>CM057161.1:17484207-17516707 GCA_029962745.1 Echinometra lucunter | reverse complement strand
GTGTTCTATATATATGAAATCTCTGAGATCATAAAATTATTGAGGACCCATGGATATTTTCCACACCTTCCTGGCTAACATTCGTTTCATATTCCTATTACTGCTTAATATGAAATGTAACTGTGTTAAATTCTGCATGTTCTTTTTGTATGGTCGAGATTCTAAGGCAATCCTAAAAAAAACCAAAAACACTGATTTTCCACTCTCTCTCTCTCACTCTCTTTCTCTCCTTTTTCTAAAGAGCAAAGCAAAAGCAAATGAGAACAGAAACAATAAATAATCAGGAAACAACAACAACAACAACAACAACAACAACAACAACAAACAACAGCCTGAACAAATGAAGAAAGAACAGAAATAAAATAGTTACTGTGAATCTCCTCATCTGAAACAGAGATTTATGTCGGCATTGCACTTCGTGCAATAACTGTTGGTGGACATAATTATGGCACATAAGAAATCTAAATATGCAATCTTTAGCTAGGCCAGTGTTCCCTTACAGCATTTTTATAATCACATTTGTCATTTCTCATTCTTCCTTCTTGTTTTTTTCTTTCGCAGGAGGTCTTTGAGTGTATACATCGCTCTGTCAAGACTGTCAATAAGAGTAAAACATGTACGTGATTGTGGGAGAAGGTGCGCGAGCGTGTGTGGGTGTGCGTGTGACCATGCGGTTGGAGAAATGGAGAAAGATGTGCTATATAATTAGTGTGTATGTTTGAACATAATGAAGTCTATTTACTAATTCCATGGTGCACAAAGTATTTCTTTCTTTTTCTGACACCGTATTTATCATACTAAAAATCTACATCAAATTACACATGAATTAAATGAATAAACATGAATTAAATCATATTTATTCCTTTCCTGCAGTCTGCAAACTTACACGCTTCCATTTTAAATTCAAATATTAAAGCTATGTACATAAAGTAAGGATCGGTATCAGATATCAAAATACTGTGATGATTTCCGAATGCATTTTGTTTTCTTTAAATAAGAAACAAAAACAAATAACCTAAACAAGATTCTCACCGAATATTTATTTCTTTAATCAAACTGTGCCACTATAAAGAGTCACGTAATTCAGGCGTCTAAATTTTATGCTTGCGAGTCCTTTAAAAATAATGGAAGTCAGATATGATTAGTTACGTCTGGGAGACTGGGACGGATCTTTAACGTCACCATCGGAGTGACAAGATTCGGGTTCGAACCTGGGTTCGATCAGTTTGTATCTAGATGAAGACAAAGAGGTACCAGCTAGAGTGCTAGACAAACTCCTGCTCCCTTAAATGGGCCATCGTTGCAGCGCTTGCTTTATACGATTGAATCTATTTATAAATTTTGCTCAGTTAATTGTTCAAGTTATTGTATATAAAACATACCTAGACAACTTGCACTTACTATATTATGTTCATAATTATGAGCTCCAAATATTACTTTTTAAAGAGAATATTGGAAGTTCTATAGTGTACTCTCAACAAAGACAAAAATTGACTCGTCAACGTATACGCGTATACGAGGACGTATAAAATCAGGGGTTTGAACCGAACAGTGAGCTTGATTCCGTATGTCGGATCTATAACTTTATCTTTTATTTTCTTTATACTTCGTAACCGCGGAATGCCTGGTAAAGTCGTTTTTAAAGGTTTATATTTCATAGTTTTACAGCTGTAGAAGGAAATTACTACACTATGCTTTGGTTCCATTTCGCGGTGCATTCCTCCTTTTAAAATATTAAATCCTACTAATGAAACAAGCATAGTAACAGAGCCTAAAATAAACTGGAGATTTTCTATGTCTTGGATTAGGTTCTCTTGGTCAGATGTGAACGTGGACGTGGTAAGGGATTGGGAACTCATGGGCGATATGTATTTAATGAGAGATTGATGAGAAAATGAAAAAGATATCAAGAATACTATGCGGAGAAAGTAAGGGAGAGAGTAAGCGAGAGAAAGAGTGAGAAATTTGGGTCGACGTTGGAAGATTCATATAGTGCAACCTAATAATTCATATGTGTACATCATCGTTTGATAGAAGTGGCCTCGTAACCCAAATGGCCAGCCAAGCATTCTGACCCTAACCCAGATAACGACAAAACAATACATAGGAATCTTGTCGATTGGTAAATAATTACCGTTTTGAGCATCTAAATTCCAAAACAGTGCATGGAGCGTGCCTAATTGCCCGATCAAAATTTAGAAACCACATCGCATTATTATATTCTCCATTTTCTCTGCTCGGTTTCCATTAAAAGCAAATCCAAACTGATCTTATTTTGTTGTTTTTAAAATCAGGAATTATCTCACATGCACCCATTATCCCCAAAGCCTTATTTCTAAATAACCTTTACAAGTTCTTTTTCTGGTAATCTTGATCTGTCTCTGCGGTTGAAAGTCTTTTTTTAAATCTCAGATTCCCGGCGCCGCAACAGTTTATCTGGAACAAGTTGTTGGACCTCTTCACTTCAAGCTATTGTGAAACCTTAAAATCTTTATTGATACCTATCCACCTGTAAGAATTTTGTTTAGACCCTAATTTCTTTATCACTTTGATCAACAAACTACTTTCAGCTAACCACAGTGAATGCCCGCATTTTAAAAAGACCCAAAGAAAAGGGGCTAGCGGTGATTTTTTGTTTGTTTTCGGGGTATTTTTTATTTTTAGTGTCATTTGCCCCATCTTCTCCTGATGGTGCGAAATTGAGAATATTTACTTGGAGCTAACCAGTTAATCATGTCAATGTACTGAGTGCCTTCAGCTCAGCCCATCATGCGTCACTAGACTAGTTTGCTTCGTCTACAAACAAAATGGCGAAGACCCAAAAGCTCTGTCACAATATGGGTTTGTTGTTACGGAATAGATGACAAAACTTTTCGAACTGTTTCTATCTCCGGGGGAGAAAACAAGCCAACCAATTTAACATTGATTGGCGACTCATCCATGGCACGAGATGTTCGAAAAGTGACGACAGGGGCAGGGGCAACGTTGAGAGAATCAGAGGTGTAGCCACATGGGGGGGGGGGGGGCATCGGGGAAGTTTCTCCTCCTAAGAATAAAAGAGAGGAGGAATAAACTAGAAAGAGAGAGAGTGAGAGAGAGAGAGAGAGAGGGGGGGGGGGGGGGACATTGGAAACGAAAACTAGACGAACCCATTTTTTTAAATGTCATAATGTCAATACCTGGTAAAATAAATTGTTACCCTTCCTTTGTCAAATGTGCCCCTAATAACTTGACCTACGCTACGCCATTAAAGTGATTACACAATGGTAAATTTTTTTTTTGATATATCATCGAGAATTGAATTCTAAGAAGAATAACATTAAAAATTTGATGTTTGCAATCGAAATCAATGCATTTTGGCTAATTTTCTCATAAAAAGTCAAGAGTTGACCAACAAAAATTTGAGTATGAGGTATGACGTAAAAGTGGGTACCCAGCTTCGCGCATTGCAGTTGTGCTGCGCGCTGGACTGTACAATATGTATTATACTTTGCGCGCATTTTGCTAGAAGTGCGCGACAAGGTACCCACTTTGACGTCATTTTGACGTAAAAGTGGGTACCCGGGGAGCGTTTCATGAAAGGACTTGTCAGATGTTTTATCCGACAAAGTCTGTTTTATCCGACAGTTGCCATAGTAACGATGCTTCTCAGCCAATCAAAATAAAGGAAAGATGTCAGATCTGACAACTTGTCAGACAGCAAATGTTGATGAAATGCCACCCCCGTTGAAACTAGGTCACATGTGAGGGGTCAAAAATATCCTGAAATCTTACCACATTTGGGGGTTTCCTTGGCAACACGACTTTTAAAAAAACTTTAGACAGATGATTTTCTGCTAATAAAATCATGCTCTTTTAAATGAGCTAACATTGTTTCAGCATTGGGTACCCCCTTTAAGAATTCAAGAAAAGGAAGCTTCGAGAAGTGAAATACTGAATCGATTGCGGAAAAAGTGAGATGATGGATGACTCGGGAATAAATCTTACAACATAAATACTTCGTCCTTTGGCTAGAGTTTGACATTTTGCAAACTCCCTAACAAGGTCAAAAAAAATTGTTTGCCATTACATGATCGATTGCTATCGGGCAAGATGTTGAACAAAATTCAATATCTTTCTCGGTTTAGGGCAAATAGTCCGAAATTTCCACTAGACACAAATAGTCTGGAGCATGATAGGTTTAAACCAAAGGTCACTTTGACTTATTTTTTTAGCCCATAAAAACACTAATCAAATTTCTGCTGCGACAATATCGAATTTTCAAGACTATTCTTGTAGCAAACATGTTACATGTGTTGGCGTATTTCATTGGTTTTGATCAGTTAATCAAATTGTAAAGTGAAATTGTTTTTCAACAGTGCTGAAGTTTGATGGGAAAGTTTTTAAAACTAGAATAAAAAGAAAAAAAGGCATAAAGTTACATTTTTTTTTTTGCTTAGACAAACAATATTACTTACTGTTCATAAAAAGTAAAATTCTTCCATGAACGCCACGAAGGGCAGATTTCTTGTTTTATGTAAGTGAAAGGCTTAGGGGCAGCATTCACATTTTGGTTTCTGCAGTCTACTATATTATTTTTAGCTACTCTGCAGGGGGAACTGGAATTATATGGTGCTATGCTTTTGCATAGTTCTTGAAGAGACAAAGGAATTTGTTAGCTGCAAGTGCGCCATCTACGACTCCCTCATGCCACACTATTTCACTCCAGTATGCCGAACAGGCTGCATAGAAACTGGCAAATGAGGTCAGGAGAGGTTTTTTTTTTTCGGTCTGTTTTATATTTAAGTCGTTAATGATATCATGAAGCAAATCTAATAGAAATATGCGATAGGATGTCATGTATCCATCCATTATTTATGTATCTGCATGTTCTGCAAAAGGAAAACGAAAGACTAGATGGAATGTCAAGGAGGAAGAACTCAGAAGTCAGCCTGTCTTCAAACTGCTCGAGGACAGAACAGCAAATTCTTCTAAATATTTACAAAAAAACAACAACAACTGTTGCCTTTTGGGGTTTTGTTATAATAATGATAACACATTCATATAGCGTGTTACGTGAATACTACAGAGCGCTTTACAGTGTGACCTCTTTTTTTTTTTCAAAAGAAACGCACACACGCACACGTTGGTATCAATATACCTATAGCACGACAATCTATTGTAATGTAAGATAAAAGAGCAATGTAGATAAAATGCCTTGTTCAAGGGCATAAGTGCTGTGCCGAGGATAGAACCCCCGGTTCTTGAGTCTCCAGTCATGTGCCTTAAACCACTCAACTACGGCCCCTCCACTTTAGGAACGCTTCACGATTGTGCGTGTTATCTTTGTGCAAAGGGCCATGCTCATCATCTCTGTATAGTTCCAATTTTAGTAGGTGCCAACAATCCCTATTATTACCCATGAGCCTCTACACGATTGTGCACCATCTTCACTCCTTAGGGAGATGCACGCAGGGCATTGGCAAAGGCAGTCACATCGGCTTTCAGCCGCGATCCTCACAGGTACCCATTTCCTCGGGGGGGGGGGGGGGGGGGGCAAAAGAGGCGAGTACAGCAGAAGGACGTGAACCGCGAACCATGTGATCCACAACCCAGTGAAGTATCTACTTTACCACAAAACCGTTGATAGAAGTCACTCTGCATGTAATAATGGCGTTCATATAACGCTTCCTTCTGGAAGTTCTTCTGTAGATATTAACCCATATTTTACTTTAACGAAATCAATTTTGTCAAATTGCTTGCCTCCCACAACTCCTGGTTGTGATTAATTCGTCTCGACTGCAATAATTTGGTATGGTTTGTCAAAAGAGAGGAGGACCTCATTTACTTCTGATTTCGAATTGACAGAGAATAAGCGGCGAATTATGTCGTACGTGCTTCATTTAACTCCTGAGTTTCCTGCACAGCATGTTCATTCTACTCCAACTTTGATCGCAAATAGGCACTGCAAGTTTCAACGATAGGTGTCCAAAAGCACTCACCATCATGAAAATACTGTAGTACCGCAATCTGTGAGCTAGTGTATTTTCATAGTTTAGTGGTAAAGGAATACGCTCTGAGGTCATAACACTCTTGCAACCTTTCATAGTCATTCATAAACAAAAAGAATTGTTCCCGTTTTTCAAATGACATCCCAGGGTAGAAGGAAGACAGTGACTGGCAAGCCTGGGGGCTCTTCAGCCCTGTCAATAAAAGATACGCGCATGCATCCATTAAGAAATATTGGGTATCTGCCAGTGCTTTTGCTTTTTGAGATGGGCAGAAAAATGATGACATCCCAACCCCAATGATGATAGTCATATCGATGATATCAGACTCGTTTGGTGATCCCTTTCCCCAATGAAAACTGATGTTCCCTATTATAGCATCTGTAAAGCCTTAGGCAATTCCCTTGCTGGTTGATAGAGAAGATTGACAAGTTTTCTGTCTTCTTATGCCATTTCCAATGAATGGCCTAGTTCCAAACATATTTCATGTCAGCATATTTTCATCATACCTTATTCATGGAAACTGTGTATTGATTCTCGAGAAAAAAATAGAATGAGAGAAAGAGAGTGAAACCAGAAAACAGAGAGAAGAAGAAGAAGAAGAAGAAGAAGAAGAAGAAGAAGAAGAAGAAGAAGAAGAAGAAGAAGAAGAAGAAGAAGAAGAAGAAGTAGTAGTAGTAGTAGTAGTAGTAGTAGTAGTAGTAGTAGTAGTAGTAGTAGTAGTAGTAGAAGAAGAAGAAGAAGAAGAAGAGGAAGAAGAAGAAGAAGAAGAGAGAGAAAGAGGGGTGAGGGAGGATAAACTCGAGAAATGGCTATAGATCAGTGAAGGGACATAGCCGGAGAGTGTATATTTTACCTCGGCGCCTCCTAGCTACCCAAAATCAACATCGAACCGTTTCATCTACTCATCAATTACATGGTCACACTGTCCTCTCTCTTTCAAATTACAAAGCATTCTATTTTACCAGTGAATGAAGAGGATGTTGTCGAGAGATAGGATGGAAATCCCAAATCAATATTTTGTAAAGATATTCTACAAGAGAACGTACTTGATAAACCGCAGTTATAATCTCAAATGCAATTTGAGGAGAAGGACGAGAGAGTGACAGAGAGAGAGAGGGAGAGAGAGAGAGAGAGAGAGAGGGGGGGGGGGGGGGGAACAGGGAGATTGTAGATGCCATTGGCGCCTTCTAGCTTCGTCTACTTTGATTATGTTGCATACAGTTTAGCCAGCAAATCAAGAGGATTTAACAAAAGTGAGTGTGTGAGGGAAATTAAAAAAAAACAGTAGTTTGAGAACAACTGTACAGATCCTGAGAAGAAACGAGTTTTCCCCCGAAAATTCAGTTACATGATGGAATTCCACAATATTGACCTAAAATGATACATGTTTAAAATCATTTTACTAAAAATCAATCTATCAACTTTTAAAGCATGTTCATGATCTTTTCTCTACTCAATAATTGCGTATGTATACAGCTGACGCAGTGAATGATGAGGATGTCGCTAACAGATGACGGAAATTTCAGATCAATATTTTTCCCCATGTAGGAAACCTAATCGTATCCAGAGATATTCTAAATTTGTTTTGCGTGAGAATGAACATGCCGAACGATGACAGTAAAATAGATTTTGCCGATCGGGACTTTCGAACATCTGATACAATTATCTTCCGTCTTAACATGTTATAATATCTGACGTATAAGCAGTTTTGTTTGTTTATATGCAAAATATAATTTCTGCCCTTCCTCATTTCCTTTTATCATGTTTATAGCACATTACAAAACATCTGCAGTTCATTCCAAAATCGTTTTGTCATTTATGGTCAAGAAAGTCATGTTTTAAGTGATGTTTTGATAGCTGCTATATGTGCCTTCTTGCCACAGAATGAAAAGATTGTCAGAAAGGTGAGGAAATTAGCTCTTGAAATATTTTTCTTTGTACCAACTCACGCAGAAGAAGAAGGAAGGGGTGTAAATAGATGTGTTATTTTCCTCGACATGATTCATCTGATCATGTGATATTTTTGGAGCGATATTATGATATTTCATATTTCATATCCACTGCATAATGGGCTCATGCTGCTTCACTATTACCCCAAGCCCTACCTATATAGGTTACCATTTTCGGCACACCGTAGCATATAAGAATTCCCACCTTTACCATGGTAACACATTTTTACCACCTGGGTGGAGAGTGGCAAATCAATGTAGAATAGTGTCTCGCCAAAAGGACACTGGTGCTTTGCCTGGGTCCGGATCTCAACCTTCCGATCTCCCTTAAGTGTTTAAACTACTTGACTACGTCTCCTTTCGGGGGGGGGGGGGGGGCGGCCTTTTCTATTCACCAATGGAGCCGCCTTTGATTTCTTATTCCTTACGCTTTTCACAGAACATAAGGGACTTGGGAAGATAGGATAGTGGGAGAGATTACGCCCTGAGTGTATGACCTTTTAACTCGACAGCCAAGAATCGATGAACTTTTTCTCTTGATCGGTTACTGATCCGTAACCTTGGTAACGTGAGAGGCAAGATGGGAGAAAAATCACTCGAATGTCAAGTGCTCCGATGTAATATGTTAAGCGCGGTATCAAACTAAAAAGCTTTTACATCTATCAACTTTCTAATCGTGTTGGCCATGAGCCGATAGACCCACACGCGTCACTTATTTAAATCCCGGAGAGCGATTGCTCTCTACGGAATACATTACGATCATTAATGTATCTGTTTTCCGATGCGCGTTTTACTTCCTATGGTGGATAATATTAGATACACGCTAAGCATCCAATGTGTTTCTCTCATTATAGTTATTTACATCTTTATTCGGTATCAGCCACACGTATTATGAAAATATTAATGAAGATGTTATGAATTATTTTGTTGGTAGAAATTGTGAAGCTGTTGACTAATATGGCTAATCGGTGGGGGGGGGGGGGGGGGGGGAGGGGTACAGAAAACACGTGCCCCTTCGGCAAAATATTAGGCCACTACTGCGAAATGAAAACGAAAACACATGTACGTGTATATCGAAGCTGAGGCAAACTAATTCATCTTCAGTAGACGAGAACGCTTGGGAGTTTCTTTGCCTCACCTTAGTGATTTATCTTAAAGCTTACCAATTTTCAATTAATTTAGTGGTACAAAATTGAAATCTCATCACGTATCTACTTTACAGTATCCAATGTATTGTGCCATTCCGTAAAACAAGCGGTCTTCATAAAGTAAAAACGACAGTGTCTCCGTTTCATAATCACAATAGTATTATATAATGTCACGATGGCATCGCTTCCTGTGTTCTCCTAATTCATAACCAACGATTTGAATTACAAGATGCGACAGCTGATGAATGATGAATAATCATCCACACAATTTTCGAGTAACTGATACTTTTTCGGGGGTTGGAGCGACTTCAATAGCAACCCACATGCGGCTTGTATTATTCCTCTGTTTTTCTTCACGTTGTGTATCCGGTTTTTATCTTGTCATATTTTTGTGGGGATAGCCACAGGCACTCATCGAGGAATAACATCCGTGTATTATGAATACATAACATGTAGAGCGGTTGAAAGAAAGAAGTTGAATTGGCCAAACTAGTTTTGAACATTTTTTTTTGGAAAAAAACAATGCCAAAAAAGCAATTTCACAATATTTAGATCAATTTCCGCTGGGTTTTTTCTTCCCAGAAACATTTTGATGCTTGTCTGTGAATGTTCTCAATCATCCAGGTGTAGTAAATCGTGAACTAAATAGCTACAACTATCAAACTCATAAACGAAGTAAGTCCTGTTGAATAGTTTTAGATATTTAGTTCACGATTTGATGCTTGATTGAACACTTACTGATTTTTCAAAAAGAGATGGATGGAAACTGAATTGTTCAGAGAGAATCCATATTTAACCATATAAAAATGATCAGATGATCAGGATGTGTGTGTGTGTGTGTGTGTGTGTGTGTGAGAGAGAGAGAGAGAGAGAGAGAGAGAGAGAGAAAGATAGAGAGAGGGGATAGAGGGTAACAGAGAGGGAGAGAGGGGGAAAGGGAAATATGAAACTGATATTTCCTAGAAAAATAGACTGCCCTGCTATCCTCTCTTCTCATACTTCTATCATCCATACTCTGCCAACTTGGATTGATCTTGGTGTTGTTTTATCAACATGATATGTAGTCAGTTCCAAGAGCAAAGGAATAAAGGATATATGTATTTTTTTCATTTCAGTTCTTGTGTCTTAAGCTGGCAAGTCACTTCTGAGACATTGCTTAAAACTATAGTGAAACTGATCTCTCTTGGGACGCTTTGAAATAAAATTTTCCCTCAGGGATACATGTTTGATATCCTAAAAACTCGAACATGCTTGTAAAGTAATATCATTTTCATCAATATATGATATAGAGTTCATGCCACAATATAGAGGTCACGTAAATCAATAAGAAAATACTTCGAGCTAGTTCTTATAGCCGTCTTTTGAAGTTTCATGTGATCAAGGCAAATTCTGTTTTGAAATGTTCAGAGCAAGAATCGTATAGTTTATCTGTTCTGACCCGTCGGGTGCTTACAAGGGCCAGATTTTTTACAAAAACAAAAGGAAGTTAATCTGATCTTTTTTTGTATAACTTTTCCAGATGTAAGTTTTGTAATTTTCTTTTCATGACCTGAATTAAGCACAAATGAACCCGGAGCCAAGAAAATAAAGGTATTTTTGTATTTTCTGTCCTTAGAGGAAGAGTGTGAAGTATATCACTCGGCATGTGCCCAACTGCAACGAAAACAAATTCCAGAACCAAAACAAAAAAGTGAGGATTCCTGTCTCTTTCTTACTGTATTTATCCACCTTCCACTATTTCTTCTCCCTCTCCCCTCCGAAGAAAAGAAAGCAAGCTTTCTTCTTAATCTGACATACTGCAAAACCACTGTATATTAACAATTCAATAGTGAACATAAATTACGAAATAAAATATGACTCCCTACTGCAATCTCCCGTTCTTTTGTCTCTTGACCTTTTAAAGACGATATAAAACGCTGTGTCTGTTTCAATCTTTCTAATTACGAAATGCCCTCGCTTTAATAACCTTGCCCACTCATCATATTTCACATTCTCTTTTGTATCTTATCCGAAATGGCTTCTAAATTACGCGTAATTAACCTTGAGGAAATGCCCTTCAATCAGAATACGATCTCGAAGGCACTCCAGGGTCAGCTTTAGTGACTGGAGTATTTTCACAGATTCATGATGGCGGATAGTGGAGCGGCTAGAGGGGGTTGCGGGGGCACCTGCCCCACGAATGACCAAACTACAACAATAAAAAGAAAGTAACAGAAAAGAGAGAAAATGCACTATGCACGCTTTGCTTCTAAAGCGTGCCCCTTTAGGGCAGGTCTTTATACCTTATATTATTCTTGTTCTTTATTGTGTCCTTAATTGTTACGATGTATGCCTAGTAAGTTAATCGTCAGAACGATTTGGTTTATGTGCACGTTTTACATGGAAACGGGAAATACAATAAATCTCATTAAAAAGATTGTAAAAAATTACAGAAGTAAGGAAGAAGGTGAAAAGGAAAAGAAAACAAGCGGACATGAAACCCTTCTGCGCCTTCCCTTATAGTCACTATTCTTGTACTTTGTATTTCATTTTCAGAATAGACCTGTACCCCCATGCATGTACGAATGCCCCCCCCCCTCCTCATAACGGCTAGATTCACACCACACCCCTGATGGTGGAGCCGGTATCACTTACAAACTCATTAGAGAGTACTGACAAAGCTAAAGCCCATGTCCACCATATAGTCGCCAAAAATGCCTTGAATGATGATTATGAGAAACTATTGATTGACATACAGAGTCCAGCTGACAGATTCTTTGCCGGAGATACAAACAGAACTTAAAAAACCTCGAGATAATGAATAGTTCTCGTCACTTGTGTCAATATATTGCCCAGAGATACTGTTAGAAGAGAAACCTGATGATAGGACATAACAGGATACTACCCCAGACAACTTCTCATAGGACAGTAATACCTCCTCGGACAAGTACTCGAGGACAACCACTACCGGAAATCTATTCTGGACAGACTTAAAAATCTGGGCACCTATTCTAAACACAGTTGGTTTTCCGAGGAGTGATTGGGGAATACACGACAGAAGTTATTTCCCCAGGAGATTCCATCCTATAAATGGTAGAGTTAATGCTATGGTCACATCCAGACGCGTGTCAATTTGCACGTGCGTGTCCGCTGGCAGCGGTCTGCTGTGTTCTTACGTCCTTCGTATGGCAGTGTCGCCGACCGTGCACCTTCCTGCACCTCCCGTTGACGTCTTGCACCCTCCTACTAAAAATAGGTCTACTCTTTGTTACCTGCAAGAGACTTTTGCGCTGAACGTACAGCCTACATCAGGTACGGTGCGACTGACGCGCGATGTGCCACGGTTCCGTGTAGCGGCGTACGGCGTGGCGCCAGGACACCTCCACAAGATGCCCGTGTGATGTTCGCAAGGAATACGATGCTGCACTGTCAGTTGCGTTTGTCAAAACAAGTAGCCACATTTAGAGATTGTTTGACATGTCTAGTAGCCTTCTTGCGTTTATAGCGTGCTCCTACAAGCTTTGAAATCATCCGATGCCGCGAAATTCTCTGCGACATCCGTCGTAGACCACTCGCAGAGAGGTGCACGATTGATTGCGACCAACCTTTAAGTAAGGGGGGGGGGGGGGTGTCTGGGATCCCGGGAGTGATAGTACGCTCGGCAGTCATCCAGGTTTGGGAAAAACTAGCTATCCACACTTACAATGTAGAGTGTGTGGGAGCATATCGCTTTGGGACATGGGGGGGGGGGGGGCCGGAGTTGAAATCATTATTATATGCAATAACTATAATTGTAGAGCGTTATGAAAAGTGCCCAGTGAAGGCAGTCCTTGTATTGCAGTATTTCAAACTAGTTAGTGTTAGTCCATCTCACTATTATATCACCCTTTCACACGTAATTCATGGAGTGCACATCACTTCCATCACCCAGAACGAATTTTGCAATTAACTCAAGTTATCGAGTTTCGGATTAATCCGGGTTCGCGGATTTTAAGGTTAGATGGAAATTGCATCATGCAGTCAAGAAGCACGTTCGGCCAATTACCATCCAGAAGCGCGGAAGTGGACTTCCTACCAATTTGACACGAAAGTGTCAGGTTTTCCAAAGAAACCTCATCACATTACTTCGAAAAAATGCCAGGAGAAGAAGGGCAACCAACCCGGTGCATCTTCACAGGAAAATTTGCAGAAAAAAAATCGAAAAAGTAAAGATGAAAGGAAATTGACCCGACACCATATAGTACGATCAAATCAGGTATTGATAAAGAGAGTGCTATAAGAGAATGAGGGAATTATGAACACAAGTCCTCCCCACACCAGAGAGAGAGAGAGAGAGAGAGAGAGAGAGAGAGAGAGAGAGCACATGAGATAGACTGAGAGGGAAATAGGGGGAGAGTACCAGAAAGAGAACAGAAAGTGACCATCACCTTGGAATGGCAATTCAAAAGTAAATGTATGTTTTGTAATTTTTGTCTTCTGGATGCATTCAAAAGGTCTGCGCCAAGTGCTACGCGCTTGTTTTAATTACCCTCTTCCAGAGAAAATTTTTTATATGCCTTTCCTTTTGGTGTGATTTTTTCAGTAATTAGACAACCAGGGCCCCCGTAACACAAAGATTTGCAATCAATCGCAAAGATGTAACAGCCAATCAAGACCACTGTTTCATGCGTATCTTGTTCAAAAAGGTGACCCTAGACCAATCAGTATGGTTGTTTTAAATTTGCGAATGATCGCAAACCTTTGTGTTACGGGCCCCAGAAAGCAACACATCAGCGACAGGAAGGTGATCCGATGAAGTAACCACGGTAACATAGGTCTGATGTCTCTCTTTTCCCATGCCTTCCAAAGTTAAATGTGATATACAAATTTATAAAGGAATGTGGACAAAAAAAAAAAAAAAAATCTTTCGTTCACATACCGTTTTCTCTCAGTCTCTTTGTATAGTAAATAATACAACATTTCATTTCACAAAAATAACGGGAAGTAAATAAAACGATTGCAGATGCTCCACATACCGATAGTTCTCTTTTATCGCACGTTTTTGTCAAGAATGAGCCTGCAGGGGGGGGGGCAGGGGACACAGTAGGGTATTCCCCCAAAAGAATTAAGCTGAGGACCTTTTTTTTTTTTTTACCTTGTCAGCAATGTTTTGGTGTATTTCCCCGAAGACATTTAAGCTGAGGACCTTTTTTTTGTGCTATGTTTGGAGTAAGTCCCCCCTCCAATTTTATGCCCCCCAAATTGCAAGCTGAGGCCATTTTCCTTTTTTGTTTAGTGTCCCACAAAATGTAAAACGGATTGACGCCCCTTCTTGGTGTCGCCTCTCCCCCTCATGTCTTTCCCTATCCCTTCTCCCTGTATATGGCTATTCCTTTTTTTTTTTCATATGCTTTCATTGCAATCGGATTTCATATTTTGAGCTCTTTCTTCATCCTTCACGAATCTTGTTGTTTATAAGCTCTCGAATGACCACACAACTCTTGGAATTAGAATTTTAAAGAAGGATCTTGAAATATTATGTATCAACGACCAGGAGGAAATCAAAATCCCATAATCCTTTGCACACTTGGGAATGTTTCAATTTCATGAGAACAAAGAGCAAACATTCTGGTAATGGTCTAGAATTGTGAATATTTGGCAGAGATTCATCCTCACTGGTTTATCAAGCAGTAAATGGGCGGTTCGAATAAGAGCACGAGAAAAAACAACAACCACAAGGCGGCAAAAGCAAGCTTACTGTCTGGTTACATTTTGGCAGTATTTGCCGTGTCTCTATTGTTTTAAATGTAATGTTGTGTTCATAGTACATTAGATAACATAGGGACAGCGAAATGGGATTATTTAATGCTTTACATGCAGTGTGCAAAAGCTCAACAAAATGTATGATCTGTCTAGAAATTGGCTGCATCGGCCCAGCTTCAGTCTTTAATCTTCTTTCCCATTCTCCCTCTTCACCTATCCAAGACACCTTTTACAAACACAGTTTACCGTTTCCTATTCGCTAAACCTCTCTGCGGCCGGGTTAAAATTCAGAACAGCAGTCCGGCAATCTCTGAGCTTAATACATCCTGCCAAGATTCAACCATGACTCAGGTTTCTAAAGATTAACTCTTAACATCCCCAAACAGGAACTAGCACAGGCATTGCGTGGGGTTACGGTATTAGGAAATCTCACCAGAACATAAATCATGGGATTAATCTAAGAAAGATAGAAGAGGGATCTGGTGGGCAAAGTACATTGTATCAGGTTGCAGTCTAGATTTACATTGTAATGATCTCGAAGACCACGCGGAGATGATGTCGAAAGATGTCTCGCTCATCCACGGGTATCCCTTCTCCTAGACATAAAATATTCCCTCAGAGAGTCTGAATCTTATTCGGAAATGCAATTGCGACTTTCAGCATGCCCGTGACTTTTCCCTTGGCTTTACAAAATAAACTGCGAGCATGTGACAGTTAAGAGTCCACCTACACTGTTAGAACAGTTGTTTAAAAATCTTTAGGTTGTTTAACATATGAACCTACCAACTGTTGTTTAAAAAAAAATCCCCATTTATTTTACACAAAATTTTGTTTAAAACAACAGTTGGTAGGTTCATATGTTAAGCAACTTGATGATTTTTAAACAACTGGTCTAACATTGTATGCTTCTTCGATGATGTTCGGAAGGATGGTTAAAGATAATAACTTTACTCCCAATGGGGAACATGGGCAATTGGAAGTAGGGACCGTGGACAATCATCAAAACTTTCAGAACGTAAGGCTTCTTCACTATACCAAAGATATGTCTTGGATAAAAACTATTCTCAAACACCCTTTGCTGCTGTTCGGTACACCTGTAGGTGGCCAGAAATGGTATCTTAGGCAATGATGAACAAAATTTTCTTTCTTATGCGCGTATTTATGCCATTTGTCAATACTTTAAATGCTTTTCTGTCTTTATACATGTCTATTTGTCTGTCTCTCCTTCTCTGACACCGGGATGCGAAATTCTGGACCTGGGATGCGAAATTCAGGACCCGTCACGCGAAGTTCAGGACCCGAGATGCGAAATTCAGGACCTGGGATGCGGAATTCACGGCGCACATGACCTGTTGTCGAGCTTACTTCAGGGCCACCATATGAAGCCCATTTTGTTTAGAACACTGAGGTCTTCTTGGAGGTCCTTAGTGTCTTGCTGTGTCTAGATTGGCAGATACCAGATAGCATCATCAGCAAAGAGCCCCCCCTCCCCCTCTCTCTCAAATGTTCATTTTCAATTACCATGTCTTTTGTTCACACGCCGCCCGGCAGAAATATGAGGACATTGACCAATCGGTTAAAGCTCGGTTGAAATTGATAAAATAATTTACCTGCCTGTGCAAGAGAGAGGGATGGTAATGGGGTACCTACAATGTATATTGAGTGCGTAAAAAAAAGGAAGCCCAACTTTTCAAAAAATCTCGTGAACAGATTAAACGTTTACCAGCAATGAAAGTCGTAACATGTGGAAGAACAACTCACAATTTTGCTTTCTTGATTAGGTTTCCAGGGACATGAGTCTCTGGAAACCACTGTCTTCAAACTTTCGTGCATGATTCCAGTTGGTTCACTTTCTTGAAAAACACAACAGGTAGGGCTTAAAGCTTAAAACTTTCAGTTTGTCAACTGACTTGGTATAGCTCTTCATGGCCATCCGTTTGGAAGCAGACCTCATTATGACTGTATTTTAGTCTTAACCAATTGCTTACTGGAACCGGTTGACCCCTTGTATTAAGCCTATTGGAATAAGAGAATTCAGTAGTCAACGGGATACCAAAGAGTTATGATCTTCATAAATCACGGAACAAAACCTTAGTTAAAATAGTGATCAAGATGAAGTGAGATCTTCAGAGGGCACAGTTCTACTTACATTTGTTTATCTTGAGTGCTGCAGGCAGGTTTCACCAGTATCCCTTAACCCCCCCCAACATCTGTCCAAATCAGCAAAGTCATTACCTTCAGGAACACATATGCATTTCTGATCATCATCTTTTATGTCTTAGACTTCGATTTGTTTAATCTTGGATCTTGTTCTGTTTTAGGTTTAAACTGGTTTCCTGGATCCTGTTGATATGAAAACTTGTTTCATTCAACAAGACTGTCTCCTTTGCACAGCATGCAATATCTTGGGAGGCTTTGAAAAGCAGTCCTTGTGAATAATGGGTAAATAACATCTCATTTACCAGTTTACACACTTACTTTGAAAAATAAAATAACAATGAAGAAATTTGAGCGCTCAGGTCATTTAACAAAAAGCATCCCCCCAACAAACTGGCTGTTGTGTTTGACCAGAATTTTTGAAGTCAGTGGGTGTTGAGCGATGCTTGACCCTGGAAACACATTGGAAAATATATACTGCACAAGGAACAATTCCTCTCTTTTCCTGGAACTAGAGATATTACTCTCTCAATTTTTTGTTTTTGCTTTTTGTTTTTACAATGAACCAATTCTGTCAAAATGTGATCGCTTTTGCTCTCCGCTTTCCTTTTGGGAGAGGATATTTATTTCCTTTTCCTTTAGAACATGCACAATGTTGTGATCTGTAACCGAAGGATTATCAGATTACAGCAGATTATGTCGTCGACAGAATGTGACTCTGTTTGAAGCATTAGCAGTCATGCTAACCCAATTTCAATTTCTGTGACAAGTTAAAGCTCCTTGAGTAAGGCCCCTGGCGTTCAAGGCCCTTTTGAAGGTTTTGCACTATTTGGAAGAGCAATGGGGAAAAGGAAGCCTTTTTTTTCGATCTTAGCAAAACAAATATGGGGAAAATGATATGCATGAAATGGTTAGGAAATATTGCTAATGATAAAAAATAAACCAACTAAGGAATGAATAATTCAAATTCTATACTGCAAAAGCTGTGATATGCTGACATTACAAATACATCTTACACTGATCATCACATTACAATTTGAATAAGAAACGAATTTAAATTCTCATAAAGTGCTGTGAAAGTTCTCGAGAAATACATACTGAAAGTAGGTTTCATACATTACAAATGGTCTGGAATGGCTTCTCTTTTGTCCGAGGAAAATGTATTTTGCATTTGTTCTGAAAGTTTATCAGAAGTAATATCTTAGAAAAAAGACCTAATTTTGTCAAACGCCGTTGGGCTTGTACTAAGTATAATAAGTGAAGTTTGTGTGGTAGTGAAGCGGCGTCACTGAATGAAAACAAGGAGAAATTCAGAAGATGGAGCACACCATTGTTCGCCCTATCATGCTCACTAGACACGTCTTGTAGTATGTGCATGCGCACTCTTTGAATGTGCAACATTTTCTTCTTTCTTTAGATATTACCTCATTGTGGAATAAACACCATGGTGCCTATATAAGCTCATGCTCATCACAATGGGGATATCCCCTTCCTCCATCTTTACAATCTCCCAATTGCTCATGAACAAACTCTTGGATGAAAATTTATCTGATGGCTATATTCGCACTTCACATTCTTTTGTTTGTCGTGTATCTTTCCCACACTGAATGTTGCAATACAATAGTCCCCCTTTTCTTTTTTTAAAACATTGCTTCATTGTGGCGATACCACACGGCGCCCACAATCCCATGTTAACAAAGGGAGTATCGCCCTCATCTCCCTGCAGCCTTGCCCTGAACTATGCATGAAATTGTTCCGACGACTGCATTTTCACAATTATGTATTGATCACACCACACCATGTGAGCTACTGAATTCCGACCAACATCATGAAATCGCGGCAATATTGACGAATAACCAAAATAAAACTAATAACAAAAGAAAGAAAGTGAAGAGAGAGAGAGGATAGAGAGAGAGAGAGAGAGAAAGAGAGAGAGAGAGAGAGAGAGAGAGAGAGAGAGAGAGAGAGAGAGAAAGAAGAAATAGCTGGAGAAATGCTGGACAGGCTCGGAAAGATAAATCTCTTTATTTCTTTTGCCCCGTCTGAATCAATTCTTTTTATTTTTTTTCAATAAGGATATGGGAGGGGCCGCTCTTTTGTCCTCTTTAATCGGTTTATGGATATTAATCAAAACATGCCAAAACCCCATTTACATCGCACTATGACGAACGCATTTTCCCCTATCCGTTCGTATAGAGACACTCTTAATTCATAGGCTTAAACTAGAATGCCCTGACTGCAAACGGAAGTTGAAGAGTGAATGAAGCAGAGATAGCTCTTGTCTTGTGGATGTCTCGAGGGGAGTGATTGTGGAAGGGGTGGGCATGAAACGCCCCCAAAACAGAACTAGCTATTCTGATAGTCCTACTCAGCCCTGAAGCGGGATTTCCTGAGACCGGCTCGTCTGTAATCTTGTCACTAATCCTTCGGAACAATTTACTCCATGACTGATCTTTTATAAAGGAAGTTCATCAAGTTAACGTAAAATCGGCGTCTTTCTTATAGAGGACCCGTCACTGCAGAATTTAATTGATTTAACTTTCATTTTATTTGAACTGGAGAGAAAGAGACAGTATTATATAGTTAGCGGCATGGGATAAAGATAGCAAAATATGGAGTGGTCTAGACAAGGGAAGAAATTGATAGATAAAGAGAGAGAGAGAGAGAGAGAGAGAGTGTGTGTGTGTGTGTGTGTGTGTGTGCGTGTGTATGTGTGAGAGGGAGAAAATGAGAGAGAGAGAGAGAGAGAGAGAGAGAGAGAGAGAGAGAGAGAGGTGAAGGAGAACAAGAGGGCATGAATCGGTATGAGAAAATGGGCATGATGGGAAAGACAAAATGAGAGAGAAATTGCAGAGAGGGAGAGGCGGAGGGAGGGAGAGAGAGGGAGAGAGAGAGAGAGAGAGAGAGAGAGAGAGAGAGAGAGAGAAGAGAGAGGAAGGCAATGTGTGAACAGAGAGAAAAATAGGGAAATCAATCTGCCCATGTTTTAGTAATAAATGGCAGCGATATACATCGACAAGAAGACTACTAGATAATGAATGGTCACTGCTGAGTTTTTATTATAGCTCTTCCAGCCTAACTAACCACTGTGAAATGGTATTACAATCATGTATTACTGATATACTGTCATAAATAACAATTCACTTTTTCCACTCTAGAACATCATTCGATTACAAATTATGATGCTCTGTCTATTATGGGTGTGTTTAGAATATCGTATTGACGTGAAAGTGTTATGAATGATTTAAACAGAGCAGACGACACGCAAACACGCTTGATTACGCCGGAATATGATGCAGAACGTTTATGACTAACACTACCAGCTTTTTTCATTATCCTTCTTCTGAATAGACAACACGAATATACAAAAACTATTGATAGATTAATATTGTTCGCTTCACTTCCTCGAAGTTCCTCCAGACCGCCATCCAAACTTAAATTTGTAACAAGTTTATCATTTATTTATATGTCTAATCCCACGACGAAAGTCGAAGGGAGATTATTACAAAGATTCAAGTCCCATTTTTTGGATGGATTAGACAGACCCTGTTCTTCACCCTCCGCCAAGTTACTTCTTTAGTTTCCTGTGAACATGGTGAACGCCTGTACACCATATTCAAAGTGCTCCCGCCTCTCTAATAGAGACTTCAGGAAATTCCGAAAAAAAAAAAAGAGTCAGGAAAATAGGAAAACCCATGTATTCATAATTATGCACGCACAAAATACAGGGCATCCCATTGGTTTACAAATATCTCCTCCCTATCCCTATCACACGATTGTGGCACTTCGGTCAAGGGACGAAAATGGGAGCACTCGTTTGATGAGTATGAGTTTACTATCATGGTTTCATCTCTATGCTACAGTACAACACTTATCCTCTCAACGAACAAATCGACATTCTCGTATTGCAAAGAAATCATGTCCTAAGACAAGATCATCTCGCAAAATTGTACCGTCCCCACTCTAGTACAGGTAATGAGAACTGCAAAGTAATATTGACAGAAAACATATATAGCATACATTATGGATGTTTGCAATTAGTATTAAAATGATACTGAAGTTATCACTGACATGATTGAGGTAATGGAGTATACAGAATATAAATATTGGTGGGGTGTATAGAGTCCGTTATGAAGATGGGTTAGCAGTGTCGGATCTACGGAGGCATGGGGGGGGGGGGGGGTGGGACGTCGAGGCCTTCCTCGTGCTGGATGCCCCACTCTGGGGATCATTAGTGTAGACAGGTCCTCATACGTGGGGGGGGGGGGGGGATGATTAACCCATTCGTACATATTTTTGTACACACGTATATGAGTCTACCTCAAAATGTGTGTGTGTGTGTTGTGGAGGGGGGGGGGGTGCATCCCCCATCGCCCCGCTATCTACGCCCCTGCTGGGGATATGCATCCCGACAAGGCCGATCTTTCCACTGACGGTGGCGTTAAGCTGGGTGTCACCAGAAAAGAATCCGGACATCACTAATGGAAAAGGATGGAGAACCTTTTCTAGACATGGAACTAGGCGTGGTGCATTCTGTGGGCATTGGGAAGGGGTGGGTGGGGCTTCATCGTGCTCGGTACGCCTTGCTGGGGACATTCGTTCGGACAAGCCCCTCTCTTTCACTGATGGTGACGTTGGTGTGTGTGTGTCCCCTGAAAAATACATTGACATCACTAATGGAAAAGAGATTACCTCACTCGAAAATCCATTAAGACACTTTATAGGAGTACACTTTTAGATAGTATCAAGAGATTTACATGTTTATTTAGTTTATCCTCAATACATCTAGTATCATCATCTTTTCAAGCTTTAAAAAAAAGATCTGATTGGTAATGAACATCATTTTTATACGTCTTAGTGTTACTAGCCAGTGGTTGTCATGCTTGTATTACTCATCGTTTTGTCTCAGCAAAACAGGTTTCGCGAATGAAGACTGCGTACATAAAACCGGCATCTGCTTTATATCGACTTTTGATTGCCTACTCAAGACTTTATATGATGCTGCAAGCAAAGGCTTGTTAACACGGCAATAATATGAACAGCAGTTTTTATAGAGAGAGACAGTGATTATGCGCGTTTGTTTCCTTTACGTACTTGACCTATTCATAAAGAAAAAAAAATCATTTTTTAGTGTGCAATTCTCTAATCTCTCCTTCTTTCAAAGATAGTATTTTCTGCCCCTTCTTCCAACTTTCTTGAACTCCTCACCTTTTACCTTTGCCTTTTCTCTTGCTTCACTATGTTCTGTCTCTCTTCCATTATTTTGTACTCCTTTATGATCCAACGAACAAACGAACATAAAATATATTTCATATCAGTATGAGTATAAGCATGCATTTTCATAGTTACCCCAAACAATTGGGAAGTTCAATATGTAAAACAGCAAAATGATCGTCATTTATTCAAGTTATATCTTGCATTGAAATAGAAGATTGCGTTTATTTGTTCCCGGATATCGATATGTCAGTTTGAATTCACGCAAATAAAGAACAATATGTAGTATGATGACTGTCGGGATTGCGTCTCTAATAAAGAAAATCCAATCAGAAACTAACAAAATTTCCTCTCACATATTCGTTATCCAGTGAATATCATCTTCTACATTAATGAATGATGCATATAATCAGCGTTTTCGTGTTGTCGTGGTCAGCGAAATAACAGAGAACCTGTCGTGACGCCCATACTAATGACCCCTCACTGAATCTAGGCGAAAATTAATAGGTACGTTGAGAATTCTGAAACTATTCATATCACTTTTTAATGAGTCACTGTAATTTCCCTATTGCCCAGTATCCATGATTAATTACGAATGCCTGCAGCGCACATGCACAGAATTGAAAATTAAGAGCCTTTTCCATAAAAAGTGGGAAAACATATTGTTTTTCTTTATTGTAAGAGGATAGGGGCGTGTGAATGTTTCCTTGATGAGGGTATGATAAGAAATCCGGAAAAGTAATGAAAATTATCATTATACACTTCACATTATACCTTTAAACACGATTGAAATGATATTTTTCCTGACTCGTCATTACCAAACACTTGTCCTGGAAGCAAATTTCGAAATGATGGCACGTTTTCTATGCACTTACAGAACACTGCGCGATCTCCTTTAGCAAATGATTTTTTTAACCCTCCAGCAGACCATTTCATTTCTAAAGATCTCTTTGAACAATACAAGTATAATTGAGCAGGATAGATTATCCAACATTTCAACAAAATGGTTAGGCATAAGACAACGATATTTTCAAAACAGTGAACATAATAGAATAGTTTGACGTAGTTTGAACATATAGAATATAAATCATGAATTAATATAATAATTCAGTTTGCAATCAAATTATACGATACAATAAAAAATTCTCTTTAAATTGTCCATTTCCTATCAGATTTGTCAGTTTTATTTGCAACTATACTCATTTGTCTTTTATTAATTTTGTGTAGCAATTTCCGATGTATTGCTCAATTGTGTGGAAAGAAGAGACTTGAAAATGAAATTGCTGCTTGATCCGAATTATTATACAGTTTAACGAATAAAGTGAGTAACTTCTGGAGGCTTGTTGTCAGCAGGAAATTCTCCCTAGAGTTACTGTCCAGGATATGAGAACAGCGGAGGACCGGGGGAGGGGGGGGGGGGGGGGGGCGGTAGCTTTTCGAGTAGACATAGTAGGCATGGAACTCCAGGAATAGTCGTCCTTTGATCGTATTTCTTCATCATGCTCATAAACCTTTCTCAGCTTTATGATACTAACAAAAAAATAAAAATAAAATAAGATGATAATCTGCTGATCTAGTGTGGTTGAATTGATAATCTATTCTGTTAATAATCAACTCTTGGATTCATTTATAAAAATCTCATTTTGTCCGAAATTGCTGGTGACGCAACTATTGATTCATACTAACCCATGGTTCTTACAGAAATCACTAAATCTCTGTTTTGTGAACGGCCGAACCTTATAAATCCTCCGGCTCATTTCACCTAACCTTTACCAAAATATGTCGCGCTTGTCGAACATTAACCTTTCTCTAATAGACTGTTTGACTCAGTGTGTGTCTTTTAGTTCGGGATAAGACAGGGCAGCGATACAGGGGCTGGGGGCCGCCGCCCTTTCACTTTTCAAGTGATTGAAAAGAAAAGAAAAAAAAAGAATAGAAAAGAATAGTAGTAGTAGTAGTAGTAGTAGTAGTAGTAGTAGTAGTAGTAGTAGTAATAATAATAATAATAATGATGATAATAATAATAATAATAATAATGATAATAATAATAATAATAATAATAATAATAATAATAATAATAATAATAATAATAATGATAATAATAATAATAACACTAATATTAATAATAATAATGATAATAATAATAATAATAATAATAATGATAATAATAATGATAATAATAATAGCAATAATAATGATAATAATAATGATGATAATGATAATAATAATGATAATAATGATAATAATAATAACAATAATAATGATAATATGAAGAAGAAGTAGAAGAGTATGGGGAAGAAAATGAAAGGACATGCAAATGTATTATAGCCCTATTCGTTCATTCGAAACGTAAATAAATTCACCTGTGGGCCAAGTTTAAAAACATGCGACGTTGCCATTAACGCGTCATCTTGCCCCCTATCCATACCATGGCGCCGCCCTGGAATCAGCCAAAATGGGCGAGTTTTAATATCCTCCTGCCATTTTATTGATTCTTTTCATTACTGTAAACGAATTACGACATCAAGATTCTTCGGTCGTTCCCCCCTGGCTGAGACTTTGTAATGTTTCAGGAATTCATCATTTTCTGATGAATTTCATTGTGGTGGGGATAGATAGTTTCATTTAAGGGGCGAACATCGACTCACTGGATTAAATCAGTACAAAGAAAAAGTACATCAAATGCATTTTGAAGTCTCTGCTTGCTTCAGCACATAAAAACTATTTTGGGTGTATAAGATAGAAGCAAATGCCCGCGGACAATAGGAGATATAAAATAGAAACACAGCCTTTTGTACTTGCCAGCACTATAAATCATAACCGTCAGAACCGAGGAGAAGGTTTGTGGAAAAGTAACAACTTTAAGTGATATTTACCCAAACAAATTTCGTCCTAGTTTTTCCTTATTATCATACTTTTGCAAGGCAAGTTTAAAAAAAATATGTTTAGGCTTTCGACACCCATTTCAGTGCTCTATTTCATTTACTTGTTTTTGTTGTTGTTGTTGTGGTAAGTG
The DNA here is from genome assembly GCA_029962745.1 of Echinometra lucunter. Classification (NCBI taxonomy): domain Eukaryota; kingdom Metazoa; phylum Echinodermata; class Echinoidea; order Camarodonta; family Echinometridae; genus Echinometra; species Echinometra lucunter. Next base: position 17,491,512 of record CM057161.1, on the reverse strand, counting down.
GTTCAGGGAGGAATTTGTTTATATGAGCAAAAGAGACAATGATAGATTGTTAAAATTTTTTATTGACCGTTGCCTGTCTTGGGACAACTTGTCCAATATGTGTTATTTACAAGAATCGGAAGGACTGTTAATGGGTGTTTTAAAATGGCAATGTTTCTGGAGAAAAGTTCGAAAGTTAAGAAAAAAAAAATGATTTAGAAAAAAAAAAATGTTCTAGCCAAAGATCGATCACGTCGATTTACGCTAGGAGGGAGCATCGCTAGAAGGAGGAAGGGATGTGGGATTCTGTAAAAAAAACAAAACAAAAACAGGACGCCTGCAACTTGATGAATCCATTTTGGTACAATCGAACACCCCCCCCCCCCTTTCCATCGGAGGAAATTTGCATTCGGATGTGAAGAGATCGCATCCAAAATACCCCGACAAGCAAAAGACAAAAACAAAAAACAAAAACAAAAACAAAAAACCCCAAACAACAACATAAGAGAACAAGAAAAAAAAAAATGAAAACAATCAAACAGAAATAAGAATTTAAACAAAACAAGAAAACCAACAAAAACAAATAAACAATCACGACCAAAACCCCTCCAAATTCTGTAACAACCAATGGAGAGAATAAAAAGTTTATCTGCTTTTTTTTCTTTGTATTTTTCTCTACCGAGTTACAGACTGCAAATCACGGGGAGGGAAGAGGGGCCAGCATTTGATATCACCCCCAAAGAAAAAAATCGTGGAGGGGATTAAATTTTCTGCCCATTTTCCTTTCCATGGAAAACTCCGTATAAACGGTACAGGTGGGTTAAAAAAGTTCTCAAGGATATATATTTCGAGAAACGATGCTGTCAACCAAACGAGAAAAGCGAAGTGCAAGAAGAAAATTAATTTTCCCGCTATTCGTTTCCTCGAGGCACTTGATATCAATATCAGTTTCGAGTCTTTTCATCTATCATATTCCTCCTTTTATTTGCCCGCCTCTCCTCTTGATTGTTGGTTTGTTTTTCTCACCTTCCTTTACATTCCGTATTTTCCATGCTTTCTTATTATTTTTGAAAAGAAATTAATGAATTTCGACATCACAATATCCTAATTCGAATGAAGGTATACAAATCTGAATTTCAATTATATATAAAAAAAGTCTATTTTCGAATATTTGCGTAGTTCTACATCATCATCACTTACTAAAGTCTCGACGTCTTAATTCGTGTATTGAAATTAAAATTCGTTTCATTGGGATGTCTATGAACTTTTTCGGACTGATTCGTGAAACGATGCCCCTTTGTTGCTAAGAGATTTATGCCAATGAATTTTAACCACTTAGTTTATTGCAGCCAATACCTTTTCTGGACGCATTTTACAGTTATAGTCATTTTTTTGTTTGACAGCCGTGTACTTGGATTAAACAGACACTTATCTTTCACTTACAATTAGATCTTCTAATGAACATGAAGTGCACGCGCTCCCGAAACAGTTGTGTAACACAGATGCCTATTTTTGTCCTGAACAGCAGGTCGCCGTCCTTTCAGCATATTTTGCGTCTTCGGTATAGGACCTATGCGACATCTTCATAACTCCTCGAAGCAGCTCCTCAACCCCCTGCCCATGGGAACCGGGCGCTCCATGTGTGAAGCCTATGGGGTTTGAGAGAAGTCAGGATTCAGTTGGTTAAGAGGGTGATCTGGGATGGGGAGAAGGGGGCGAGAGGTCTCTTAAGTGGCAGGCCATCGAGTGAAACTTAAACGATCTAGGGGGCATTTCAAGAAGTGTCTTGTCAGTGATTTTTGCTGACAAATTTACTATCAGCCAATCAGATGCAAGGATTTCAGTAGCTTATAACAGTTGACAGTAAAAATCACTGACAAGACACTTCGTGAAACGCTCCCCTTGTTTGAAGGGAGCCCAACCCATTAAACCGGGAGTAAGGGTTTCATGAACACGTAGACAGGAAAGCGAGTGGCGCCTGATATGAGACGCCATTTTATTTAATGTTTTGGTGATTATGAAATGACGACAACAGGTCTGTCTCCACGAGTGATTGACACACCCGTGATACGTAGAAATTAAGATAGGTTGAATGTCTTCGAGAACTTGTCCATACAGCCCATATGTGTTCCATCTTAGAGTAAGAATTCAAAATAAACTGGTTATGTAACAAAAGATCAAATTCTTTAATGAATAGTTCGCAAAAGCAACAGCAAAAACAACAGCAATAACAACAGCAACAAGAATGATGATGATGATGATGATGATGATGATGAGGTTGATGATGATGATGATGATGATGTTAATGAAATAATGATGATAATGATAATGATAATAAAACTGATAAGATGATAATGATAATAATAATTTCGATCATAACCACAATAATAAGAGCCGGAATAAAGAATGGAGGCAATGATATTCAGGTTTTATTTCTATATCGCAGTAAAAAGTAATTAGAAAGAAACAGGTATAGAAAGCGTATAAACGCGCTTCGAGAATATTAGTTCCTTATAGTTTTATACTAGAGTGGCAGTGTGGATGTGTCATCATTTCCGTTTGGTGTCATAAAACAGTTCCTGAGTCAGCTCTTCTTATTAATCAAGATTATTTTGACGTTGATGAGTGGCTGTGTGCTATCTATTGAACGATTTATGACATTCTCATATTTATCAGTGGAACACAAAGGTCCCGTACTAAATCATGAACTTTTTAAACTGTAGATATAAAGTAATAGGCATGAACGGGCGACTAGAACTCTGCCATTTTAGTTGTGGTGTCGTTAAGTGGTTCAAGAGTCAGCTCTTCACATTCATCAAGATTATGTTGGCATTGACGAGTTGCTGTGCCTTTTCTCTAGGAGGATTTATGACTTTCTCTTACAATTTATACGAACTTTATCCCAGTACAATCAAAACAAAAACAGTGATCATTAAGGGTTATGGCTTATATCCGAGTGATAGACCAGAGAAAGAAATCAAGCTGAAATTAATTTCAACATGTTCAAGGAGATTTAAATTATCGAGATTCTTTTCTCCATTTTTACCCACATTCTTGAAACCGTGGATATTTTTGGTTTGCATGTGCTGCTATCAAATTTTATTGTTGAAAATGGCTAAACAGATATGATTATAATGCTAATAGTCAAGTCTATGTTTTCTTTGCCCTCCTACAATTTCATTATCTTTTTATTCGTTTAAACAACGCTGAATGATGGAAGTTTTATTTAAGGTCAATCGTTTATATACACCTGCTGTAAAAACGGCGTTTCTTTATTTTCTCATGTCATGCATGACATGTGAGGGAAGAAAATTATTCTACCCTTCTTTCTCTTCGTTTTCAGGAACCATTTAGGATATATGTCATCTAGCTCCTTAGTGTTTTTTAAACAGTATATTCTTTAAAAGGATTTGGTAGGTGTAAACTTTTGAGCCATTTCATTCACTCCTCCGACAGCTACTTACTAACTTCCCGACGATGACTGGAGTTTGCGTTTGGAAAGTGAGCTTCTCTTCTTGGTGAACCTTGTTGCTGGAAATGTTTCAACGGAAAGAGATAGAGAAATAGATAGAGAAAGGGAAAGAGAGAGAGAAAGAGAGAGAGAGACAGAGAGACAGAGAGAGAGAGAGAGATAACTTGAGTTTTGTTGAACAGAAAGGTTGATCGACCTCTTAACAGTTCCATGGACTTAGTGGATGCTTCTCCATCCTGGGTAAGTCTCCCTGCAGACAAGCAGACATAACAAATGATTGGCAGCACAGAGGCGGGAAATAAGAGACGATACACATGAAAAGGAAAGATAAAGAAGAGAAGCAAAAGGAAGAACAAAGAAAGAGCAGAAAGATGTAAAAGCAGGGGAGGAGGTAGTGCATACACAATAAAGATACCATGAGATGCGCATGAACGCGTCAATAATATTTCACGCTCCAGTGAAAGAGAGTTTTGCAGACAGACTCGTGATGTCATATTTTGGGGCAGCGGCGGCGTTACAGGAGGCGACCACCCTCTATGAATTTTCAAGTGACCAAAAAGAAAACAAAAAATTAGAAAAAGAAGAAAAAAGAGGGGAAAGAAGTATGGGAAAAGAGAAGGTTGGGTCATGTAAGTATATGATACCGCCATTTTTTTAAATTTAAAAGTAAATAAACTCAACTACAGTGTGGGTCATCTTGCCTCCTATTAAAATACCCTGGCTCCGCCCCTGTTTTGGGGGCTAAGAACTGGATTATGCTTTTTGCCTCCGCATGTTTGTTTGTTTGTTTGTTTGTTTACACTTTGCTGCCTCATATATCATTCATATACCAGAGAGAAGAGAGAGAGAGAGAGAGAGAGAGAGAGAGAGAGAGAGAGAGATAGGGCGAGAACAAAAAAAAAACAACAAACAAAACAAAACAAAATAAAACCCCAAATAAACAAACCGCGGGGGTCTACCGTTGCGGAGGTTTGCCGCTTCCTGTGTGAACAAACCTTAAGACAATAAACGGTCCAGGGCCACGTTTCATAAAACTTGTTATTGATAACAAGTTGCAACAACTGTTATAAGCTACTGAAATTCTTGCATCTGATTGGCTGAGAGCAAATTTGTCATAGAAAGGTGGCAGTTGTTACTGATAAAAAGTTTAATGGAACGGGGCTCTGAAATACAACGTTCTAGGAGTTGATAAGCGAATATAAATCCTCAATGATATAACAGCGAGAAAATCAGTTTGTAATACGGTATAAGAAATCACATGGTATAAAAAGAGAACATCCGGCCATGGCTAGTGCGCTAATGACAGCTAAACAAGAAACCTTACTGCAGTTAATGATACTTTCACTATTATGCAGATCTAATACCCACGTAAAACTTTATGACATGGGATATTACTCCCGGTTTTTTTTTTTCAAGCGATCCAACTCTTACAAAGAAGAGAGTTGTTTGATCCATTAAAGATCTAAGTTAGATGTTAAATGCTTGAGACGAAAGATATTAAATATCCCATTTTGAGATCTGAGCTTTCAAAAAACTTTGGAAACCAAGAGTTTGGTTAATTACTTAATACATTCGACGCAGAACCCTTTCAAAATAGAGTTTTATGTGATCGATGAAGAGTTAAGGCAAAATTAATGTCTAGTTAACTAACGATCTACGTTAGATGTAAAACTCTTATGGGAGCAATACAAGGTTATATGAATCCAGCAAACTTCAGGTTTATGTTTGATGACCGTTACATCATGCTGCTCTTTCTTTGCGTTCTTTTTAATGAGCCCTATTCTTTAATGAGTCCTATATAGGGTATTAATGATATTAGCAAAATTAAATTGCAAAAAAATGACTTCGTTGTATTTGAAAGCCATTCAAACAGCATTTTAAAAATCAAACATACTATTGAAGCATCTGTTTAAGTTCCATCTACTAGTTTAACGTTAAGGTAAAATGTAAAATTATTTACATCTTCTCTAAAATTTATGATTATTAGACTGTAAAGGAATGATGTGTATATATTGGAAATGAATATATTGAACTTGAATTTGAACTTGCCAATCGATAAAAACGCTGTTCTTTTTAAGCAAAACAAACTATAGATGGCATTTTTAATCTTCTACGGTTTCAATTAAGTAGAATATCTTTTCCACCCCTCATGGAACTCCGAAAAGGACACAAGATGCTCGGCCTCTAAATGATACCAGCATGCCAAGACGATAATTAACCCACTTGGGTGGGCCATTTTGCATGAGCGGGATCCCTCGTAACGATCTCCAGATATCGCTGTATGCACGGAATGGTCAGCTAGAAACCAATAAACTTTAGCTGGTTGATTCCCAATTTGATCTATGACAATGCCAGAGATGTAATCACAGGGTTTTATGCTGCCAATTATTTTGCCCTTCATGAAGCTTTATCTGCCTTCAGAGATAAACAAGAGGATATGATTTCTGCCATAAAGATATGCCAGGAAGATTTGTCACTCATTCCATAAACTGACCTTATATTTGTTTAGAAGATATCAAGAACAGATTTTAAAGGGGCTATGAAAATAAATAAAGTGCCATGTGAAAAACAATATGACACCAACAAACATCGAAACAGAAAACAATAATGCTCTGAGTAAAATATCCTCCTGAAAAATAAGGACTTTGCTACTGGCATTCCAAAGTCTATTTCTGTCTTCGAATGGATATTGTTGACAGTATAAGACAAAGGGACGTTTTTTGTCAACACTTTTGATGGTTGATAGTATTTGTTTGGATCAATTTCGATTCATTGCAGATTATAATGATTTCTTGTGATTCGATGATTCTATAGGAACAGGACTGCATCTGGCATGTCTGCAAATTAGTGGAAACCCCGAAAACAGAAAGACACTTTGAGCTGAAAATCCTCTTTTAGACCCAGTATTCCATTTGATTTGTTGTGTAATTAAATTTCGCGTGCCTCATTTCTTTTTTATTTTGAAGATCTTCCGCAGTTATGTGCTTTGGTAAATGTCGGGTTCTTTGGCAATAGTTCATGACGGCGGCACTTCGTTTCCGGTTGGGTCAAGGAAACTTCCGGTGAGATCAAGGAGAATACAGCAATTAGTTAGATTTATCATCACGCAGAATATATCAACTGTTGGAATTTGCGCGATGTTAACAGGATTTGTGAAGGCATTTCCCCTGTATTATAATCTTCATTTGCACTGGTTGAAGCTCAGTATTCCTCTATCATGTTATGTGGCTATAGCTTTTTTAATGCTTCTGATTGACTCTTCTTGTACTTTATTGCTCAGTATGTTCTCACACCAGAACTTAATATCGACGTTAAATGAGTTTAAACATTTGCCAGCATGTGCTGACACCATGGGGCCTATAGGTTTCTGTAATTAGTTTACCAAGACCTATGGGGTTGGGCATGTTCAGTAATTTGATTCGTCTGCCGCGTTCCTGGCAACATGTCAATACACCAAGGGACCAGACGTCCTCTTCTCACTTCTGTGTGTTACATTGTACTTCATCTTTCTGTGCGCATTGTGTATGCTGATTTGCCGAACGATATTAATGCTGGACAACAGACCTAAAGATGATCATAATATCTTATGTCTCGTTATGAAAAGAACAGGATAAAATGGACTATACAAAGTGGGAGATCCTTTTATAAAATCGTGTCATTACATGTACATTCATAAGAAGATTGGACGGGGGAACTAGGGAGAAGATTTCCAGGATAATAGTCCTAGGGATAGCCGTCTCAGAGGGCGCTGGTTCGGGGTTAGTTGCCTGGAAATGTACTATCAGTATGAAATCTTATTACTCGATACATTTACCGTATAACGTATATTTGGGCAGGAGCTTAAAAAAAAAGAG
>CM057161.1:17481992-17483707 GCA_029962745.1 Echinometra lucunter | reverse complement strand
GTAGACAGGTCCTCATACGTGGGGAGGGGGGGGGGGGGAGGATGATTAACCCATTCGTACATATTTTTGTACACACGTATATGAGTCTACCTCAAAATGTGTGTGTGTGTGTTGTGGAGGGGGGGGGGGTGCATCCCCCATCGCCCCGCTATCTACGCCCCTCCTGGGGATATGTGCATCCCGATAAGGCCGATCTTTCCAATGACGGTGGCGTTAAGCTGGGGGTCACCAGAAAAGAATCCGGACATCACTAATGGAAAAGGATGGAGAACCTTTTCTAGACATGGAACTAGGCGTGGTGCATTCTGTGGGCATTGGGAAGGGGTGGGTGGGGCTTCATCGTGCTCGGTACGCCTTGCTGGGGACATTCGTTCGGACAAGCCCCTCTCTTTCACTGATGGTGACGTTGGTGTGTGTGTGTGTGTCCCCTGAAAAATACATTGACATCACTAATGGAAAAGAGATTACCTCACTCGAAAATCCATTAAGACACTGTATAGGAGTACACTTTTAGATAGTATCAAGAGATTTACGTGTTTATTTAGTTTATCCTCAATACATCTAGTATCATCATCTTTTCACGCTTTAAAAAAAAAAGATCTGATTGGTAATGAACGTCATTTTTCATACTTCTTAGTGTTATTAGCCAATGGTTGTCATGCTTGTATTACTCATCGTTTTGTACTACACGTTTTATGTCTCAGCAAACAGGTTTCGCGAATGAAGGCTGCGTACATAAAACCGGCATCTGCTTTATATCGACTTTTGATTGCCTACTCAAGACTTTATATGATGCTGCAAGCAAAGGCTTGTAAACACGGCAATAATATGAACAGCAGTTTTTATAGAGAGAGACAGTGATTATGCGCGTTTGTTTCCTTTACGTACTTGGCCTATTCATAAAGAAAAAAAAATCATTTTTTTAGTGTGCAATTCTCTAATCTCTCCTTCTTTCAAAGATAGTATTTTCTGCCCCTTCTTCCAACTTTCTTGAACTCCTCACCTTTTACCTTTGCCTTTTCTCTTGCTTCACTATGTTCTGTCTCTCTTCCATTATTTTGTACTCCTTTATGATCCAACGAACAAACGAACATAAAATACATTTCATATCAGTATGAGTATAAGCAGCATTTTCATAGTTACCCCAAACAATTGGGAAGTTCAATATGTAAAACAGCAAAATGATCGTCATTTATTCAAGTTATATCTTGTATTGAAATAGAAGATTGCGTTTATTTGTTCCCGGATATCGATATGTCAGTTTGAATTCACGCAAATAAAGAACAAGATGTAGTATGATGACTGTCGGGATTGCGTCTCTAATAAAGAAAATCCAATCAGAAACTAACAAAATTTCCTCTCACGTATTCGTTATCCAGTGAATATCATCTTCTACATTAATGAATGATGCATATAATCAGCGTGTTCGTGTTGTCGTGGTCAGCGAAATAACAGAGAACCTGTCGTGACACCCATACTGATGACCCCTCACTGAATCTAGGCGAAAATTAATAGGTACGTTGAGAATTCTGAAACTATTCATATCACTTTTTAATGAGTCACTGTAATTTCCCTATTGCCTAGTATCCATGATTAATTACGAATGCCTGCAGCGCACATGCACAGAATTGAAAATTAAGAGCCTTTTCCATAAAAAGTGGGAAAACATATTGTTTTTCTTTATTGTAAGAGGATAGGGGCGTGTGAATGTTTCC
>CM057161.1:17471992-17476992 GCA_029962745.1 Echinometra lucunter | reverse complement strand
AACACAAAGGTCCCGTACTAAATCATGAACTTTTTAAACTGTAGATATAAAGTAATAGGCATGAACGGGCGACTAGGACTCTGACGTGTGCCATTTTAGTTGTGGAGTCGTTAAGTGGTTCAAGAGTCAGCTCTTCACATTCATCAAGATTATGTTGGCATTGACGAGTTGCTGTGCCTTTTCTCTAGGAGGATTTATGATTTTCTCTTACAATTTATACGAACTTTATCCCAGTACAATCAAAACAAAAACAGTGATCATTAAGGGTTATGGCTTATATCCGAGTGATAGACCAGAGAAAGAAATCAAGCTGAAATTAATTTCAACATGTTCAAGGAGATTTAAATTATCGAGATTCTTTTCTCCACTTCTACCCACATTCTTGAAACCGTGTATATTTTTGGTTTGCATGTGCTGCTATCAAATTTTATTGTTGAAAATGGCTAAACAGATATAATTATAATGCTAATAGTCAAGCCTATGTTTTCTTTGCCCTCCTACAATTTCATTATCTTTTTATTCGTTTAAACAACGCTGAATGATGGAAGTTTTATTTAAGGTCAATCGTTTATATACACCTGCTGAAAAAACGGGCGTTTCTTTAATTTTCTCATGTCATGCATGACATGTAAGGGAAGAAAATTATTCTACCTTTCTTTCTCTTCGTTTTCAGGAACCATTTAGGATATATGTCATCTAGCTCCTTGGTGTTTTTTAAACAGTATATTCTTTAAAAGGATTTGGTAGGTGTAAACTTTTGAGCCATTTCATTCACTCCTCCGACAGCTACTTACTAACTTCCCAACGATGACTGGAGTTTGCGTTTGGAAAGTGAGCTTCTCTTCTTGGTGAACCTTGTTGCTGGAAATGTTTCAACGGAAAGAGATAGAGAAATAGATAGAGAAAGGGAAAGAGAGAGAGAGAAAGAAAGAGAGAGAGAGAGAGAGAGACAGAGAGAGAGAGATAACTTGAGTTTTGTTGAACAGAAAGGTTGATCGACCTCTTAACAGTTCCATGGACTTAGTGGATGCTTCTCCATCCTGGGTAAGTCTCCCTGCAGACAAGCAGACATAACAAATAATTGGCAGCACAGAGGCGGGAAATAAGAGACGATACACATGAAAAGGAAAGATAAAGAAGAGAGGCAAAAGGAAGAACAAAGAAAGAGCAGAAAGATGTAAAAGCAGGGGAGGAGGCAGTGCATACACAATAAAGATACCATGAGATGCGGATGAACGCGTCAATAATATTTCACGCTCCAGTGAAAGAGAGTTTTGCAGACAGACTCGTGACGTCATATTTTGGGGCAGCGGCGGCGTTACAGGAGGCGACCACCCCTATGAATTTTCAAGTGACCAAAAGAAAACAAAAAATTAGAAAAAGAAGAAAAAAGAGGAGAAAGAAGTATGGGAAAAGAGAAGGTTGGGTCATGTAAGTATATGATACCGCCATTTTTTTTAATTTAAAAGTAAATAAACTCAACTACAGTGTGGGTCATCTTGCCTCCCATTAAAATACCCTGGCTCCGCCCCTGTTTTGGGGGCTAAGAACTGGATTTAATGCTTTTTGCCTCCGCATGTTGGTTGTTTGTTTGTTTGTTTGTTTAGACTTTGCTGCCTCATGAATCATTCATATACCAGAGAGAAGAGAGGAGAGAGAGAGAGAGAGGGAGAGAGAGAGAGAGAGAGAGAGAGAGAGAGAGAGGGCGAGAACAACAAAAACAAAAACAAACAAAACAAAACAAAATAAAACCACAAATAAACAAACCGCGGGGGTCTACCGTTGCGGAGGTTTGCCGCTTCCTGTGTGAACAAACCTTAAGACAATAAACGGTCCAGGGCCCCGTTTCATAAAACTTGTTATTGATAACAAGTTGCAACAACTGTTATAAGCTACTAAAATTCTTGCATCTGATTGGCTGAGAGCAAATTTGTCAACTGGTCATAGAAAGGTGGCAGTTGTTACCGATAAAAAGTTTAATGGAACGGGTCCTTGAAATACAACGTTCTAGGAGTTGATAAGCGAATATAATTCCTCAATGATATAACAGCGAGAAAATCAGTTGGTAATACGGTATAAGAAATCACATGGTATAAAAAGAGAACATCCGGCAATGGCTAGTGCGCTAATGACAGCTAAACAAGAAACCTTACTGCAGTTAATGATACTGCAGATCTAATACCCACGTAAAACTTTATGACATGGGATATTACTCCGGTTTTTTTTTTTTTTTTCAAGCGATCCAACTCTTACAAAGAAGAGAGTTGTTTGATCCATTACAGATCTAAGTTAGATGTTAAATGCTTGAGACGAAAGATATTAAATATCCCATTTTGAGATCTGAGCTTCCAAACAAACTTTGGAAACCAAGAGTTTGGTTAATTACTTAATACATTCGACGCAGAACCCTTGCAAAATAGAGTTTTATGTGATCGATGAAGAGTTAAGACAAAATAAATGTCTAGTTAACTAACGATCTACGTTAGATGTAAAACTCTTATGGGAGCATACAAGGTTATATGAATCCAGCAAACTTCAGGTGTATGTTTGATGGCCGTTACATCATGTTGCCCTTTCTTTGCGTTCTTTTTAATGAGCCCTATTCTTTCATGAGTCTTATACAGAGTATTAATGATATTAGCAAAATTAATTGCAAAAAAAATGACTTCGTTATATTTGAAAGCCATTCAAACAGCATTTTAAAAATCAAACATACTATTGAAGCATCTGTTTAAGTTCCATCTACTAGTTTAACGTTATGGTAAAATGTAAAATTTACATCTTCTCTAAAATTTATGATTATGAGACTGTAAAGGAATGATGTGTATATATTGGAAATGAATATATTGAACTTGAATTTGAACTTGCCAATCGGTAAAAACGCTGTTCTTTTTAAGCAAAACCAAACTAGAGATGGCATTTTAATCTTCTACGGTTTCAATTAAGTAGAATATCTTTTCCACCCTCATGGAACTCCGAAAAGGACACAAGATTGCTCGGCCTAATGATACCAGCATGTCCAAGACGATAATTAACCACTTGGGTGGGCCATTTGCATGAGAGGGATCCCTCGTAACGATCTCCCAGATATCGAGTATGCACGGAATGGTCAGCTAGAAACCAATAAAATTAGCGTGTTGATTCCCAATTTGATCTATGACAATGCCAGAGATGTAATCACAGGGTTATGATGCCAATTATTTTTGCCCTTCATGAAGCTTTATCTGCCTTCAGAGATAAACAAGAGGATATGATTTCTGCCATAAAGATATGCCAGGAAGATTTGTCACTCATTCCATAAACTGACCTATATTCTGTTTAGAAGATATCAAGAACAGATTTTAAAGGGGCTATGAAAATAAATTAAAGTGCCATGTGAAAAACAATAGACACCAACAAACATCGAAACAGAAAACAATAATGCTCTGAGTAAAATATCCTCCTGAAAAATAAGGACTTTGCTACCTGCATTCCAAAGTCTATTTCCTGTCTTCGAATGGATATTGTTGACAGTATAAGACAAAGGGACGTTTTTGTCAAACACTTTTGATGGTTGATAGTATTTGTTTGGATCAATTTCGATTCATTGCAGATTATAATGAATTTTTGTGATTCGATGATTCTATAGGAACAGGACTGCATCTGGCATGTCTGCAAATTAGTGGAAACCCCGAAAACAGAAAGACACTTTGAGCTGAAAATCCTCTTTAGACCCAGTATCCATTTGATTTGTTGTGTAATTAAATTTCGCGTGCCTTCATTTCTTTTTTATTTTGGAAGATCTTCCGCAGTTATGTGCTTGGAAAATGTCGGGTTCTTTGGCAATAGTTCATGACGGCGGCACTTCGTTTCCGGTTGGGTCAAGGAAACTTCCGGTGAGATCAAGGAGAAACAGCAATAGTTAGATTTTATCATCACGCAGAATATATCACCTGTTGGAAATTTGCGCGTTTGTAACAGGATTTGTGAAGGCATTTTCCCCTGTATTATAATCTTCATTTGCACTGGTTGAAGCTCAGTATTCCTCTATCATGTTTAGTGGCTATAGCTTTTTAATGCTTCTGAATGACTCTTCTTGTACTTTTATGCTCAGTATGTTCTCACACCAGAAACTTAATATCGACGTTAAATGAGTTGAACATTGCCAGCATGTGCTGACACCATGGGGCCTATAGGTTTCTGTAATTTAGTTTACCAAGACCTATGGGTTGGGCATGTTCAGTAATTTGATTCGTCTGCCGCGTTCCTGGCAACATGTCAATACACCAAGGGACCCAGACGTCCTCTCCTCACTTCTGGTGTTACATTGTACGTTTCATCTTTCTGTGCGCATTGTGCATGCTGATTTGCCGAACAGATATTAATGCTGACAACAGACCTAAAGATGATCATAATATCTTAGTCTCGTATGAAAAGAACAGGATAAAAGACTATACTAGAGTGGGAGATCCTTTTATCAAAATCGTGTCATTACATGTACATTTCATAAGAAGATTGGACGGGGGGAACTAGGGAGAAGATTTCCAGGATAATAGTCCTAGGGATAGCCGTCTCAGAGGGCGCTGGTCTCGGGGTTAGTTTGCCTGGAAATGTACTATTAGTATGAAATCTTATTACTCGATCTACATTAAGTATAACGTATTATTTGGGCAGGAGCTTAAAAAAAAAGAGGCATGGAGGCACTTGATTCCGTATTCTGCTTGATAAACGGAAGTCAATTTCTACTTGATTATTTTCCATTTGTGCAGAGAGTCACTGACCTAAAACGGCGCCATGTGTAGCCTTCATGAGAATACGTAATCTGGTTTTATGAAATCAAAGAAGATGAACAAGTACATTGAGAAATGCTATGCAATCAATCGCCGGGGATAGCACGGTATTAAAGATTTTCACTTTAGCGAGCTTGAACTCGGGAACGTAGAGAACATTCGACTTGCTAATGTAGACAACCGAGACAAATTTATCAAAAGTTAAGCTTATGATAATATAAATTTGGAAAA
>CM057161.1:17322406-17471492 GCA_029962745.1 Echinometra lucunter | reverse complement strand
TTAAAGTGCCATGTGAAAAACAATAGACACCAACAAACATCGAAACAGAAAACAATAATGCTCTGAGTAAAATATCCTCCTGAAAAATAAGGACTTTGCTACCTGCATTCCAAAGTCTATTTCCTGTCTTCGAATGGATATTGTTGACAGTATAAGACAAAGGGACGTTTTTTGTCAACACTTTTGATGGTTGATAGTATTTGTTTGGATCAATTTCGATTCATTGCAGATTATAATGAATTTCTTGTGATTCGATGATTCTATAGGAACAAGGACTGCATCTGGCATGTCTGCAAATTAGTGGAAACCCCGAAAACAGAAAGACACTTTGAGCTGAAAATCCTCTTTTAGACCCAGTATTCCATTTGATTTGTTGTGTAATTAAATTTCGCGTGCCTTCATTTCTTTTTTATTTTGAAGATCTCTCCGCAGTTATTGTGCTTTGGAAAATGTCGGGTTCTTTGGCAATAGTTCATGACGGCGGCACTTCGTTTCCGGTTGGGTCAAGGAAACTTCCGGTGAGATCAAGGAGAATACAGCAATTAGTTAGATTTTATCATCACGCAGAATATATTCACCTGTTGGAAATTTGCGCGATTTGTAACAGGATTTGTGAAGGCATTTTCCCCTGTATTATAATCTTCATTTGCACTGGTTGAAGCTCAGTATTCCTCTATCATGTTTATGTGGCTATAGCTTTTTAATGCTTCTGAATGACTCTTCTTGTACTTTTATTGCTCAGTATTGTTCTCACACCAGAACTTAATATCGACGTTAAATGAGTTGAAACATTTGCCAGCATGTGCTGACACCATGGGGCCTATAGGTTTCTGTAATTTAGTTTACCAAGACCTATGGGGTTGGGCATGTTCAGTAATTTGATTCGTCTGCCGCGTTCCTGGCAACATGTCAATACACCAAGGGACCAGACGTCCTCTCCTCACTTCTGTGTGTTACATTGTACGTTTCATCTTTCTGTGCGCATTGTGCATGCTGATTTGCCGAACAGATATTAATGCTGACAACAGACCTAAAGATGATCATAATATCTTATGTCTCGTTATGAAAAGAACAGGATAAAATGACTATACTAGAGTGGGAGATCCTTTTATCAAAATCGTGTCATTACATGTACATTTCATAAGAAGATTGGACGGGGGAACTAGGGAGAAGATTTCCAGGATAATAGTCCTAGGGATAGCCGTCTCAGAGGGCGCTGGTCTCGGGGTTAGTTTGCCTGGAAATGTACTATTAGTATGAAATCTTATTACTCGATCTACATTTACCGTATAACGTATTATTTGGGCAGGAGCTTAAAAAAAAAAGAGCATGGAGGCACTTGATTCCGTATTCTGCTTGATAAACGGAAGTCAATTTCTACTTGATTATTTTCCATTTGTGCAGAGAGTCACTGACATAAACCGGCGCCATGTGTAGCCTTCATGAGAATACGTAATCTGGTTTTATGAAATCAAAGAAGATGAACAAGTACATTGAGAAATGCTATGCAATCAAATCGCCGGGGATAGCACGGTATTAAAGATTTTCACTTTAGCGAGCTTGAACTCGGGAACGTAGAGAACATTCGACTTGCTAATGTAGACAACCGAGACAATTTTATCAAAAGTTAAGCTTTATGATAATATAAATTTGGAAAATGTACGTGAAATACAATTCCAAGGAAAAAATGAATCCTCATAGGCAGGCCTATCCGTAACCCCAAAGGAAATCAGATATGCGCTCAGTAATATTCTCAAGAGCTCGATGAAAGCTGGAATGCTTTTTCAATTATTATAGAGAAGGGCAGGTGCTCATGTTTTTATTACTTCAGACTTCACCCACAATCTATACAAATATTTCAGTTCGTGGGACTGCATGGTGACAGTGATGCATGACATGATGCGTGATACGCCGGCGGGGTGGGCCTGTACTTTTCGATCATTTTTGAAGCATTTGGGACATTGGTATACTGAATTGTTCATCATTCACATAGTAACACGTTCAATGGATTGTGCAATTTTTTGGGCACAAAATCCCGAAGGAGGTGAAGTTGGACAAAAGCAGATCGTTGAAAGAGAAAAATGAAATGAGGCAATAAACTCGTTATCAATCACGAAGAGAATGCATGAAAGAAAACTATTTAAGGAAAAGACATAAGCCAGTCAGAAGCAAAATCGGTGGGGGGGGGGGGGGGGGAGACGGTAAGGGGGAAGAGAAATATAGACTAAAATACAGAAAGAAGGGAAAGATGACGAGGGGAAAATTGGAATGAAAATAAGAAAAGTGCTTTGAAGTAGCTTGAGAAAGAACAGAAGAGAAGGTGAAGAAGGAAAATAAAAGAATGAAAAATATGGAAGACGAGGTGGGGATGCGTCGAGGAGACGCAAACGGTCGGATGGAATTTCATGACATTAAGAAAAGATGAAAGGGTGCACTGCAAAAACGGTGGTGTTAAACTGGTGTTAAATCAACACCACCATCAGAGTTATCCTATATAAACACCAGTGGTGTTAATTTAACACCAATTTAACACCACCGTTTTTGCAGTATGAATGGAGACAGAGAAAAGAGAAGTAGTAAAAGAAGAATAAAAGATAGAAAGAAAAATATGAAAAAAGAAGTATATGAGGAAAAGAAGGTTGATCAAAAGATGGAATACAACAAAGATGTTACATACATCATCAATTGTGATACTGTATAAGCCGCAGCAGTGCAAACAAATAGCTTCCGTATGTAGATCCATCATCATCTGGTGGCGCACTGCAGAGCGATATGTGTAAACAGGCTTGCAACTGTGTACACACACGAATGTCGTTAAGATATGGAGGAGGACAGGGGGCCCGGGGGGGGGGGGGGGGGAGGGATGGTTACTCCATCTATTCAAAATGTTCTCTCAGAATAGTTTGCAAGTTTCAATACTTGCAAGAAAATTCAATATTGTATAGACCTTGTCAATTTTGTTTTGTTTTCTTGAATAATGATAATGTTTTTCTGTTTTGTGGCGTAAATTTAATGATGTTATATAGTCTCCGTAACTATATGCGTTTCCAGACGACTTCTGATCTTATCGACCCGGCTCCTTCAAGCATTCAATGACTAAATCCTACTCTCTTAAAAAAAGTGAATGCATTCACCCTCTTAGGGGTGAGTTTCAGAATAGAGTTCATTTAGAGTTAATTAAGAGTGAATTGAAGAGTAAAAAATTATGATAAGTTCACCTTTTTTCACTCTTATAGGGATGACCTCAGTGATCACTCAAAATCCTTGAGTGATCACTGAGGTCACCCCTCAAAGAGTGAATATCACATTTTTACTCTTAATTCACTCTTAATTCACTCTAAATGCACTCTCTTCTGAAATTCACCCCTAACAGAGTGAATGCATTGACTTTCTTTTTTTTTTTTTTTTTTTTTTTTAAAGAGAGTACAAATTCCCCGCTTACTCCATCTGGGTCGAGTGTGACAAGTATAGATTAATATTTTGCCACTGAGGACGTTAATGCCGTGGCAGATGGAGTATCGAACCTCCGTACCATGTCATCTGCAATCAGGCGACCCATCCTCTGCACCACAACACAAAGTCATGTTAAGCCCTTTTTTTCTTTGCTTGTCAGAAATTTGTATTTTCAACCTCGGCAATCTTTATGTATCCGAACACATATACATGTATCTAGTGCTCACTCGGCAAAGTTAAAGACTGGATACCTTTTTTTTCTTGTTGAGAAACTTCGACACATACGTGCCCCATTCCAAAATGATCTAGCACCGCCCGGATGGACCCATAACATGCCTTTATCGTCATGTCTGTGCAAAGAATAAAGTCTCTTGACAGAGTTACAGGCCCTGAACGTGCTGAGTGCAGCAGGAAAGAGTTGGTTGAATTGGAGACACAGGGCTCTGATACATCATTGCGGTCATATAACTCTCCTTCATCTTTCTCCCCCCTGTTTTTGAAGGGAATGGATAGTATAAATATTTGCAATTTGGTGTATTTTGATTTTGAATATAGCCAGTACTAACAAACAGTGACAGCACAACTTATCTTGATGTAAACGAATTCGAAGAAATGTACGCTGCTTCTTGGCGTGGAATAACGACAGGGAGCCAAACAGATCAAAAGCACCACTAAACAGCGGTCATTAAACTGAAGACTCTTGAACACTATATACTTGAATCGACTACTACGGAATACAGGGGAAGTAACAATGGGCATCACTTATATGAGACTAGATTTTCAACTCGACCATGTCAACTAAACACCTGGAGATTCCTCCGGCATGTCCGGTCATTGCTAACAGATGAAACTCTGTGTCTGAATGTACTTTTCTGGGAAATCAGCTCTTACTAGGAGCGCCGCTACATTGTTTCAAAATGAATATTGCCCAAGCTAGTTTGATAGGGTCTTTTCTGTGACTGGAAGACTGGCAATATTTTTTAGTTCTGTGTTGCTTTCAATATGACTATCATGAACCTAATAAGGAGAATTTCACTGAGCCTTTTGTACAGCCGATCCGAAATGAGACTTCCTTCAAAATCTATTTGTATCATTATCTCGTAATTTGTAATGTTCCTGTACATTCGGATTTCGCGGAAAATCTTTCATGCTCATTGCGTGGGCAGTAAAGGATAAAAAAGTTATCAGAAATGTATTAGAATAAGGAAAATATATTTTTATTTTACTACAAACGTTGAACGTTATTGAACATTCAGATCTCATCGCCAGTGCGCACATCGTGAAGAAGATTCTTCGAAACCTTAGGGATATAGCGTTGCTCATCCTACCACTAATTAGGGCCTCAGCGTGTGCTTGAAGATGTAGGAGCTCTTCAGATGTCGTCAATAATTGAGAGCGCTTTCAACTTCATTCATCAGTAGTTCTACGTGCTAACACGTGCTCAGGCAATGATTGTCCTACGATCAATACCCTATTTCAAGTGGGTTTATAACTTCAACCTTAGACCACACGGGTGCTGCTCGTTATTCCGAAGGTTCGTTATTCCGAACACGCAAATATCGTATACCTGCGGGTTCGTTCATCCGAAAATGAAATAGGGCTCGTTTAGCCGAACATTTGCTGACTTATCCGAAGGTTAGTTATTCCGAAGGTTCATAATTTCGACGGTTCGTTATTCCGAAAATAAAATAGGGTTCGTTAATTCGAAAATGAAATAAGGTTCTTTAATCCGGAAATGAACCTCATTTAATTAAGGGACCTTATTGCATTTTCGGATTAATGAACCTTATTTTCATTTTCCAATTAACGAACCTTATTTCATTTTCGGACTAACGACCCCCTCTTCATTTTCGGATTAACGAACCTCATTTCCCTTTCGAATTAGTGAACCCTTTTTCATTTTCGGAAAACTGAACCTTCAGAATAACGAACCTTCGGAATAACGGACTGTAGGAATAATTAACCTTCCGAATAACAAGATGTAACTGACTAAACACTATATTACCCTAACTCTAAACCTATCCTATGAGTCAGTAATATTCGACCAGTGGCGTAATAAGTATAAAAAAAATGAGGGGGACTGAAAGCTCTTGCGGAATATCAACTGTTTAATTTCTAGTATTTGCGACCGGGCAAAATTTCTGACCTTTTTTTAGTATAATGAAAATATTTGATTTTTCATATTGGTAAATTAATTTCCTTTTTTCTATATGTTGTCTCTCTTTCTTTTTTCTCTTGAGCTTTGGGAAGGGGGACTGGAACCCGCAAGCCCCCCACCCCTTACACCAATGCCTTTGATAGAGGAAAAAACTGAACCAAGTGAGCACGGCCCACGGGACATGGTTAAACTGATCTCTTCCATTTCTTATCCTTCCTATAGACCAATTCCACAACGCGAGAGGGCAGCAAGCTGGTCGCCATGCCGCGGTGTGTGACCCAATTTTTATGGTACATAAGTCAATAGCGTGTTATGTCTTTAGTTTGATTTTCTCTATTTTGGACCAACATATGCAGATTTCTTTTAATGTTTGCAATGAGGAATAATCAGGGAAGTTCAGGTCGCAGCTGTGCCGTGCTCAGATGCCACAACGATTGGAGAAAGCTTAAAATTGGAAGCTAACAGAGTGTGAAATTCACTCGCCTTTGACTCATGAAGCCTGCTTGTGTGAGAAGCTTTGCTTCCCACACAGGTTTCCTGGCCTTTTACTGACAAAACTAAGGAGAAAAAGTAAAGAAAGTACAAAAATACATCATATCTTCATCTGTCAGATATGGTCATTGTCTTATGTCATCTACCCATGTATCCATGCTTTATTTTATTGATCTAGAATAAAGTTAATGAAATAATATCAGAACATATCTCATACCTTTCCTGATTTTGTACAAAGCCAGTCGCGGTCAGTGCACTATCACACACCGCAGCTATCGCCTTACCGATAGAGGGCCAAATACATAACCCGGAGATGGAATTGCTCTAAAAAGATTATTTTTTTTCTTCATCTATAGTTCTGTAACATACACCCTCAGTGTAATTTTGAGTGGGGTGTCTCCCTTGCCCTCAAATTCAACGCCCTTGTTTTTCCACTTTATGTTTAAAGAGTGTAAAAACACAAAACTTTTTGCAACTAAAGCCACAGTTAACAGCAGAATTATTCATACCCCTTTGATTTTTTTAGTGTTTTGCTCTTTTCTCACAGATGAATAGTTGTATTGCGAAACTTGGTCCGTAGCATAATAACATCAATATTCTCCTGTCAATTGACGATGATTCAGGAATTACCTCATTTGCATGACAATAGATATGTACTAATAATCACGTTTTGGCCTTTGCAAAATTATTCATACCCCAGACAAATATATTCAAAACAAAGTATTCATTTTGATTTTGTGCTTCCAAATCATATTTCAAATTGTCACTACCTGTTAGAAAGTCTTCTCTGTGACATTCATCGCTCCTCCGTCGCCATGGCAACTGTCACATGTGGATCCAGGGTCTTTTCATTGTTGCACAGTTCTTCATCACTTTCCTTACATTCTTTGTAAAATGAAATTGTGGGGATGAGGTCTACTACCCTATAGAACTACAACACTGATCTCCAAGAAGCATTTATTGTTAAATAATTTGTACTTTGAAGGGGTGAAAAGCCATTTTCTCGGTTGTTTTTCATGAAGATCTGCCTATTTTAATGTTTCTTTCTAAGGGTTTTTCATCATAATTTGGGTTCATTATTGATCTGATTGATTGTGGAATCCCCTCTGTTGATATTTGATTGATGTCAGTCTTTATTATGATCTTTGAGATCTGGGCTAAATAATATATTTCTAGTTTAAGTCATTTATCATATCTATGAAACAGTTCTTCACTATGTGAAATTTCTTGTAAACCTTGGGGATCTTTTGCATTTTCATTGCAGGAGCTTATAATTCCCTGAACAGCTTTCTAGACCCTTCTCTCCCTCAGATTAGATGTGATGAATATTTCTAGGTATTCCTAATGTGCTAAAAGAGGAGGAAAAGGCAAAATAGCTGTTTCTACAGCGTATAAAACCAGTTACTGTGATACTCATATTTCCAGCGTACTGTGCATTTCC
This sequence comes from Echinometra lucunter, assembly GCA_029962745.1. Taxonomy (NCBI): domain Eukaryota; kingdom Metazoa; phylum Echinodermata; class Echinoidea; order Camarodonta; family Echinometridae; genus Echinometra; species Echinometra lucunter. The sequence continues at coordinate 17,463,948 of CM057161.1, read as the reverse complement.
ATATGCAGAGTAAAGAACCCTAAGTGTGTTTCCAGAATGCAATCATACTTTCTTGCATTGCATGAAAAATTGCGAAAAAGGTTGCTAACATTGGAAAAAGAAATTGAATCAATAGCCATTTCTATCATATCTTTCAAGAATAGACACAAAATATCAACTAAAACCCTCAAAGAGACCTTAAGGGTGGCCGGTCTTCATGGACAACAGCCAAGAATAGCTGTATTATTCTACCCAAGTACAAAACATATTGGGTAGCTGTAACAACAAGTGAATCCAGGATATCCATATAGCAGTTCTAGGGTGGTAGACCCCATCCCAAAACTTCCATCCCATTTAGGATGTGAGGAAAATGATAAAGGCCTGTGCAACAATGAAAAGACCCTGGATCCACAAGTGACAGTTTCCATAGCGACAGAGGAACGATGAATGTCACAGAGAAGACTTTCTAAAAAGGAAGTAACAATTTAAAATATGGTTTGGAAGCACAAAATCAAAATGAATACTTTGTTTTGAATATTTTTGTCTGCATGGGGTATGAATAATTTTGCAAAGGCTAAAAATTGATTATTAGTACATATCTATTGTTATGCAAATGAGGTAATTCTTTAATTATCGTCAATTGACAGGGGAGAATTGATATCATTATGCTAGGGACCAAGTTTAGCAATACCACCATTTATCTGTGAGAAAAGAGCAAAATACTAAAAAAATCACAGGGGTATGAATAATTCTGCTGTTAACTGTATATATATATATATATATATATAAAGTGGTACAACCGAACCTCCCCCGCTATATATATATATATATATATATATATATATATATATATATATATATATATATATATATATATATATGTATATACACTGAATAGTGACGCATCTACCTAATCAACTACCCCTCCCCCCCCCCAAAAAAAATGGAAGTGTTTATGAGATGAGGATTTATCACCAATCTTCCACTGATTTCCTCGAATTGGATGGCCATACCAATGAAGGTGAAGGACCTGCCTTCACTATTTGAGCGTAGTTATACATCTTAAGCTGTTTTTTTTATCCTGACGATCATCGCTCTCACTCGCTTTATGAGAGGCTTAAGATGCCATCATTATCCGAGAAATCCCATCTTTCGTGGGTTCGTGAGTTTGAAGATATGAGGCAGATGGATTTAGGAGTAGCTATCGCAGAGTGATAAATCGACTAATTTAATTTCATTAGCAGATGGAGGCGATTGAACGACGATTGAAATACTTATGTTTACACACCTCATTCACTAAACAAAAAATACGCACATAACACAAAGACGGGGAGCTAGGGGACACCCCCCCCCCCTTTGCTGTTAAAAAACAGCAACAAAATCCCCAACCAAATGCAGATGGAAAGTGAATATAATAAGGAGACAACGTTTGGAAATATAACGATAAGAATAGGAAATAATATCCAGGTATAGATTAAACTTCGTTCGTTTCCATTACACATACCCTGGAAAATGACCCCCCCCCCCCCCCTCTCCCCCGAGCCCTTGTCTCCTTTGGATTTAATCAATGCTCCGCCCGGACTTGCGAGGGTTGCTTTTTCCGTTTCAATTAGTTATAAATTAATAGAAGCCACGAAAAAACTTAAGTCTTCTTCATCTTTACATGGTTATGATGCCTATTTCCAGTGATAAGCATTTGTTTGTTCAAAAATTCACGTTCGGACGGAGAAAATTTTTGATAATGAAGTGAACTTTTGACTTATCTGAAGACGCGTCTACATGCAAGGTGACTGATGAAAACTGTCATTGTGGTTAAATAATTTTGCCTTTCGAAGATAAATACGATTTTCCAGTCCAAATCATGAAGCTCCAGAAATTGGGTTTGTGTCTTGATAATAATTTCTGTTGTTTGATGTTTAAGTTAAAACATACACACACACACACACATAAAAAAACTGTTTATCTCAAAACAGCAAACTTATGCGGTACAGGCTGGACCCATCGGATGGGGGGGGGGGGGGGGGGGGGGGAGGGTCGTATATAGGATACGGGAGCACCTCCCCTTTTCCATGCTTTCTTTCTATTTTATTTTTTCAGTTTATCTATTTATTTCTTCTCTCGTTAGAAAACTGAATAAAAACCTTCAAAAAAATTTGCTTGTCAGATATTGTGGATATTCCCATTTACGTTTTGAATAGAAATTTCCTCCATGGTGCAACATAGGCCTATTGACGAATGGAAATGCACGCCCTTTGAAAAGAAAAAAATCTTCCTACGGGCAAACACATAAATTTTCCTCCTGATTAAACTAGAATACACAAATGTCCGAATTTGATAATAAAGTTTCCAGATTTAATCAGTAGAGAAATTTTCCGCTAGGTTCTTCACTACAATGCTGAAACAGCAGGAACCAATTGAGGTGATGAAGGACAATGATTCATAATGTAAAAAAAAGAAAGAAAAAGCAACCAGCAGAGATTGATGCACAGATCATCAATGTCCTCAAACTTAATTTCAAAGTTGAACGACCGTTTTAAGACCTTTCATCGTTTCAGATTCTCAAAAAACAAAAGAAACCCATTTCAGGGAAGCTACACCTATTCAAGAAATGTTTATTTCCATTCATTTCTGATAATAAACACGTGCAGGCAGAACTCTAATGAGCGACTTGAATGTCAATTTTCTCAGAAAGAAGGGAATGATATTCTGAACCAGTTCTTGCCTCGAAACAGATCATCACAAATCACGTGACATTATTCGGCTCGTACATTATCATTCGTACATTTTAAAGGTAAGATCTGGTAACAATACTTCATTTCTAGAAAATAAAAGAACAAATTAAGGAGCACTTGAAAATAATTCCGAATGGGTTCTATGCTAACCGCCTTTACAAAGCGTCAATTGAATACAAAGATGTTTGAAACATTTTGTAGGCTACGAGCATCTTCAGTTACAAAGTTTGATAATACTTAATAGTGTTTGAGATTTAAGATCCCTTAAAACGTATTCCCCTAATAATCTCCTGTGATCTGCTTGACTTTTGAGCCTGTAAATTCCCAGTTTTTTTTCAAATGTGGTTTAGTAAGCGCTATGGGACCTTTTGTTTTAGTGACCCCAAATACTTGATATTTCCATTTTAATTATCATTTTATTGTTTATTAGTTTGCTATGTCTGTTTGATTATTAAATTTTGGTGGTAACTTCAAGTATGATGCAAAAGTAAAAAAAAAAAAAAAAAGAGGAGGAGCATTGTGGCAAAGTGGTTAAGGGCCTTCTCTCTCTCTCTCTCTCTCTCTCTCGGTCCTGGGTTCGATCCTCGCCTGGTGCTTACATCCATGGACAAGGTGTTTTGTTCTCACATGGGTCCCTCTCGACCCAGGTGTACTAACTGGGTACCGGCATTATTGCAGGGCCCGCAGGAAGAGCGGTAGTAATACTAATGTGGCTACCCTGGGTATAAATAAAACCCAATTATTAATTGTCCAGTCCAAGAAATGACATTTTCTATCAATTTCGATACAAAATCACGGGAAGATTCTCAATCAGTGGGGGTGAAAAGGCTGACAACTGGTGTTCCATAAATGAACATATTTTCATCCCTTTTAGAATGGGCTTTAATAAATACCGGACTACATCTTTAAACGAACGGAAGGAGACGAGGCAGATTTATGGCCTAATCACGTAGCTTCATTTGGTCGATTGGTAGGTATTTTGATGAAAACGGTAAGAAATGTTGTTTTCGTCTTACAAAATGTGGGTTCTAGCTTGGCTGAGCGGAATTGAACTTATATGTCAGTGTATGTGGAAAACAAAGTGGAAGAGACAGAAACACAGGCGTATAGCAATATGGAAATGAGAAAGAGAAAGAGAGAGAGAGAGGAAGAAAGAGAGAGTGAGGGAGAAAGAGAGAGAAGAGGGAGAAATACAGATAGAGAGAGAGAGAGAGAGAGAGAGAGAGAGGGGGGAGGTTGAGTTGTCGGTGCTACTACAAAAAAAAAAAAAAAAAAAAAAAAACAAGCCCCTACCCACCCCCACCCCCATGACCCCACACTAAATTGATAGGAAAAGGACAGAAATCACACACACACACATATACGATTGAGGATTGGATTTCGTTTGCCTTAAATAAAATAATCAATTTCCATTCCCATGCCTACGTGTATGTTTTGTTGTTGATACGTCAATTTACGCATATTTCAGAAATAAAGGAACAGAACAGGATTTCAAAGATATACAAAGGTGAATAAACCACATAAGAAAGCCCAGGACTTTCTCCTGCTTAAATGGTCCATGCAGGGGGAGTAACATAAAGAGATACAAATCATTAAAGTAAACTTTTGAAAGTCAACATTACTATTTTACTATTTTAGGAAGAACATGACCAAGGGAGAAACCGCGGATCACCCCGCCAAATAACCCTTCTTATCTTACTACAAACATTAATCGTTACCTCTTTTCTTTTTAGTAATTTTGTGGTAGAACCACTTAGTCAAAGTAAAAGGCACTCAACCTCGCTTTAAAATTAATACAATACAATAAACGCCCTAATCGAAAATATCAGATAAAATGCAAGTGAAATAAGCCGAAATTTTCCTGGAAGTCAACCAAAATAACTATCAATGTCGCTTTTTCTTCATTCACTGAAAATTGGGGCACTCTATTTTCATTACAGAAATTTCTTTCATACGGGGAAAGGGTGCGGAGTTAAACATACGGAAATGAGATGATGATTTTCAAAACGCGGTTGGGTAATTCATCAAAAGGTCGGACATACCTCCTCTTTCATTTCCGAGAAAATGAATTTTCAATCATATCCAGTATTTTTCAACTAAAAAAAAAAAGGAGAAAAAATGTTTTTTTATCTCGACAGTACCACCTTGCATTAGCGAAAAAAGGTAAATAAATAAATAAATAATGATTTTTTAAAAATGAGAAAATGAAAAGTCATGAATCTAAGGGATATATGTATATGTATATTTAAAAATGATTTCCTGGTTATTTTTCTCTTCTTCACAAAGGCGAAACAGGAAAGAAAAAAGTACTAGATTGAAAAGATTCAATTGTCAAAATAACACTCGCAGTTTGAGAGAATATAGTGCCCTCAATAAGGGGGGGGGGGAAGGGAAACAAAAACAACTTCTAAAAATTACTGGAAAAGTGGAAGAGTTACCTTGGTTGCATAGAATGTAAACAACTCCAAGAAAAACATATCACTTCTGAAAGCTTTGGTTTTTCAAATTTTGTAAGAGTTATTCGAAGTACAATTCAATAATTTTTTTTTCTATACTATCATTATGTGTAGCTGTTTGAGATTCGCACCTTCTAGGCAAAGTCTACGTGACTACGTTACGACATTATTATGTTTCCGAGAACTACCCGCCAATGGAAAGCACATACTACATGAGTATTAAGACAATGTTGCTTGATCGATAATTCGAATTATCTTTGGAGAGCAGATTTAAAAAGAAACATTGCTTTGAAATTACGTGGGCGTAAACAAAAGCATTTCATGAGAAAACAGATCAGTAAAATGCCAGAAATTTGATAAAAGATAGGGAAGTTTTGATTTTTTAAAGTCGCAATCGATCAGGGGCAAATTGGCAACCCTATGACCTACCTTTTCATCACCTCTCGCATTCGTTCCAAGGAAAATATTCGATTATGCTGGTGCCCTAGATAATTATTTCAAAGATATCTATTTCTTCATAAACAACCATGGAAGTGGTAATGATGAAGTTTTCAGTACAAAGTAAATGATGGACGTGCTTAAGATGTATGACCACAAAGAAGCTAACATGGCTATTATGCGTTCGAATCGTTGCAACTTTGGAATGACTAATTATTCATCAGATTTTATCAAACTTTCTCCGATCTGTAATTTTGCTCAAGGAGGTCTACTTACGATCACTCATAATTTAGATTGATTTCAAAATGCTGAATATGTTATAAAATAGTACTGGTTTAATATGAGGTAGAATAAAACTGTCACATGACCGCATCACGTGCGATATTTCTCTGCTCATGATCGTTCACAAGCTGTACCTTTTTCAGTTCAATAACTCATCTTGAGTACAGTCAGCTTAAAAATATAAGATCAGATTGTTTTTACAACACTGTTTAACTGTTACGACGCCGTAAACACTTCTTACAGGTTGTAATGCGACAAGTTTTTACGCCTCCGCTCTTCTCGGTTTCTCATAAAGCCGTTTTATTTTCAGGTCTAAATTCCATTACTGCATGCTTCCCCCTCCAATTCTAATCACATTTCCAAATTAAGGTACGGTCCATTTTAGATCGATCACAATAAATCGCCTTTTCAATTACTTTCTGCTTTTGTCTGCAGAGTCGAGGATAGCGTTTTAATTAAATATGATTAATAGGGGATAAAATGGAATCATTCGGCTCGTTTTTTACCGATGCATGTTTGCTGGGCTTTCACCGTGCCCCATCAATCAGTAGTTTTTACTCGATTACACGTTTCATTTCCTTGCGATTAATACTACCGGACATTGAAGGCTTGTTGTTGCTTAAAGAGAGGTTTTAAGTTTGAAACCGGCTTGTAAATTAAGTAACATAAAAAATTATAATAGTAAATATGACCAGAAGTTGACCAGAAGGCGAATTAAAAATTTATGAAAGATTTGTGGATTCCAGGAGGAATAAAGGAAGAGAGGAATAAAACGGAGGATGCTTAGTCATGGATGTGAAAAGACAGGAGTCTGCTGATAGAAATTAAAGCTTCAATATGATACAAAAATAAGTATATAATATACCCATCTAATGTGTACTTTAAGGGAACTAGGGAGAGAGGGGAAGAGGAGGAGAGAGGGGAGAGAGGGAAGAGGGAGAATGATATAGGGAGGAAGAGGGAGCAAGGTGGAGAGGAAAGGAGAGAGAAAGAGAGAAAAGGGTAGAGAGAAAAAGAAGGCAGGGAATGAGAGATAGGAAGGAGAGAGAGAGGAATAAATTGCGAGAGAGAGAGAGAGAGAGAGAGAGAGAGAAAGGGGAGAGAGGGGGGTTTTTGGGTGTGAGATGTAAAGTTAATTGAGAATTCTATCTCCAAACTTTTTTAGGGGGAGGGGTGTTTCATAAAGCTGTTCGTAAAGTTAAGCATGGCTTTACGAACGACTTGAATACAAAGTGCCAAATGAGATGCCCGACGTTTTTAACCAAAGTGTGTCTAAATTTCATGCAGAGAGTTTTGCCTGTCTAAAGTAGGGTGATTATTCACAGATGAACTTTCATGAAAAGATTATATAATTATTTATAGCTTTGTAATTCTACCTTCCGCCTTCAGCATTCCAATTTGAGGCCTTATCAGTGCTAAAAATGAGTTTTAATCTGGATTTTACTCCGGCTTTAACCTTTAATGAAATGTCAGAGCCAATAATATATACGTTTAAAAGATCCTGAAATATCTCTTGACATGCTTGAAGTGTATAAAGAATAAAAATGTCGGAATGCCAAATCGGTATTAACCCACAAGTACAGAAAGATTTAAAAGTGTTTTGGGGATATTTCTCAGGGTGTCGGGAGGATTAGGGTTTTCATATTTATGATATTTTTAGATTAAGAAGCGATGAATACCGCTTGAAGTAGAAAATAACTACACGGGAATGAAAAGGATAGTTTCTTACATGGCGGCTGGCCATCAACATCAAACATGTCAAAGCACAACTTCTAACTAGCACCTATCTCACAAAGACCTGCATGTGCAAGATCTCAAGACTTGCTTCAGACCCAAGCTGCCCTGCGTGTCATGCTCCAGCAGAAACTGTCGGTCACCTTGTCAGCGAGTGCAAAGCCTACGCACATCGTCATGAGAGACAATCTTCTAGAGTACTTTCCAGAGCATGCCAGAACAGTGCTAGCAAGACTCACGTCTTCAGACACCAATCTTCATGGGCTTATGTCGAAAGGGTGCGTGCGCGGAGCGGGATGGGAGTGGGGAGGGAACGGGGATGGCCGCACCCTTTCGAGAGAAGCCCCCCCCCCCCCCCGGTTGTCTCCAAAGGGTGGGTTGCGTGTGGGGAGTGAAATTAACGCACCCATTCGTGGAAACCGGGGGGGGGGGGGGGCTTGTCTCGAAAGGGTGTGTTTAGTAGTCTGATATACCAGTCGTTTTTTGTTAATGTAAGTACAAAAAAAATGTAGGAAAGGAGACAGGCGGTTGGCTATCACTAATTTACAGTCTACATGCATCTTGTTACTTGCTCCCGCTGAAAGCCAAGGATTGCAGTTCTCCAGTAAATGGAGGAATTCAACAGAGAAAAAGAAGTATACTTTTTTTTCTTAGCATTCCCCGTTCAGTACATATAGAATATCAAAATTTGTATTCGAGGTCGGGGCGTTGAGTCTGTCTTTAAAAGTTATTGCAAGGTAAATCGAATCGCCTCTCACCTCTCTCATATTTCCCCCTCTGCTCTTTTCTATTATGCAAAAATAAGATTAACATCTGAATGGTTAATATCCACGCGGGCTTTCATATCAAATAATTCTTTACCTGTATGATATCTTATACTCGAACCATTTTTTTTTCATTTTGATGAATCATTTAAGACCTCTGTCAAGCTTTAGTTTTTGATAAATATTCTTAAGTATTCTCATATACCAATAAAAATACTAAAGGTGCTTTCACACATGATGCGACAGTGTGGTGACACAGCGTGTTACCACACTTTTTTGTGTACAAGCCTATGGGGTATAGGGCGACATAAAAATGTCGCCGAGGCAGGACACACTTTTGTTTGCTGCCTAGATACAAAAAGAATGCGCACCAATCAAATTTCTAGAAAGTTAGCGCAAAAATTGTTGCCATGAGATTGCTTGCGCAAGTTTTGACAATATGCTCTCATATTGAGAGTTGACGCGTTAATGCGCGTTCATTACCATATGTGGTGACACAAAGTCCCATCATGTGTGAAGACAAAACAGTGTGGCGCCACAGTGTGGTACCACACTGTCGCATCATGTGTGGAAGCACCTTTAGAATACTGACAAATGTTGATCTAATGTATTTTCATTATATCAATACTTCTGTGCTTAAAATAAGAACCTAGCTGGGGATTGTTTTTGTTACTTTATACGCTTCATTACGTTATATCATATTCCTGTGTATGATCGTTGAATTAAAGATTTAATATATCTGTTAATATTTTTGAGAATTTCATTAATTTTTCTATTGACTTTCGTATGTATTGCATCAATTCTCTTACATTTACTTGTTTGTTTTCTCCGTTAAATCCCTTTTTTTATTACCTTTTTCTAAATTCTTATTTTTTTCCAGTAATTTTTTTGATCTGTAGTTTACATAATGTAATAATTATCGTTAGTTCCTTTTAATTACTTCCTTACCACTCTTGTAAAGTGCTTAGAAACATCAGTATTAAGCGCTATAGAAATGTAATTTATGATTATTATTAGTAGTAGTAGTTGCCCATAGCATCAGGCATGGTCAGGATTAGATATTTTTTTCCTCTCATTTATCTTATTCTGTGCTGCATACAAATCTTTAGGTCAATTAAAACGGATGTGGGCTTGCTATTGATTCCGGTGGATGACTCACAACAAAACAACTTTTATCACATCTTTTTTTTACAGATAGAACTCTTCTTTTTACCTCGAACAATGAATTCTGTGGGGAAAATGGAGCAAGATGTCATTTGGGAGGAAGGAGGAACGCACTGAAAGAGTAACGTCAATATTTGCTCGAGGAAGAACCCATCGTGTTTACATGACATTTTTAGAGAGTCCATAATTTCTTTCCGCGGCCCTCCAAAGCCAAACAAAGACACTCACTCACAAAGAGAAATTCCCTCGGCGTCCATTTTGTTACACCTAGCCCTGTGTGAGAGTCATCGATCAAACCCACTTCATTAAGATTCATATTGTATGAGCACACCTTTGAAGATTCGGACCCAAGCCATACCAACGAGTGCGACCACAGACCGACAAAGGATCGGAAAAGAAGAAGATACCTTACAATGCAATACAATAGAGGTGTCGTGGTCGAGTGGTTTAAAGCACTTGACTGGAAACGCGAAGATCGTGGGTTCGATCCTCGGCACGGCATTTGTGTCCTTGAGTAAAGCATTTGATCTACATTGCCCTTTTATCCTTAATTGAATAAATTATCGTGCTAAAGGCATATCAATACCAACGTATGACATGGCCGTACGCAGCGGGGGAGGGGGAGGGGCGGAAATTTTGAAAACTTACATTTTTCATATTGAAAATTTGGCCGTACGCAGCGGGGGGGGGGGGGGGGGGGTGGGGGAGTTGCCCCCCCCCCCGAAATTTTGAAAACTCACATTTTTTTGTTTGGTTGAAAATTTTCATAAAATCCACCAAAAACTGCAGCAAATCCTTCAATTTCACTTTTAAAAATGCAAAAGCGCCCTCGTGACCGGCACGGTCACTTCGCTCCCTCGCTTTTGAGTTTCTTCGAAAATTTTTATGCGTCTCCCCCCCGCCCCCGAAAAAATTTCTGCGTACGGCCCTGCATGTGTGTATCTTTAAAAAGCGCCAAGATATGGTCGATGTGGAGGCGATTCGTTTAGCTGGTGTGACTGTTGAATTAAGGAGCAGAGCGAGCGCGGGAAATTTCTGATGTGAGAAGCAAATATCAAGAGGTGAAAGAAACTCATATATGTAACCTAGCTCTGTGCACCTTTCCCAATTTTCAATAATAATCAAGCTGTTCTCCAACAAAGATCCATATTTGCAAGTTGATGTTATCGGTGGGATTTATTTTCCCTCCTGTCTGATGCAAGAAAGATTGAGAAAACAAAGCAAAGTTTAGAGATCGAACGATTCCCATGAAGACACAAATTGCAGACGTGACGGGCACGTGTTGTTTGCGTGACTCGGCACATGACGTGACCTTGGGTAACAGCACAAAGACAAATGTTAACTCAATGAAATACAAAGGAAATGTAAAGAGGGTGTGCAAAATGTTGCACAATGTTGTAATGACTGTTCTTTCGAAATAAAGTGGAAGAGGACAAGTTTGTCTCAAAGAAATTCTTGTCACGTTTAACAAGTTTTATTTGATGTTTAAAAACTTAGTATTCTCTGACGAAGGGGAGGGGTGCACGCATGCTTAAAGATTCAATGTCAATGTTATTGCGGAAAGAAAGCGAGGAGGTGGGAATAGAAGAAAAAATAGAGGGAGGGACAGATAAATAGGTAAAGAGAGGGAGAGAGAGAGAGATAGACAGAAGGAGAAGGGGATGGAGAGAAATGGAGGAAGAAAGGAAAATGTATTTGAGAACATATTTGTTAGAAGTTAGAACTGTTAATGGATGTGCTTATATCATGTATATTAGATTTTTAAAAAGAAGAATGAAGTACATCATGAGAGAGAGAGAGAGAGAGAGATGGGCTGGATGAGATGATTATGGAGAGAACGATGATAAAGAACAGATGGGTGATAAAAATAATTATATAGAATCAATGGGCGAAAAAAAAAACAGGCTCACATCTACTGAAGATCTTTCAGGCTTATAGATAAAAGCTCCCCTTTTAGAGTTGAATAACTTTCGAAACATTTTTTTTTTCAATTCATTGAGTACTTGACGAAAACGGTGTGTCTTGAATAACAATTTGCCATTTGTGGTACAAGTGAAATACTGCCTTTAAAAGGCTATAACATACAAGTATAGACATATGTGGGGGGGGGGGGGGGAAGAAATACAAAACTCTGCAGACGATTATATTTTCTGCGAACTCTGCATTACACTAAAAGCCCACTAGTCATGTCTTCAAGAACAAACCTTGACAAAAGAAAGTAAAAATTTAGATTAGACTACATTTTAGTTCAAAAATATTCTTCCTAGTGACTGTTCCCTTACCGTATTGACTGTTTTCTTTTCATCTCTTAGCCTCCGAAAGGGAAGAAATATGACTCCTTACCGCGAAAAGCAATTTATGTAAGAGCTTGAAGGAATATATCTTTCCTGACCAGGACACCATCCTTTGTTGGACCGCTTTTGAGTATTTTAAACTTCTGACACAAATGTCTGCCCAATGTCAACATGTCAGCAGCATTCGTCACTATTATTTTGATAGTAATCTTTTGATAAATACGAGTCAGGCACATAATTCTACAAAAAGAAAAGGTTGAACAAAAAATGACAGAAAATCTCTGGCAACATCCCCCAAACCCTCCAAAACAAGTAAAAGATAAATTGATAAGAAGGGGGAATCTCAGACGAAAAATCTTTTCGTTTGGCCTAAGAAAGGTCAGATTGGGTTTAAAATGAGCCATAGGCGTGGGTGGGGGGGGGGGGGGCGCTGAGCCAGTTCCTGTTGTACTCTTCTTTTAAAATGCGCCAGTGTCTGTGACGTGTGTTCTTCATTAAGTGGTGCTTAGAATGCGAATTACATGTTTCTAATAAAAATGAGGTACTCCTTACGGTAGGTTTTTAGCACTTTTCCGAGAAATTTAATCTAAACGATCTTTTGTTTCAGGGAAAGGTATCTGTGTGGGGCATCCTGTCCTAATATTTGGTATTGACATTGGGGCCTAAAGTTACTATTATTTGAGGGAATGCTAGGTTGAAATTGAGATCATTGTTTGCTTTTGCGATTTCTGTCTCAAATTTTCTCATTCATGAAAGGAAATTTTATCACGTAGATTCCCATTCTCCTACCCCTATAAAAACACCAGGAATAAGGGTCTGATTTCTTTCTTTCTATCTCTCCCTCTCTCTGTTCTGTTAACATTCCTGCAATCTCACCTTTTTTATATTCATCTTCCTCTCACATTCTACTCTCTCCCTCTTTCTTCCCCCTCTCTCTCGCTCTCCCTTTCGCCCTCTCCCTCTCTCTCCCTCTCTCTCTCTCTCTCTCTCTCTCTCTTCCACACATTTTCACTCTCCTCTTAGTTTTCTCTCCATGTTTGCTCTCCATCATGTTCTTTCTCTTCCACGTGTCTCCCATCTCTATTTATTCATCCTCTTGCTCGATCTAGTCCACATAAAATGTCTTCCTTTCTTATTCCCTCAACATCTCTCTCTCTCTCTCTCTCTCTATCTCTCTAATTTCAGTATTCTTAGAGGTAACGAAATGATTTTTCCCGCAAAATTCTGTCGGCTGGCATGGAACAAAGAAAATATATTGTCCTAAAAACCTCTTTCCTCGAAACGCAAATTGGATATAATGGTTACGAATTGGAGTATAATGATACCACCCCTCGGTAACAATTGGGTTTCCTCTTTTTGATTAAGAGTGCACACTCACCGGGGGGGGGGGGGTGTTTCATAAAGCTGTTCGTAAAGTTACGGATGACTTTACGAACGACTTATATATGGCAAGCCAAATGGAATTCTCAATCATGATAAATAGCATCAGCTAAAAATGAATTATGCATTTGTAGATTATTATTACTTTTCTTTAAAAACATTTTTATTGCGAAGTACATTTTCCCACAATTTAATTGAGATTATGGGAAATGCAGTCACACATTGTTAAAACATCAGGAAAAACTTTGGGCATCCTATTCGGCACTTCATATTCAAGTCATTCGTATAAAAGTCATGCGTAACTTTACGAACAGCTTTATGAAACACCCCCCCCCCCCCCGGGACTTTTCGTCTCCTCCTTCTCCTTGTTTCTCAAGTTCTTCATCATTTTCCCTTTATTTCCTTATTTTCAAATATTTTTTCCCCGAATAATCATATCATGAAGTGACTGTATGTGTAATTGCCAATGAAAATCGAACTTCAGCCCTAATATATCATGTATACAATATGTTCAAGGATGAAATAAATTTCTCTATGACTCTATAAACTCGAAATTATTATTATTCTTTAAAATAGAGATGAGATATTAACATTTTAGCAAGAGATATCAGATTCATGGCAATATTTGCTCGTACACTCGAGTGCATCTAAATTGATTATGGAGATGAAGTTCTTGAAAACAATATTTCAAAATATGCTTTGAAGAAGAAAAGGACTAAACAAAAACAACTGCAAAATAATTGCAGACGAACGTAAGAGTCTTTACAGATCTTCCGCCTCTGCGCGCATCTGACATGAAGAAGTCACATGATATAATAACGACTGTGTGCTGTCACGATTTATGAGGACGGAAGGTCTTTGTATTCCCATCAACTTTCATGTCGTTCAACAGCGGGGTAATTCTAGACGCCTGTCACTGAAATCCAAGTCGACCCATCTACTCGAGCAACATGCTTGCACTTCGAAGTGATGTTAGTTAAAAGCATCTCCTCTCTTCTTCACATTCAACATCTGTTGTCTCCTCTTTCAAATGTTCTCGGCACGAACTGTTTGCTAACATCATGTCTTTCTATAGTACCTTTGAGAGAGATGCGTTTGCCATGTCAAATAATCATAGACAGTGAGAAAAGAAAGATGCATGAGACGTCGACAAGAGCAAAAAGCAACAAAAGAATGGCATTCAAATGTGTCTAAGGGGTTTTTCATAAATTTGGCTTTAATGATGACAGTTGTGCTCTATTTTATACACGGCGCCTATCACATTTGGATAACATTGCCTCCTTTTCATGTTTTTGGCTCCGACAGCCGCACCGTTCAGCGCATTTAAGTGATAAAAGTGGTAAATCCTACCAGGTACCCTTCTTACAACACCTAGGCGAGGTCAAATATCAAATATGGTAAAGTAGGCTACTGTCTTGCCGAAGAAAGGTTAGCGTCGTGGCAGAGTACTGAACTCAGAACCTTATGATCGGCACTCCGACAACTTGTCCACCAGACCAGAGAATACATGTATTTGAATCATGCAATTTCTGTTTTTGCAACAGGCGGAATTTGGCCTTTAAAGAAACAAAACATATCATCATACACCTAGACCATGACGAAATTGCTTATGTCATCTGATCGAAAGACGACATTTTGAAAGAAAATGAGTATTGCCGCACTTACTGAGTATTATCTTTAGGTGACGCTTTCACTTCAGTCAAAATCTCTGGTGCGTTCTGCTCTCAAAAGGCCCCTCTTTAAAAGCCGCATGCCTTTTGGATGATCCCATCAAATTGCTCCGCATCAAAATTGGAGTAGGTCCTCGCTCTTGCGGATACGATTACCTCATCAATCGTGCTCGAATTGAGAAGCTGATCAAAAGACTCGCGAAAGATGATGGAGCTTTAATCTTTTATTCCCCTTAAGAATTGAATTTCGCTCTTCAGTTTCGCCAGGAAACTGTGGGCGGAATACCCTTTTAATCGAGTGTGAGAGATGGATATTTTTGGTCATCCGTTATGTGATTTATATTTTCTACCTAAGGCACTTATAAATCATGTACTATAGAATTAAAAGTCACTTGAATCAACCAGTGAAAATAATCAAAGAATAATCTCAATGAGATCCCGAAGGCGTTTCGGAAATGAGTTTGGTTCTAATTTTGATAGCGTTAAAATCGATCGAATCGACTTCAAGATCGACGATTAACATTGCCAATATTTCTTTTCACATGATAGACATGCCCACGCCTTAAGGTGCTTTCACACATGATGCGACAGTGTGGTACCACACTGTGGCGCCACACTGTTTCGTCTTCACACATGGTGGGACTTTGTGTCACCACATATGCTAATGAACGCGCATTAACGCGTCAACTCTCAATAAAAGACCATATTGTCAAAACTTGCGCAAGCAATCTCATGGCAACAATTTTTGCGCTAACTTTTTAGAAATTTGATTGGTGCGCATTTTTTGTGTATCTAGGCAGCAAAAAAAAAAGTGTGTCCTGCCTCGGCGACATTTTTTGTCGCCCTATACGCCATAGGCTTGTACGCAAAAAAGTGTGGCGCCACAGTGTGGTACCACACTGTCGCATCATGTGTGAAAGCACCTTTAATGTACACACAAGAACTAGTTACAATACTTCGGACTGAATATGCTCCAAAAGCATGCAAAACAAGATTTGTACGCAAACTGAGTAGGCATGAATTGCATCAACAGTTTGGATACTTAATAACACCAATGCTCAGGAATGTGAAGTTGAGTTAAAGAGAGAAGGGTTAAGGATGTGCACCCTGAAATCTGCTTAAAAGAGTAACGGACAACAATCCGCTTTTTCTCATTTTTATCTGACTGACGCTCTCCCTAGCTCGCTTGCTTGTTGGTTTCCGATTTTCTGTTTTTCTATGTTTCTGAAACTATTTTTGTCACTCATGAATTCAGGTCAAAATATGATATTGCTCTGAATCCATATGTCTTCTGTATGTTGTGAACCACCAAATAGAAGGGAAAATCTTTCAATAGCAACTTGGTTTCCTCCTTGTTTGTTTATACGTTTTATCCTTGCCCACAAATAATGAAAAAGAAAATACTAAAAATCCACATTTCAGCCGTTTTTTCTCTGCCAGTCATGAACATGCTTTGTTGCTCATGCTTTGATAATCGATATCGATTCACAGTTTTTCACTCTGTGATCACGTGGTGATAATTTTGTTTTATAAGATGAAAGTGATATTGGAGACACGTTCTTCAGTTTTTCTTTAACAAATGTTTACACGGTGCTAAACCATTCAAGAGCACGCCCCCGTTCATAAATTAAAAACAAATGTTAAGCTTACATGTGAAAAGAAAGCAGCTATCGGCTCGACGCAAACATTAAGTCTAGCACTTTGCATTAATTTTGCACGTCTATATAATGAACGAAGCTTGCATTGCAATTTTTCTCAAGCACAATGCTAAATGTAACCACTCATAATGTAAACAATATGTTGGAACGAGAACAAAAGGGTGTAGAGATTTCATCTTCAGCGTTTCTTTTTTTTTCTTCTGGGCTGGGACATATTCCAATCATTTGTTCGAGGCTCAAGTTAAAGATGCAGTTGTCAGGTTGTAGTTGGGGGTTATAGGTTCGTGTTACAGGAGAAGTCTAGGCGATTTCTGTAAGCATGGATCATAAAGAGAAAAAATTCAGCGGCGAGAAAATGCCTTCCTTTACACAACATTCCTTAGGATTACAGAGTAATCAACAATTAACTTTTATAAATAATAGTTCTAGTACGAGCCCATTTTCATCCACAATACAGTTCGCACCCCGGCCCAGTGACGTAGCAGATTGCACCGCATCATGCAGCAGGCATGCATGATGATGCGAGTGCAGTGCAGTGATAGTATAGTATAGTGCGTGCACAGCGCGAGAGTGAATCACTGCAGTAGAGGTACACATTGTTTGTTTCGTCATCTCATATCGTGCCGTAGTTCTTTTTTTTTTCTTCTTCTGAATTTTAGTAGATCTACAGTCATATCATTTCTGATTTTATTTATGCTTCTTGTGCCTACTTGTTAGCCTCAGAATTTGTAAAGACCGTTAAATCTGACCATTTCAATCGACGGGAATTTCTCGTGGGCTCGTAGCCCATCACTTTCGAACGCCCACACCCTACCCACCGTCACCTGCCAACATCCCGGCTTGAAGTGGTCTTCGCACACTTTCATTTACTACGAAAATTAATAAGTTTTGATGTCAAATTTGTCCGTTCTAATATCATTAATCCATCGGGCACACCTCTCCCTGTCCGTCAGGGGATTCGGGATTGCAAAAAACTTCTCTTAGGAACAGAACTGGTGTGATTTGTACACCCAAAAGCTAGACATCTCAGCATTTTGCATAGAGAATGTGCAGAGAATAAGTGCGCATGCGCAGTGCAAATGCATCACCTACGTCACGCGACCAATAACCATATTTGGGTTTCGGTGGGATATTCAATTATTCGGAGTAAAAAAACGAACACTTAATCGGTATGTAAAAATCACAGAAATCACTTTGATAAATGAAAGTAGCATCATCTGTTAGCTTGAATTTTAAGCTTTATAGTGTAAATATAATGAAATCGACTGGACTTCTCCTTTAAGGTGTTTTGGTCAAGGGATAGTTCTTACTGCAGTGTTGCAGTTGGGATAATGATAATAAAAATGATGACAATATTTACAAAGCAAAATATATATTCCCATCTCTGGAGATGCTCAATGACACTCCCATTTTGGGTACTTATGATATTCCTTGAAAGAATATCTGTTGTCGCGATAGCTCTGTCGCGTAATTTATACCGGTAAAAATCGGGAGAATGATTTAAACTTTCTCCCACTATCCTACATTTTTCCATGTGCATTCTGTCAGTTGCAACCAGCACTAGGCCTTAATGTTTTTTCTCATCCGTTATCGGTTTTCCTCTTAACCTTGTTCCATCGGAAATTCTTCAATTCTTCAAGTCTCATGCCATGTCGTTGACTTTGGTCTGACACTCCCATTCAGTCTGAAGACATTGCCCAATATGCATGGCTTGTAGGTCTACTGTACCGTGAACTGCCATATTCTATTTCTTATGCGTGGGACTGTAGAAAGTGGCCAATTGTACTACGGGCTCCCATACTCCCATACTCGTGGTGCTGTACATAGAAGTTGGTACCAATCTCAGAAGATACTTCAGGAATTGACTTTTTCAATTAGAAATTGTATAAATAATGATCCAGTGGCGTAGACAGGTTCTTACGCCGGGGGGGGGGGGGATGATTTGCCGTTCACGAGAAATCGAGGATCAATTTCGTGTACAGATACACACACGCACACGCACACAGCTGTACATCACTATACTACCGAGCACAACAATTGGACTTCTATTGTCCCCTGTCCTCTCAAGGCTGACGGAATAAACCCAAATCCTTTGTTTGACAACTGAGGACTATTGTTTACCAACCGAGGACTATTGTTCTCAGGAATTTTCTTTGTTCACTGTCCTCGCTTGCAAAGCTATACAAGTGCACACCCACACTCACACACACACACATCCACACACTTACGCACACACACACATACACCCGAATGCACAGACATAAATAGAAGATATACGCACCGTGACAAACGAATATAGAATATGGACTGACACACATTATTGCACATTTGCATCACGCTATTTTTTCAAAAAAAAAATGTTGTTACACCACTTCATAAAAACTGTGAAGGCGAAATTACCCCAAAGCAGTATAAATATCTACATAAATCAGAATAATGATCTATAGTTATGATAGAAATCGTCATTTCAGTCACATTAACGATGATGATGATGATGACGATGAACTATTATCATTACCATAAGCATAATAATAATAATACAGTATTAATTATTATTATTATTATTATTATTATCATTATTATTATTATTATTATTATTGTTGTTGTTATTATTGTTGTTTTAATGATAATAATTATTATCATTATTGCTGTTCCTATCATTTCTAAACATGTTGATTCAGTTTAATTGTAAGCAAACATCCTTCCCTAAAACCTGGGGGGGGGGATGATTATACATGTCATCCCCCCACCTTGTGAGGTTGGGGGGATGCATACCCCTCATCCCCCCCCCCCCCCCCCCGCCGTCTACGCCTCTGTAATGATCAGACATGGCATGATGTGAGCACATCGGACCGGGCTGAAGCCATCGGTATATGGCAAAAGTCTTGTAATGTATGGTAACATGACTCAATTTTATCTTCAACTCCTCTCTCTCTCCCCCTTCTCTCCCCCTGTTTCCCCCTCGTTCTCTCCTCACACACGCTCCATCTCTACGTCGTTCGTTCTAAATTGGATACTCCAGTCAAGGGTAGCCCCCTTGGGTCCTTCATCGACCGCGGAAACCATTGTACTCATTCACGCAATGAATGACGACGGTTCCCTCTCTCTTCTCATCTCCCTCTTACCCTCATAACTCCTCCTTCTCTCTCTGTGTGTGTCTCTGTCTCTGTCTCTCTTATCTTCCTCTGTGTGTTTGGTATTCAAAATGTGTTCATGTACTTCGCGAGAAATTGATGTATTCGTGACAAACGCTGCTTTTAGCAATGCATTCATATTTTTTAAAGGTATGTTAAAACATTTCGAAAAAACAAAACAAAAAAAGAGCAAAAAATCACCACCACCACCACCAACAACAACAAAAGCACCCCCAAACAACAGATGGTTGAGTTCGGTATACAAAAATCTTAGAGTGTTTAGAAAATGGTTTTGACAAACTTGGACAATTTGTCTCTTTTTAGATTGAAATGATTTTACTGAATTTATGAATTTGCAAACACCCCCTCTTCCCAAACGATTAAAAAATATCGGCTGATTCCATTTTGATTAGGTAAGATTGAAATTTCTTTAAATTTTTGTGTTTAAAACTAACACGAAGTTCCTGTTTTTGTTTTCGCCATCGCGCAAAAATACAGTAATACCGTTTACATTTTTTTTTGCGTTTCCTCCTTAACCTATTGATGTTTTCAAGATCTGCTCATGTGCTACTCAAGAAAATGATTTTTTTGAATGAAAGCATATCAAATGCTCATCAGGCATTCAGTCAACGGAATCGAGTACTTTGTTCATATATAACTCGCTTACTACTGGTCAGCCTGAGGCTAAACGTGCGCTCATGCATGCTCAGAATTTGAACCGCATCATTGATGGGGCGATGGAGATGGACAAATCATGTACGTGTGCTGGTATGGCTTATTTTCACTGCAAACAGACGCTGTTTGCTGTGAATTTTTGAATCATAGTTTGAAAATGAAAGATAAATAAGTAAAATATTTTTGTAAGGATAAGTATATAGAACAAATGGAGTGGAGGTAGAAGGAACCCCTCGCCCATGACTAGGAGTGGAATGGCATTCGGTTGGGTAAGCTCGATTTTAAAAAACAAACATATATTTTCTTTCAGTAAATTTTAGGATTTAACAAAGTTATTTTCTAAAATTGTAAACTTTACATAACATGAACATCTTACAGTAGAATAAGCAGTATATGGAAGAAGGCGAGTTCCCTGAAGCAAAAGCTTGTGGCGGCTCGCCCAAAACACAAATAACAATATAACAAATTAAAAAAGGAAGAGAGGGTCAAAGAGATGCAAGGTAGGATATCGAAAAAGTGTGAAGTGTGAAGAGCTCTCTATTCTTGGACCACAATCAGGCCGGCTTGCAAAGTCAAATATTGAGCGACCCGCTCGGAAAGCTCATCAAAATCTCTTCAAATGCCCAAGTCCGCCCCTACCCATATCTTTTCTTCTGGCTACGCCCCTGCCTGAACCACAAACCTGTTTTTGAACTTTTTTCCAGGTGCATGCACACAACGCTCGGCCACAACACCGCGCTAGAGTCGGAAATGTGTAATGGGAATAACAAAAATCGATGAGAAACTCTGCTTTCCCATTTTTGTGCTTCGACCACAATTCACTGCGACACGGTTTCACTTCTTTTTTTTTTTTTTCCTCTGAACGCCGAAAGAAATGGAAATGGGAGTAAAAGAATGGGGACAACAAAATCGGTAGAAATTTAAGAATCATTAAAACACATCAAAGTTCACACATTTTTGGAACATGTAACATGTGTAATGGGAAGAGTATATGGAGTGGTAGAATCTGCAGTATCTGAACTCTAGAAGAGGAAGTCCATCATGCGTTTTGTCATTCAAATTAAACACACGTTTTTATTTCCTGTTGAATTTATTGTTGTAGGACCTACATTGATGCCGAAAAATGCAGATCGTAAAATCGTGTCAGGAATGTCAATTGCCACAGATATTCCTCGAAAATTCGTGCCAGTGGGATGCCAACGGTCGCTCTTTTACACCCTTCACCCCTTTCCCCCACCCTCCTTTCCTCCGTCCTACCACTTCACCTACCCTGGGCGAAAAACAACCCCACTGTGAATACTCGAACCGTGTCGATTTCATCGGGGACTTCGTAGGCCTTCGAGTCTGACATCCTTGACCTCGCCTCAAACGTTCCCCCTTCGAGACTTCGCCCTCGAGAACGTGGATGTCAGCGCGAAAAATGATGAAGTGGATGATGATGAGGGCTACTGAGAGAGAAGGAAGAGAAAGAGAGAGAGAGAGAGAGAGAGTGAGAGAGAGACGGTGTGTATGTGTGTGTGTGGGGGGGGGGGGAGGGGGTGCTCTTGTATGGCTATATAAGCGATGACAATAGAGGAAACTATAAAAATAGAGGGTCAATAGCTGTCCTCGGGAGTAGGCCTATACAGTCAATGTGACGATGTGTGCGTGTGTGCCCGGTGTGTGGGTTTTGACTTGGGGATTTCATTCATTTTTTTTTTCTTTTTTGCTCATTGATTTGTGAATCAAATTACGTTATGAAAAGAAAATGAGAATTTGTATGATATTGATTTATATTTTGATGTACGTGTATTGATTTTTTTAGTGAAATCTTTAAGAAAATGTATGGAAAAACAAAAGGTGTGTGCCTGTGTAGGTGAGAAAGTTAATTTAGATAGAAGGAAAGCTGGGTGATAGAGATTAAGAGCGAAGAGGAAGAGGAGTCGACACACGGAGAAATATCGAATTAGAGTTAGAAAGAGACAGAGAGTGAACAGTTAATTCAGAAAGAGAAAGGATAGATAAAGATATGTCACATTAGAGAATGGGAGAGAAAGAATGAGAGAAAGAAGAAAAGAGTCAAAGACAGAGAAACTTTGAAAATTAAAGGAAAGGTGCTGACTAAAACGCGGAAAGGCGGGACCGGGAAAACGCTGTCAATCGTCTGTTCTCCAAGCAAGTATGTTGTTCTGGAGTACATGTTAAGTAGGTGTCCCTAGAGCGAGCCAGAGACGTCCAACAAAGCCCTCGAACCATCCCAACAACTCCCCTAGTAGTCGAGAGAAACAAACGGAAGGTACGAAAAGGCCTCTAAACTCTGATCGATTGGCCGCGGAGAACGACTGGTGAAGGGGGCCAGGTTCGTCCAAACCTGCGAGGTAGATTGTATCGTTTATCCGGTGAAGTCTTACAGGAAAGTAGGCCTAAATTTATAGTTTAATGATTTTTTTGTGATATAGCCATTGATTAAGTGATGCAAAATAATGAACGTTACATAAAGCGTTAAAGGGCTACCCGTCAGTCACCTCTGATAAGCATCATATCAATGTATGTTCGGGTGACATCCTATGTTATTTAAAACTTTTCATCAGACATTTCGAATAAAATCTTAAAATCGTATATCTCAACAGCCCTTTTTTTCAGGGTGACCATGAAATTTGCTGAAGTACGTAAAACAAAGTTCCGTTCCATGTACATATACAAAGGGACAAAAATACTCAGTAGGAGAAAACAGTACTAGTAGGTACTTCTTTAAACATTTGTAATAAACATTATAAAACTAAAGCATTTGATTCTTTCTATCAAAATAATTTTGGGAGCTCCATCCAGGTGGCTGTACGTCCCAATACTGTCAGAAGCCAGACAAATTGGCAAATATCAATTATTACTGAACGTTTACTGCCCGAAACTATATTGTAGCGAGTGCACAAAGTGAGTATTTTTTTAAAAATCACCTTCTATTTCGTCACCTATTGGCAATTGCAATTCCGTAGACAAAGTTCTCGTAGACAGAGAGAGAGAGAGAGAGAGAGAGAGAGAGAGGGAGAGGGAGAGAGAGAGAGGGAGAGGGAGAGAAATGAAAAACACATGAAACAAAGGCACATGGAGGAACTGATGAGAGAGGGTTAAAAGGCCATAGGATATAATTAGCCAGTTGCCCTTCTTGTCGAATAGGTCAAGATTTTGATTAAGTGACTTTTTAAAAGATCATCTTGATTAACGGTAAGACTTCAAAATCTCTTTTTATTTTCTTTCGAAGTCGCATGGATTAAGGAACTCTTTGAATGAGCGAATAAACTAAAATACATGGGCCTTTTTAATAACGTTTTATTAAATCGCATCGAAGGCTGGTCGCAGTGCCATCACTAATGTTGCTAGCTTTAATTAAGGAGACAGCCACAAGGTGCGATAAATTTTATTCTTCGTAAAGCAGTAAAGAATGTAATGCTTTCGAAACGGGATCTAATAATAGCAATGCTTGTTTTTAATCTTTATTTTTCAGCTTCAAGTACGTTTGATTTTTTACAATTTTTATTACGTAAAAAGGAGACTTATTTTCAAAGAAACTATGCCCAATTATTATGAGTTAAAAGGCAAAATTACGATCTTTAATTTTTTATGTTTAGTAAACTTTGTTTACTAAAAAACCGTATACAATTGTGTTTAAGTACATAATATTAGGCCGAGGAGAGAGAGAGAGAGAGAGAAAGAGGAAGAGAAAGAGAGAAAGAGGAAAGAGGAAGAGAGAGAGAGAGAGGGGGGTTAGAGAGAAATTAACAAAGATAGAGGGGAGACAGAAAGATAGGGAGAGAGAGAGAGAGAGAGAATCAGTAATGATGGATAAATTGTTATAGGCTGATGTAAAAGAAGAATTTCGCGCAAAAAGATGATGAAATACGAATTAGGTCACCAACCACAGTGAAAAAAGACAAATGAAGACTGAGAGAAAGAAAGAGAGATATATAGAGAGAAAACAAACAAAAAGAAAGGGAAATTATGTAATTTTAAACCACCTCCCGCTTCACCTTTCCTTTAGGTAAATCAGAATGCATTTAGAATTCCCGCCTCCTTTAACCTTCCGTGAATATGCTGAAATCCGGGGGCGGTCAAGACAAACATTGTTATTCAACTGACAAAATGTAAACATGATGTTACTGTTTTCTACTTCACAGTTCCTGACCGGAACATAAAAATTCGAATTCAAGTCAGGTTTGCTCTTGTAGGCAGTGGTGTGTGTGTGTGTGTGTGTGCGTGTGTGTGTGTGTGTGCTGTGTGGGCGTGTGTGTGTATGTGGGTTGGTGTGAGTGTTTGTTGTGGGAGAGGGTGTCACTGGTGTCACAGAGGGAATACAATTTTCTGAATCTAAGATGCAAGAGTGTATTTTTATCGACCGAATCGTCAAAGCATGTCATCATGTATTGTTATCTTTCTATAATTTCACGCTGTTTCCTGTCCCTGGACATTCGATTGTAGGCCACTGCTCTCATAACGTTGTCAAACTTTCTAAAGTTTTTTTTTTCAATGTTAAACAATGTCTGATATTTTTACACTATATTGGCTTAAGGTGGAGGAAAAGGAGAGTGCGAGCGAGAGAGAGGGAGAAAGAGAGAGAGAGAGAGAGAGAGAGAGAGAGAGAGAGAGAGACGGTGAGTGAGATACACTCTCAGACTCTCAGGAAGAAAAAAATTGGTTGGTTAAAATATGAACCTACCAACCGTTGGTTAAAAAAATATCCCAATGTTTTACATACGAATTTGTTTTAACCAACAGTTGGTAGGTTCATATTTTAACCAACCTTAAGATTTTTAACCAACTTTTCTCAGAGTGTAGAGAGGGAGAGAGAAACTGATGCATGCGAATGTGAAAGAGAGGGTGAGGAGCGAGGGGTAAAGAGAAGGGAAGAACATGAAGAAAGAGAGAGAAACAGAGAGATGGAGAGAAAGAGAGAGAGAGAGAGAGAGAGAGAGAGAGGTGGGGGGGGGGGGGGGAGAGGAAGAAGTAGATAGATGCGTTCACTGAGTGACAGCACCCGTTAAATGTTTAATGAATCATAACGGTTAGAAGCCGCGTCTTTCCCTTTTCACACTTCAGCGCTCAGCCCATGAAAAATGCAGCGAGTCCACGAGAGTGGAAAATATTCCTCATATTTCGGCGTCGACTGTATACACCTGTATATAATCACATTCGTTCCTCTCCTCGCTAATAAATTCCATCCATATTTTACCGCATCACTCATGGCATTCTGATTTGTGAAGGTCGCATAAAAATTCTCCATTTTTTGTCCGTCCCTTCTTTCTTCAAGTTTTGTTGAAGACAAGACCTTGACTTTTCCCTAAGGAAGAATGATATACACATAGCTCTTGATTTTCACAAAGTTTGATAAAAAAAATGAGCGCAACTGACTGACCTTGAAATGTGAGTCTAGTTGTGTAAATGTCTTCAGCGCTTCTAATATTTATTGATGATCACTTTGTTGTACGATTCTTTGACTTGACATGCAATTGATTTGATTCAACTTTGCAGATTTTCTTATTTCAGCTATCAAATGAAGCTTGCAAATGTTCAGTACTCGACCCCCTACGTGGCATGTATTATGCCATCATGTTAGCCCCTATCATATTATCGTAAAAGTATAATTTCGGTAGGGAGGGGAGGGGTGGAGAAATCATTAATTTTCACACGCTTGACCACGGGATTAAAAAAAAAAAACCACCCTAAAACGAGTTCTGTCCAATGGTCAAATGCACCCCTTTCCGATTTTTTCTCTAGTCCCTTCTCTAAAAAAATTACCCCCTAAACGAGTTTTCCTCCTTGAACATATCCTTAACAAATACGAGGCTACACAAAGCCAGACTAGGGATGTGGAAAAGGATCCCCTATGAAACAGTGTTAATAATATAAAAAGAAAAATGACCCTTTTCCCTGATTTTTGGTCTTTTTGGCACCGGCGCTATTGCACCCTGCATGAACGCGTTACGTACGTGACGTACCTTAACCGGCAAAAACTATCCGTTTCACGCGGTTTTTCTGGTCGCGCTTGTTTACAACAATCTGTATGCCCCCCCCCCCCCCCGGTCAGTAATGGTGGTTTCGTGAATGTTGCATGAAATATATATGGGCTCACGATTTTACCAGTCATTCAGAACTTTCACCAATGCGTCCTTTTGATTATCTGCGCCGATCTGCGCCAATCAAGGTTGTTAATCCAATGAACTCATGCGCCAATTAATGGGCCCTGTAAATAGGATGCGACATTTACTGAATGTAAGTCCGTGCCAGAGACTCGTCATTCTTTTGCACATCATGAAAGGGTGATTTTGTTGAAATATGATTGTAAAATGAATCGTGCATTCAATACGTTTGATAACTTATACGTTGATGGCCATACAGCCTCCATTAGCGTCTCGTCAGAGATGGGCCTATTCAAGACTAGAAAGCTTCGTTTCTACACATTGCCTTTAAAATCTGCTACTATGGCAAAAAAAAAAAAAAAAAAAAAATCATGTATCTCAAAACGAATATATCAAATCTCGCCAGGGGAAATCAACGTCTAATTTTCCGACGTGAACATCGCAGAAGTGATGTTATTCATTCCAGTGAATGTATAGAATTGCTCAAAATGTGAAATAGATCTTTCTGGGTCACAAGCTATGCGAAGTTAGACCAGCATGAACATGTCAGAAGCGCTCATTTAGCCGGTATCATGACAGCACATTCCTTAATATTCACCTAATATGTGGTCTGTTCGTTATTCAAACCCTGAAAAGGAGAAAAAAATAGAGCAAGATATAGACTGTGCATGGAAAATATAAAAATATCAAAAGAAATTAGAAATAATATATAAAAATATAAAAAATACCTAAAATATCAAAAATATCAAAATTATCAAAAATATCAAAATTATTAAAAGAAATTAGTTAGAGATAAAAAAGAGTGAGAGAGAGGGGAGAGAGAGGGGGATGAAAGAGAAAGATCTTGGGGAGTGGGAACAGAGAGCGAGAAAGTAAGGATGTGAAAATCAAATTTAAAAAAAAATTTATTATAGCTTTGTAAGTTGTGAAGGTGATAGAATGAGAGAAAAGAGAGAAAGAAAGATAGATAGATAGATAGGGAGAGAGAGAGAGAGAAGGGGGGGGGGGGTTGCAGGTAGGCACTAATAGAGAAATAGATGCATGCCTTTGATCCACATATAGTTCTTGAATATAATGCTGCGATATATCAGACCATATATGTTTTAATACGGAGTTCCCTCGCATTGATATAAGCCCCGCAGCCATTTTGATACGCTCGCCCTATTTCTAATCCAGAACTAATCATATTTTCACAATGCTTTTTCACCTGACTCGCTTCAGAAGGTTATTGATTCGCCAAACACGTATGCATTACGAGGCTTATACTACGCTTGCTGTTAGTATATCTCTCGCAATATTATAATTGACAGGCGCATTAGGCGTCTAGATGATGCTGCACTTTCACATAATAAATACAGTACTGTTCTAAATCTTATTAATGATACAAATTATGGATTCTTCTCAAAGGTTTTGAATCTTCAGACTCTTGCCAAAAGGAAGTAAATATTTGAATATGAGAGATTTATCCTATTCATTACTATTAGGAAATATTATGATCCATGTATGTTAACAATGTCTATTTCCAACATTTTCTCTCAATAAAGCCCGCATGTACTCCAAGCTCTATAACTAAGCGTAAACTGCTATTTGTAGTTTCACAAGTATGCATTTATTGAACCAAAGTAAAATGGATATTCTCGGTCACTTGTGTTGCATGCGTAAAAAACCTATGAAAAATGTAAAAGAAAAAGAGATTTTAAGAGAAAATGACAGGTTTTGTACCTCTGCAGATCTTTAGGGTTACGAAAGATCCTTTAAAAAAAGGAGGAAAAGTTCAAAACTTGAAATTAGCGTAGTAGGTGAGTGGATGGATTTCACCTTCGATATATTCACTCAGTAAAATTTGATAATTAATCAACACTATACACATGAGACAAAGTTGCGTTTGTTTGCTGTAATGCTTTAAGGGAAATTTGCAATCTGGATCTGGTTTGAACATCTTTGAGAAAATGCCTTCTCCGATTGTATCTGCAAATGGTTCACATTACCTTTAAACCCAGTCTCACTCTACGGCCCCCATGCAGATGATGTTGTAAATAGTTGGACGGCTCCTATATGCACTCAAGACGTTTTGACCTTAACAAGAAGTTACAGCCCCCTTGTCCTCCCAGTCGTCCATTGTAATTTCGTCACGTCGCAGTATGAGTATTGTGTAATTCGTCAGCCAGGAATTCACGTGGAAAATAAGTCGTGTTTTAAAATACTACCCATTATGAGAGGTTAGTATGCTCTCTGCTGTGGAATCACGTTTTAAAAAGACGAGCAGACAGGCATGTGTGTGTGTGTGTGTGTTCGCTCTCGTGTGCGTGTGGGTGCGTGAGTTTATGCGTTCGTAATTAGGTACATATAGACGGGTAATAATGTTTTGAAATTATTAGTCTTGGGACCGAATTCAACCACCTCATCAGAAAGACCAGACTCAAAATCGAACCCCTAGTCGCTTTTAAGACAGACCAGAGGGCTGACCACTAAACCAACTCACATCTACTCAAAGGCCTTCACGATATGCCACTCGCCTCAGACACGACTTTACAGAATAAAATGTCAAATCGACATTTTGACCATCTTGACGGCAAAGGAAATCTAGGTTATGCATCAAAGGATATTCCCATATAACACAGTTATGACAAATTAAAAGTTCTCTTTTTGTATTTTCAATGCGTCGTCGTGGCGCCTTCCAGGTTCCATGCAGTGTCTGGCAAAGTACTCTTTGACATTTTCAAGTTAAATGGAGACCATTTTCGTAGCCTTTTAGAGTAAACAAAAGCAGCACATTGCATTTCCTCCTGTGCACACTACTCACTTATCAAGTCCGTCATAATTGGGGAAACTGTTACATGAAAAGCTATCATAGCTAGACCCCTTTTTCGACTAAAACCAATTTTGTTGTCATTATGATTCCATCATTCAATTAGCAACATCTCCATTATCGTTAAGACCAGTACCCTCTTTGCTCATTAACTTGTCTAGTCCTAGAAGTACTGTGGGCTGTATGAGGGTAAGTGACGGCGTATGAGCTCAGAATTTTTTTTGCGATTGAAAATCTCCCCCCTTCTTGAGTTATCAAACGTTTAAATATTGCTTTAGAACGCAGTCATTCTCTTACAGTCTAAAGTCAATAAGTAATAAACACTTCATTTAATTTTATTACATTTTAAATTACCTGTTGCCATTAACAGTTCGGGATGACAGTGGTTTATTTTTGTTTCTAGTAATATGTAGTGGGAAGCTGCAGTGCAATATTTAGAATTCACGGATTCACGCATTTAACGATCCTGCTGATAAAAAGATACGGGTAAGGTTAGTACGACTTAATGACGATATCACATGAACACAAAAGGTGATTACCAGAGGAAGGGAGAAGAATGAACTCAAAGAAATACTAGCATGAGAAATTCATTCTATTCTTCTTATGTAAGAACTTTCTTATCTACAAGATTCAAATATTGAAATTCGAAGAAATGTAATTCTTGCTAAGTCTTAAAAAGATAATCCGGAAGGTTTAAAAATAATTGCAAACATTCGTTCTTTCAGGTATTCCCGATTAGGAACAATAACCTTTTCGAAATCCTTTTATTCCGTCATCGAAAGAAGGTTGCTATT
Organism: Echinometra lucunter; assembly: GCA_029962745.1. Taxonomy (NCBI): domain Eukaryota; kingdom Metazoa; phylum Echinodermata; class Echinoidea; order Camarodonta; family Echinometridae; genus Echinometra; species Echinometra lucunter. The sequence continues at coordinate 17,433,875 of CM057161.1, read as the reverse complement.
TTGAAAATAAAGAAGCATATGTAAAACTTATATTCGAAGAAGGATTGTGGTGAAATATTACTTGTGCATTTTAAAGTTACAAAAAAAAAAGTCTGCTAATTTAAGGCTTAGCGAGCCTTATGACATTTTAGGATGGATAAGCCTGCGCATCATCAATGAATCTCCTTTTATTTTCTTCGAATAATGATGACAATAATAAACTTCGAATAACACCTGAATAAGAAAAAGAAATTTAGAGGAAGTGCTATGAGGTGTCCAAGACACTGCCAAGCCACAGTTTACTGATATTTAAAATCTAGGTAAAAACTTTCCTTTATTCTGAAATCTATTATGTTTCCACATTTTAAAGGCGGTACCCAATGCTGAAACAATATTAGTTCATTTAAAAGAGCATGATTTTATTAGCAGAAAATCATCTGCCCAAAGTTTTTTTAAAAGTCGTGTTGCCAAGGAAACACCCAAATGTGGTAAGATTTCAGGATATTTTTGACACCTCAGCTGTGACCCAGTTTCGACTAGGGTACCCACTTTGACGTCAAAATGACGTCAAAGTGGGTACCTTGTCGCGCACTTCTAGCAAAATGCGCGCAAGGTGTAATACATATTGTACAGTCCAAAGCGCAGCACAACTGCGATACGCGAAGCTGGGTACCCACTTTGACGTCATACCTCACACTCAATTTTTTTTTACTTTTTATGAGAAATTAACCAAAATGCATTGATTTCGATTGAAAATCATCATATTTTTAATGTTATTCTTCTTATAATTCTATTCTCGATCATATATCAAAAAATGTTTACCATTGTGTAATCACTTTAAGTGACTATGACCTGATGACACTCTAAAAAAGGTGGAAAAGTAAAAATTATCCAATATTGGGTAAAAAGGGAACATGCCTGTTGGTAGAGTAAAATTTTGACCCATATGAGGTAAAATGCATGTGTTATGGGTTAATTGTAACGCAACATTGGGTAAAATTTACACACTATTTGGTTTAATTTTACCTAATATTTTTTTTGGAGTGGAATCAGTGTCTGAAACGTTAAACAGTCGAGAGTGCTATTAACATAATTAAAGTGGTGAAGAGGGGGATTCGTACATGTCAGTAATTTCTGTCCTCTCCTCCTTCCCTCCTCCTCCTCCCCACCACGTTTAAGGAAGGCATTTACAAAACACTCTTTGCGCTGTTTAAAGAATACTCATGCATATCTTCTCTGATATCTATTTTCTAAAAAATGAACTGATATATTCCAAAGTCTATAATTTCCACTTTAAACGAATTATTTGGATTTCAGGCCAGATTTGGATTGACAAGTATTCACAGCTACAACGTAGCGCCATCTCGTATTTCCAGAGAGACATGCTAAAACGGTATGGTTTCCGCATTTTATACGTCCCTATAAGGAAAGTGAATCCAACCTGCAGTATTAGGGCAAAGGAGAATGATAAGTGTGTATCCCATAAGACCTCTTCATTTTGCACATTCCAACGGCTCCTGGAAATGGTTTACAAAATCACAAGACAAGTAAGTGGTATTCCACCTGAAGCATACCGCGCACGTCTCCTAGCAACGGATTTAGGGAAATCACCCATGCCTGTGTCGCTGCTCATCACGGAGCAAATAATACATCAGGATTATGTGATCATTATGATACAGAAAGTATTCGCCTTAAATGGGTCAGCGAAAAAAAATCGGTGGCAATCGTCGTGCTTGTCGATTAGGTATAATGCAAGCTTGAGAGGAGTAGCTTTAAGAAGAGTATTTCTCTCAGGAAAAATAGATCCTCTATCCGTCTGATATACCTGTTCGTAATCTTATACGACATGAAAAAGTCAATCACATATTTTTATGACCATTTTCTGTATTGTAATGTGCCATTAAGACGGGAAGATGAGACAACAATTGCATGGCTCCCTCAATGCTCCCCAGAGCTTCATCCATTTTGGATCAAGGGCTGAAAAAATGCCTCCGCCGGGGAATCGAACCCGGGTCACTGGCTTAGAACGCAAATGCCTTAACCACTAGACCACAGAGGCGGGCCAGCAGTTAGGCGTGACCGAATCCAATTGACCGACAGACAGATTTCCAACCCATTAGCTGGACAGACAACAATAGGGTTAGGGTTAGGTTTAGGATTAGGTTGACACGAAGTACATTAGGTGAACACACACACACACACACACACACACATATATATATATATATATATATATATATATATATATATAAATTATTTTTAATATTGATATGTACATGTAATTTTCGAAGATAAGGAATGAAGGTACTTTTATTATTATTCATTTACATGAGAGTTGCCAAACTACTGTTTAATTATGTTTCCCTTATACAACTGTTTATTTATATGCGACACCAAGAAACGTGGAAATGACTAGATAATGCGCGTTTCAGATACGTCCTAAGGTCTTGCAAGTTTTTCATTTAATTAAATATGCATAAAATACAGTTTCTGACACAAGAGGATAACTTGCTAGGTATCATTAATGTCATTTCTGGTATGGAAGGCAAGCTTTACAAATACAACCTACTCAATTCGTAATGAAATCAATTTCTTCGTGTCACTCAGCTCTCGTGCGATCGCGTCGGAAAAGAGTAATAAGTACAGCCCTCGAATACAAAGAGAGAAATGAGGGAAATTCGAGGTCGAATTCTGAAGAAAAGAAGAAGAGATCCTGACAAAATTAATGAGAAATGAGAGGAGAGAAGGGAGAAAATGAAGGGGAGAGAAGGATTTGAACTAGAATCTTGAACAAACAAGCAAACAAACAAATAAGCAAAGAGGGCTGGGAGAAATACAAAGTAGAATAGTCTTCATGGTCACCTAAGTCTGAGCAGTACATGAATAAAGAAAAAATGGGAGGAAGAGGTAACAAGGGAGAGAAAAAACAAGGAAGAGAAATAGAGTGAGTGTGTGAGAGAGAGAGGGAGACAGTGAGAGAGAGAGAGAGAGAGAGAGAGAGAGAGAGAGAGAGCGCGCGCGCGCGAGAAGGTTAGAAAATGAGAGTTGGTGTATCAGCTAATCATGACAGTGATAACCAGAGTTATGCACTGGTCACCGCCCACTTTGTTGTTTTCAGCCAATCAGGGCCGGACTAGGCACGTGATACTCTAATTCATTGTGCTTGATGGAGGAGAAGATGCAAAGCGCACAGCAGTGTGTAACTGGAGAAAGGGGTAAGCTCATCACAACGTAGGTGGTAGCTTGCTGCAGCAGCAACCAATATTTAAGGGAAGGAACAATTCATAGTGGATCATTATGAATGGAAATATCGAACAATCCAAGCTGAAAAATCATTTGTCAGAGCAAGGGGAGGAATAATTCCTGCACTATGTTCGTTTCTGCTTGCAAGTCGTGACTGAGAGAAGGAAGTATGGATAGTGTGAACGAATTCGAGTCGTTTGATTCGAAATGCGACGAATACTTCGCTAACGTGACTATTGAAGCTCTCGAAGTCATATCATACTCCGACGCCCAGGTCGTCGTCATCACAATACTTTTACCGATCGTGCTCGTCATCGGGCTCATTAATAACATTGCCTTCATCTACGTTGTTGTTCGGGTGCAATGTATGAAGACGATCACCAACGCGTGCCTAGTCAACCTGGCCATGGCCGATCTCCTATTCCTAACCATCGCCATCGGGGATAAGATATGGGCCTACGTCCACTCACCTATTACCCGAGATAACTCACATTCAGGTCTCATGGGATGCATCATCACGGAGATCTCGGTGAACACCACTTACTTTGCCTCGCTGTTTTTTGTAACGCTTGTTGCCCTAGAGCGTTTTTACGCAGTATGCCGTCCACAGAAAGAGCGCGGATCTGCCGCCATGAGAACGTTCCGATGGTTGCTGATCGCCTCCTGGGCCACAGCCGGGCTTCTCTCATTAACATTCATACCCGCCTACAGTAAGATACGTACGTTCTGTGGCTTCTGGCCCGACCAAGAGCCTTATAACAACTGGCCAGATACGTTCCAGTGGTGTGAACCCGTCAAGGAATGGACTAAGATATACACGGACAGCGTCCGAGCCATTCCCTTCTTCATCGCGTTCTTTATCAACGTCTTTCTCTTTGTCGGGATAGTCAAGGGTCTCAACAAGGCCGTGGAAAGAGCCAAGATCATGGGCAAACGCGATAAGAACATCAAGTTACGTAATCAAATCACTTGGATGCTCATCGTCAGCGGGTTGGTGTTTTTTCTCTGCCTGGCCCCTTTCGAAATCTTGAGCATCCTGAAGGCGTTGGGCAGTTTTAAGTCGACTACCATGTTGGAGCAGGTCAGTATGCACTTTGCTCAAATACTTTCCTACCTGAACTCTGTTATCAATCCTGTCATTTACATGGCTATGAGTACCCGATACCGAGCTGCCTTCATCAACGGTCTCCTACCCGCTCAATGCCGGCAGCGATGGCAGAGTATGGGTATACAGAACAGTACAGGACATATCAGTATGACCAACTCCAATGTTCATCAAGAACATGTCAATGGTAATTATGGATAAGGTTTCGAAAAGTGGACTTTCTTACATTCTGCGACAAACTCTCACTATTTACTCTTTTACATGACGTCAAAAGCTATTCTGTATATTTGTCAGAATGAATGAATGACAATATATTGCATTCTGAAGGAAATTATTGATATTCATTACGACGTTTCGTTCGTGCCCGGTAATGGAATGACTATTGTATGATGAAAATAGACATTGGAGCGATTCATAAATTATATGATACTGGACTGTCCACATCTAATATCTTGGAACATTGATGATTCACTATACATAAGATCGCACTAAAATCACCACAAACTAGTATCTCACAACAATAACCTTTAAAGTAAATCTCGTTCGCCGTCTCACTAACCTGAAAATTAAGCTTTAAAGTGTCACTTTATTGGCATGACTTAAACATTCACTGATGCTTGCATAAGGAGGAAAAACATTAGTTGCCGAGCAGCGTACTTATTGGACCAACCAGGTGGCAGTAAAAACTGTATAAACTACCTTGATGAATGTGACTTGCGAAGATGGCTCGCCTCGCTGTGCAAGATTACGAGCAATTACAAAATGACGCTAATGCCCATCTCGAGTCTGCTGTGCACGTCAATTAACCATTTTCTTCCCTCAACCCCATGTTAAACCTCGGACTTGACCTGGCCATGTTTTTACCTCATTTGATTAAATGGTTTATTACAAAAGCGCCGTTCGTCGCTGAGGTAGTTTGGCACCATAATACCCCCTGATTAGGTCATGGGAAGGCACGGTAAGAGTGGCAATTAGTAACCAGCAGTAAGTGGTTTATCTGAAGCCACCATCAAACAAAATGAACAACCTTCAACATCTATAACCCAGGGGCCGCCACACTACATAGATTGACGAAATACCGCGTCAATTAACCACTTTCGCACGTCCATTTCTAAATTATCAAGGTAGATGGGAAGAGTTTATTGCGCACACCGGATGCAAGACGAAAAGAACGACAGAGGATCCTTGAATTCGCTGAGGGGATAGTGAACTGCACCGTGAATCGGTCCATCTTGATCAATACTTGGCAGCGTTTCACTTAACAACCTGATAATGTAAATGGATCATGCATTCTTTTATTTTTCTCCGACGACGCCTGAGAGAGTAGAGAAACCTAGTAAATGGCAGCTTTCCAGAGCAGGTAGATTTCGATGTTCCATTTTCAGATTAGGCCTTGTCACTTGTCATCTGTGTGAAGGAAACATCCATGCTTACACTGTGGTCTCTGAGCTGTCACCCCCAGAGCGAGGAAGCGCAGGAAGCAACCAAACAGGACCTGAGTAAATACAGCAGCGGAACGTTTCTACAGGCTGATAAAGAAACGTCCATCGCTTCCCCAGAGAAAAAGATTATCAGGAAAAATAGGCACATCGGAAGGAAAAAGTTCACGAAAACGAGAACACCCCTTACTCGCACTAAAAGCTGTCGTTTGTCATACCGACAATACTCGCGTTTTTCATTAAGTTACAAAATCCGCCTTTTTCTATGTTTTCTCTGGAGCTGGTTTATCCAAGTCGCTTCAACTCTTGTCATATTCCTTTCAGTCATTTCAAAGAAAGGGGAGGTCATTTTCACGTCGGTCAAGTCCTCTCACTGTTCTTTTGACTACGCAAGTTTCTTTTTACTATTTAGTGTCTAAGAAATATTGTACAGATCGGTTATCAAAAAGTGGAAAACGAGAGTAAATTGTGTCTACATTTTTTCAGAGATCGGAACCAAATCTTAATGAGTGTAAAAGTGATCATATCATTCATGATGCAATCACTCAAACTTCTGCATAAATGGGAAAAGTACATCACTGTCGTCACTAATCTTTGTTAGATATGAACTTTTCTGTAATCTTGAAAGTAATATTTACCTTTTCATTTCACCGCCTGTCCAAAAACCAGTCAGTACCTTCACTATCAAATGTGACTATATTCTGTTTCGTGCTCTGAGATTCATCTATGTGCAATGGAAGATAAAAGAAAATGAACATGTTGTGTTAGTTAAAAAAAACAACAAACGAAACTGCAGCACCATTTAGAATGAAGAGGAGGAATAAAATTTTGCAAAAACCTTCATGAAATTGAGAAAGATTGAAATGAAATTATGTTGCTCTGTATTTATTTATTTTTTCGTTCACATAAAACAACGTTTTCGTATATTTTGTTCCAGTTGTAAGCCCTAAAACTTAAAAGAAAAAAAATCTTGATAAGGACAGGAAAACTAAGTGCAATGTGCCTCTAGGGGGTTCGTCGACAGACCAGGATCATTGGAAAACAAACCATAACAAAGTCCAACGACAGAAGTATAATCGCGTCGCTTAAAGGGCTAATTGGGGTCATTCTTTTATGCTTCCATATTTCCTTCCTGGGCGGAGAAACGGGCGAGAAGAAAATATGCGACTGCAAACCAGGTCGTCTGCATTGTCGTCGGCAGCGTTTACACTTACATGACCTGCATATACCCAGTCGCTGAAAAACATCCAATTTCAGTTATTGATTGGTGCAATTAGAGTCTGTTGAGGTGCTGAGCTTTGTTAAAAGACGTTGATTACAAAGATGGAAGAGGAGGAATCCGTAAAAGTCAGGAGAAAGAAAATTGGATGAGTTTCAGGATTTAAAAATCGTGCCAGGAAAAAAGGAGGAAAAGCCTTGCAAGATGAGAAGACTCATATGGTATTGAATGGATTACGGTTCTTTTTATTATATCCCATTTCCAGAATTAGGGTTTTCATCTTTTTGTTTTTGAGGAATGGCAGTTAAAAGAGATTGATAACCTTGATCTAATTACGGCTGAACTTGTACTAACGCCTAGGAGAAGGAGATCAGAATATATTTGTCCCCATAATTTATCACTGTATAAAAACTGTCATTCTTTTACAGAGAATCATGACTCGATTAAAGAGCCTATGATCCATACAGGTTATGTATAGTTTGGGTAGGACGTCCAAAAACTTTTCGTCAGATTTCTTTGCTTTTAGCTGGTCAGCAGCAAGATATCAGCTAAACTGAAATGGTGTGAAGCTTTTCCTTCCTAAAGTTGAGTGCTAAATAAATGAAAGGCGAAAGTATTTTTGATCTCGGGTCAGCGATGTGAAGTCACACAGTGCCTGCACAAGTGAGAGATACATGTATGTTACGCTACAAGTGTAACGATGAGTTGTGATCATGGTGATGGTCCTGCCGGGAGCAGTCAGCGTGCAGCGGTCCTAGTGTAGGGCCGAATGGAGCAGTTACATTGCATTCACATCAAAATTCACTAAAAATCGTGAATGGAAAATCACATGATCTCATGCATGTATCTTTTTATGCAATGCGGGCAATGTGAGGCTATATAATTATATTCAATCAGCTCATGCCAATTTTCTTTTTACTACGAAAACTGTACATGAGCTTTAACAAGGGAGATATTGGATTCACTCTCCAAAACTACCTCTGGGCGAAAGAAAGAAGGAAAGGGGAAGAAAATTATCGACTGTTTTGATGACGATGTCTCTCGCGTCTTTCTGATAGATCGGGGCGACGTTGCACGCTCTGAATATCAGGATGAAGATGATGGTCGCGAAGAGATTGGGACGGTTGACGATGACCGCGGGTCATCGCGATCGGATGAAGTCCCAAAGGGACATCGTGCCTTTTCCCCCTCTCATCTCGGAAGGCATCTCGATAACAACCTTGATGGTGATATCCTCGCACGAGCCGGGAATATTAGCTGTTTGTTCATTAATGAGTAAGCACTGCTCCAGGCTTTGTGTTCAACCTCGTTGCGTTCATAAGCCCGACCGAAAAAACCAAACCAAACAAAACAAAACAATACAATACAAACTAATGGGATGGGTTGAAATGACGGTTGGAGAAAGGGCATATATCAAATATTAATATAAGCATGCATATTTGAAAACGCACTAGAAAGAAAGAGATCACTCGATTATATTCCATGAAAGGTATTCAATTTGAAATATGAATGTTTTATTAGTTTTTCAAGTGCCAGAATTGGTTATCATGGTACGATGTTTCATTGCAATTTAAGAAATACGGGGACATGCGACAAAACTGCCTTGTTGGATAGGAAAGTTAGAGCAAAGTCATTCTATGTATGCATGTTAGATTGGCCAAACTCTCTTACAGCATTAGCCCAATTACAGTACTCGAATAATGGAAGAAATGGAGTTGCCCGAAGTGGTCCAAAGGTAATATAAAGGATAGAAAAGAGGTCTTCTTCTTTCATTAGCTGACAGATTTTGCTAGTCCTGCGGGGTATTGTGGATGACTTGTAAAGACGCGACGGTGGCATCGCTCTGTTAAATAACTTTTAAAGTGTGGCGTAGTTCACTGCTAGGTCACTTTCGTGCCTACTTTAGTTTTCATGCTTGTCCCATTAGACATTGGAAGCCGATAAGAGAAACAAGCAGTTTAGGTCAGCTTCAAAATACCGATTCAGATCATGAGTTACAAATATTGCCCATTTTTCTGACATTTCCTTAAAAATCAAAATAACGACCAAGGTTTATCTTGGCCTTTCTTGTGTTCATTTGCCAACCGGTTTACTTCTCGGAAAACCTAAATTTATCCGACTTGCATGCACTACACTCTAAGAAATAAAGACGTCTTTCTATATGAAGAAGGGGGTATTTTTTAAATCTTTCCCGATGCTTTCCCAATCCTTTCTCTTGATTATTAGCAATAACTACAATTTGGGCCATGTGAATTCAATTTATTGTTCTGGGGGGTGTTTCACAAAGAGTTAAGTTTGACTTAGAGTCGTGCTTAAGCGCCAATGCGCATCCGGTATTTAACGCAGTAATCTCATTGATAGACTTCCAGTACTGCGCATGATCTGACCGATGGGGTGATTCGTAATATAGAGCATGCAAGTAGGAATTTCAGTGCGACTCTAGTCAAACTAAAATCTTTGTGAAACACCCCCCAGATCTCTCTCTTCATTCCTCCTCCCCAGATTCAACAGCTGCAATTTATTTCTCTCTGACATTTATGACTCCGATGATTCAGTAGCTTTGAAGCTTTCCAGTCAGTCATTGCACATAGATGTCTTCACAGAGCATGACTGGGCAGTGGAGATTTACCTTCTGTATAATAACAAAATGTATAACTAAGTGATAAAATTATGGCTGTAAAATTTAGTTGCACATGTAATGTTGAAATGCATTGGTTTTTCAGTGCTCAAAACCTTTGATCCAACACTTTCTCCGGCGACATGTACTCACAGGTTCAAAAGTATCAGCCAAGGGCTTGAGTTGTGATTGGTTTTTAGACAAGGTTAAGTGTTAGTGTTGCCATGGTTGGGTCAAGGACTGCAGTCATAATTATGGATTAGTCTTTGATTAGTCTTCAGAACTACAAACTGAGCTTTTAACCCCTATAGGTGCCACAGATCACCTGACATCCATTCCAACAAGTAATGCTTTAGGTGCAAGTGTAGAGACCGGTTCACCGATAAATACAAATTGAGATGAATATTTTTCAAATTGTGTCATATGAATATGAATATATTTATGTTGCAAACGGATACTACGACATAGATTTTGGCAACCCAAGCAGTATCAAGGTTGACCCAAAGACATGCAGTCTGAATAAACAGAGTCCTGGGTTTTCATTGTAAAATCGACTAATTGCACTGCTGTCCATAATAAGCTCTTCCGTTTAGGCTAGTGCTGAGTTTTGTCGCATATTCGTTGCGATGACTAGTTGCTGAATGTCCTTTCTGTGTGACCATTTACAATGCGTTCAAACTCATAAAATTCTATTCATATTTCATATCGATTGTGTGAGATTGAAGTGATCGATATCATCACAGATTCGTCTAATTTTAATTCCCGCGATTCTCGTTTTCTCGATTTTTATCGATCGCAGTTCCTGTGGGAAATGTAATGACAAAACGAGTCGTTCGGGAGAGCTGTCTGTTATGATCGCCTTGCATTATACCCAAATCTCTATTCATCACCATGACAACGGCCTAAGCAGCTAAATGAAAAAAAAGTTTCCGCAGTCCATGAGTAATATTGGTTGCATCATGGTATGCTCGGAGGTGAAAAGTCTACATCCTGCCACTCTTTGCTGCCAACGAAGACGTAATGAAACCCTAGTGATGAAATCATACTAAAATGGAGAAAGAGAGAGAGCGAGAGGGGGGATGAAAACCATCGATGGAAATCTAGTAAGGGATACATGAATTCGGAATGTGAAGGATGCTTCAAAAGCGAATGTATACTGTCTGACACAATGATCTCTACGTGTAATTAGTGATGTTTAATTCACGATGATCGGTCGTGAGAGATGCGCCACTTGAACTTCGTCGTTGCTTCTTCACTAGCAGACATGAGCGGCGCATGCTCGTCAAATAAGTCCCCTGAAACACTTTCACGTGAAATCTGAACGTAAAGAAAAGTTGAGAAAGTGAAGACGAACAATCTTTTTCATAAACTTCACACAAAAGATGATGTTTACGTCAGCTATTATGATCAGAAGATGATCGTAGAGATCGGGAGGTTTGGATTCGGCCAAGCGGCATTCAGTTTGAAGGTGAAAAAGTTATTGAAAAGAAATGGTGGAATGTATCGATCAACTGAAGCGTGTGCAGACAAACAATGAGAAGAGTTTTAAAGGAAGGTGGATGATGACATCACTGAATGTGCACACAAAAAGGAGCGCATGTGTCCAGTTTAAAGACGATTGTAGCGACGATTTTTTGTTCCCCTATTCGTAACGGCAGAAGGAGAGGCGTATTAATGGCGAGACAAGGAGTATGCCTCCAAGCATGTACAAAGTGCCTCGTGCTACGAAGCAACACGATTGTATAAATTTTGAAATACACTAGAAGGAGACTGTCAACGTGGTATTTTGTGGAATAAACATACTGTTGAATACAGAAAAAGTAATCTATTTATATCATACACTGTAACATTTTAAGATATAAATTTATTTCTGTATAAACACGAATATCTATCTTGTATATGAAGACGTACGTTTTCTTCAAGAAAGAAAACGCATTGAAACGTGTTATATCTTTGAGAAACTTCTATATGATACATTGGTGTGAAAAAATTGTCTTATTGCTAAAGCACATCTAAATGTCAAATATTATTGCTGAAATGTTTTTGATTTGTTTTGCAATGGTATATGTTTAATTTTAGGCTATCGTTTTGTACCATATCACTACGTTTATCAGTCAGTAAAGGTCTAAAGAATGTAATTATAGTGGCTTCATAAAATACGAACATAACATTGATATAATTCTGCTGGTATCATAAATAACGTCACAAGGACTGAACAAACATGTTTGGGTCATAAGGAACTCCACAGGAGAGGTTCCGTGTTTGGTTCGCGAAGTACAGATGCAAATTGGCATATTGGATAGAATACATTATGTTATTATCTCTCAATTGCCTGAAATCCCGAAATTTCGCACAGAGAAAAACGGTGTTGAAACATTGTCACACAATTATGAAAGGGCATTTATGTTCTTACACTTTAATTATGATAATGCAATCTTTTATCAAAATTTGATGCGTACTCTGTAATTATCTCTGGTTTGTTACCTGCAATTAGAAGCAAGGCGAATATAGTTTGTTTACATCGACACTCTGAAAGCGAACGAAGTCCTTGTATCACACTGTGGTGCTTTGAATCTGTGATAAAGTGTGCTACACTGTTTCACAAAGTGTGCATATAGTGTGAACATAGTGTGTTCATAACGTCCAGACTGTGAAAGAAATGCACTTTGTATTCACCCCATGATAAAGTGTTTTACATTAATATGTCTGACAGTGTGAATGTACTGTGAACGGTGTGTGTTTATACATTCAACAGTTTGAAACGGGCCCAAATTCACTTTGTATTCATGCTGTTGTTTGCGTGCTCTGCCATATAAGGTTTTCCATCATGTAAAACAGTGTGGAAATACTGTGAACAAGGTGTGTTCAGGTCTTCACCAAGTTCAAACAGACCCAAACCTACTTTGCAGCTAGACAGTGGTGTTTGCATTCTGTGGTAATGTTTCTGGCCACAGTGCATCACGCTCTTGAGCGCAATGTAAATAACCCATGGGCACATAAAGATTTTACTATTTAAGCTATGGAAGTGTTGTGAACCCACTTTTGGTCGAAATGGCGTGAACACACAATACAGTGTGTCGCAGTATGGAAACTATGTTGAAGTATTCAAACACATTCAGCTTTTTGAATATGTTTCCAGTCTCCTCTGTGGTGACGCTGTAGGGAATTTAGCGTCCTTTGGGGAGGAAGAGAGAGAGAGAGAGAGAGAGAGAGAGCGGCGGAGGTAGAGGGAGACAGAGAAGAAGAACGAGAGGGGGAGGACTACAGGGAGAGAGAGAGAGAGAGAGAGAGAGAGAGAGAGAGAATTAGAAACGAACACAGTGACGGAAAAAAAGGTTATTATTTGCTAAACACTTACCTTAGTTTGGTAAAGTCGGGAAAGAACTTGAAAGCACCCCCCCCTTTTTTTTTTTTCAAAATTCCGTATACGGCCTAGGATTAAGAGTGGATGGCGCATTCCATTCGCATGTTGATTGACACTTGGGTAATCCAAAACTCCTTAATTAGTGCAACTTTTCACCAAAAATCCATGCAGACCACTTATTTCCAATTTAATTTTCAGATGCATAAAAACAGACATATTTAATGAGCCTATTGGGCCTTTAAATCAGAAAACGGGTCATGAGGATTATGTAACATTCTTTAATAAAGAGGAAACCGGATTTTCATGAAAAAAGGGGGTATTTGTGTCTTAAAGGAAAAGTAAACTCTGAGGACAAGTCAATTTTAATGAAAAAGGGTGATACGGAGAAGCAAGCAAAATATATATAATATATTTTTTGCAACTCATTTCATTTTTGTCACAATTGTGGAAATCAACGTTTGCCACAGTTTTAGAAATATAAATAGGTTTACATAATTTGAAAAGCAGTTTTCATTGCCCTCAATAAACTGTAAATCATTTTTGTCCGATAAGATTTTTTTTTTATTTCTCATTCTTTTTCAAATCAAATTAAGGCTTCTATGACGCGCTTACGAACTTTGATAAAGAAGATAAATTGGCCTGCCGTGCATTTTTCTTTGCGAATTATATACCGTCGGTTGATAAGATTTCATAGGCTTCTTTCTTGCTTAAGCGCTCTCTGGGTAATCAAAAAGCCAAGGGCAAACTGAATCATCAGAACAAGTTCTTTAAAAAGAACAATGTAAAAGCGATTGCGTGTGTTTCCTATAATGTAATGATTCTTGTTTACCATATCTCTATATCACCATGATGAATTTTGAGTTATAAAAGGTTTACGGGATATTCTGGTACAGTAATGAGAGTTATGAAATGGCTTAAGACGTTTTCATACAAACATTGAGCAAGATATCCCTGGAAGATATTATCAATGTTTAGTGTTGTTTTACCTAATATAAAGTCAGAATTATGTTCATGACATCGTAAGAAACATTACACTTTAAACTACCTGCATAATCGTACAGTTTCACATTACCTTTCGGATTTATTTCTTTCATCTTTTTCAAAATCTGTGCTTTGAAAAGGTTAGTGTACGTTGCATGGAGTAAACATAGGAGGAAATATAGAGAAATATTTGTTGCTACAAACGAATGACATCCATCAATCATTTACCTTAATTATTCATAATGAAAAATTGATTATTGATTTATTAGAAATGAATCGAGCACGGGTAGATCTCTTTAATAAAATGCGAAAGTAATGTCATGTTGTATGGATTGAGAGAGAGAGAGAGAGAGAGAGAGAGAGAGAGGGGAAAAATTGGTGAGAGAAATCTCAATTATTATGTTGCGAATTCTTCACGTGACAGCGCTCAAATCTCCTAATTTTCAGGTATATTTGTGTTCGGTATGCATGTATGCAAGAGCTTTTAGCACTTTGTAAAATATGGGCTGACTGTTTAGGCCTGCCTAGGCCTGCCTGTATGAATGAATATCAGATTTAATTATAAAATCGCTCGGAGTATCCCTTTAATTCCAAGTTTTCTCTCTAAACGTAAGAGTAAATCGGTAGGGGATAAAATGGCATAGTATAAATACTAATATCCAATGTGTTATACGTTGAGAGGAGTCGGATAGGTTTGGTTTAAAAGCTAACATACATTAGTATCCCCAGGCACGTCTTCATGAATACTTGGTGCATCTGCATGCGATGTCAGATTCGACCGGTATAACATGGGTGGGGGGCTGAATAATATTGAATCCTGTTCAGCGACTTGTCATCTTACCGCCTCTTCAGAACATGCGCGGTATGTTAACATCTAAATTTGGTTGCTTTCAGGAGAGTCAGGGGTGCAAGGAGATGAGAGAGGGGGATCGGGAGAGAAGGAAGAGAGGGGGAAAAACACTGAGAGAGACAGAGAGCTAGAAAGAGAGAGAGGGAGAGAGAGTGGTAAGAGGACTTCTTTAATGGAGGGGAGAGAAAATAAGAGGGGGAGTGAGAGGAGGAGCAGGGGAGTGTGAGAGAGTGAGAAAGGAAGGACAGACAGGTAGGCAGAGAGAGAGAGAGAGAGAGAGAGGGGGGGGGGGAGAAAGAGAGATAGGAGGAGTGAGCGTGCTATCGGCAGATAGCAAAAGAGAGCAAAATGAAGCTATGAAAAATACGTTTTAATCTCTATATTTGATATATGATCTAGCGGGTAAGGCGTTGGCGTTCTAAGCCAAGGAGCCCGGTTACACTCCTTGCGGAGACAATTTTTTAACCTCTGGTAAAATGTCCAAAAGGAAGGACAGCTAGCTCTGGGGAAGTTTGATTTAAGCTACTTAAAATTCTCCTTTTGTCCTTTAGGATTGTATTATTTTCACATAAGTAACCAAAAGCCGTTGTATATGTTCATTTCATGACAATTATTTATATAATATACAGAGAAAGAGATTAAGAGAAAAAGAGAAAGATAGAGATTTAGGGAGAAGGAGAGAAAGAGTAAGATGAATAGACATATAGATAGGGATATGGAGAGATAGAGAGATAGATTAAGAGAGAGAGAGAGAGAGAGAGAGATGACAAAATATCTATGGAAAAGAAAGGTATAAGCGATACAATGGCTAAGAAGAGTAATGACGTATCATTTTATTTTCATAAGTTTCCTTCGAGATGTTAAGTATCAAGGATGGGGAAAAGTACCAGAAGAGGGGACAGCAAAAGAGAATGAAGTGGAGGAATGACAGGGAAAGAAAGATAGGGAGGGAGAGGGAGAGAGAGAGAGAGAGAGAGAGAGAGAGAGAGAGAGAGAGAGAGAAAGGAGAGAAATAGATGAGAAAAAAAGGAGAATGAGATCAAATATGAGAAATAAAGATAATGAAATAGATCTTAAAAGATAAGAGTGTGTCATAACTCTAGTCAGATCGATAGAATGTAATGTGTTCACATCTACTATAGATTTCTGAAGGAAACAAGAAGACGAGGCAGAGAAACAGAATGGAGAAAGAACAAATTATACATATAGAACATGTAGAAGAAAATGAGAGAGTCAGAAGTAGAGGTAAATGATGACAGAAGTACATGCAAAGAAAGAGAGAGAGAGAGGGGGAACAGATAGAAAGAGAGACAGAGAGAGGGAGACGGAAAGAGAGAGAGAGAGAGAGCGAGAGGGAGGGAGAGTGGAATCGCGATCAGTGTCTACATTTTTATCTGATCCTTCACGAAGACATTGAGGTTTAATGAGGACAGAAAGAGAGATAGATAAAAAGATGCGGGGGTGAAAGGGAATAAAAATGGCTATAGATAAATACAGGAATGAAATAAGAAAGAGAGAGAGAGAATGATTTACATTCAGATTCGATCTCGAGAACAGCTAAGTCGCAGAGTCAAACAGACAGAAAATGAGGTAAACATCGAGGGAAGAGAATGATACCATGAAGACGAAAGAGAAGAGAAAGAAAGAAGAGAATGAATGAGATACTGTAGAAAAAGATTTAGGGGAATAAGGAATACAGAAAGGGCAAGGAGATGGAAAGCGATTGTACTAGAGTGATGGAACGAAAAGTGTAAAATAAAGCAATTTCAGGAGACGAGGGAAGAAAAAAGGAATGCGCGAGATAGTATTTAGAAAATAAGTGAGTGGGAGATAGAATTAATGGAGAGAGAGAGCAGGGGGAGGTGGGAGAGTGAGAGAAAGGAGAGGGGAGAAAGAGAGAGAGAGAGAGAGAGAGAGAGAGAAAGAGAGAGAGAAAGGAAACAAAGGAGAAAACGTCTGCACCTCTCATTTATTCGATAAAAATAAATCGTCCTATAACGCTAAAAGTGAAGAAATCAGAAACTCTTTGAACTAAAAATTAAATTGTCAAATTTAAAATCAAGGGTAATTTTTGGTGTATCGGTGTTTCAATGATATTCTTGTGTCACTTTACTAAGTCCCTGTCTAGGCTTTGACGGTGAAAAACTAATTATTTTAGCACACAATAATGATCTTTGTTTTGGTCACAAAATATTATATTGAAAGAAGAAGGTGCATGCCAGTTTCAAATTCACTTAAGTAAATGGACTTGCGTCCTCGTTTTCTAATTTCCTGTTCAAACTAAAGCTAAGTGGACTTTGCCAACGAGTAATGAAATGTCGTTATGCAGGATTGGATCACGCAGAGGTGAGAGCGAGAAGAGTGTGGTTAAATTTTGATGGAGAATGCTTTATAATCTGTAGAGGTTGTGTGATATACTTTAGCTTTATATCTTGGCAGGACTACAGACTACGTTTAACTGATTTACCAAAGTGCATATTATCAATTACACCACAACATGCACGGGTATGTATATTCTCTCCGAAATGGCGTCTGAGAGAAGAGTTCAAGTTGCATTCCCCGGAGGTTCTTTACCGAAACGGCTATGGCTGTAACAGCTAGGGAAATCACATTTTGCATGAAAGATGCGTTTAATCCATAAAATATTTTCGCTATAGGCAGTGATAGGGAATGCGTGGGGAAGGTAAAGTCTTGATGAATGAGCCAAAGGTTGGTAATAATCAATGTTTCTAATGGGTTGTATTCACAGCAGAGTGATTTTTTTTTGCACCTGTTTTATGCGCAAGTAATTCGTTGGCCTCGTCTATCGATAATTTAATGCTTTGACTCCCAGACGCAATGGAAGTGCAATGTGTGAAAATACGGGTTTCCTATGGAAAACTATAGGGACAATTGCTAAAAGCATTTCTCATATCACTAATGCGTCCTCTTCCCACAGGAACACACACAACAGTATTTGTTATGGTGAATACAAACTGCAACAAGAAAGGAAAACAACAACAACAGCAACAAATGACCTCGAGGATTATGCGCTTCAGATAATATGGAAAACATTCCATATGCTGAAATCCATATGTTGAAAAAACGTCTCTGCTCGTACTTTTCAAACATAAAATTCATCCATCCCTAATTAGCAAACCAGAGGCAATCGCAGGGCTAAAAAGAACCTAGAGTGTACACTATGAATTGGTGGCCAATAAGTCATGTTATGATATCAATAAGAACACCTGCATATAGCGGAGCAGGAGATTGCGTGACAATTACAGTAGGAGGAAATCCGATATTTTAGGTTTTTCCTTAAGAGGTCCAAACGAATTATATTTCAAAGCCAAGCTGCTTCAAATATAAATATAATTAGTTGTTCCGAATGCTAAACTTCGGTTATTTGTTTTAGGACTTGATTACTCTTGTTTTCTTTATGAACAGTTCTATCGACCTTGTAAAGAAACATAATGGAGAAACCACTATCCCTTGGAAGGTCACAATGTTACACACTCCAAGAATCCCATGATGAAATTTAGAGTAAAGTCATAACAGAAAGGGAATTTGAGAAAAAAAAAAGTGGTATAATGCGAATTTAAAGGAAATTGTATGATGTTGTTTTATAAAATCGTTATTCTTCTTAAATATTTCAGAATTTTCTGTTGAATGGTCAATGCGTACAGTTTTTTATTTAATGAAAAAGAAAATTGATTATAAGATTTTTGCAATTATTCCATATAATAATTGCATTAGATTGCATTTCAAGCAAATGTTGTGTATATATAGATTAAAAAACCTTCGAAGGGGGGGGGGGGGGGGTCGACTGGAAACTGGACAAAGAGCGACTGATCGACCGATTAAACAGTAGGAGTCAATTTATTGATAAATGCACAAAAAGAAGAATTTATGCCGTTATGGACTGCATGCAGCTTTGTATTCGACACGCAAAACAATATCACACCTTTAAAAGCAAATTTCTAATGGTGGTGGTGGTGGTGATGATGGTGGACGGGCACCTATGAAAAAAAAAGAGATAGAAATGTGATGATTTAGAATCGTTAGTGATTGACAGGTCGTATGTGTAATGTACATCGCATGAAGGCACAACTTGAACGAAAGCAAACAGTCGAGGTAAACCGATAAAACCAATCACAGCCAATGAATGCGATCACGTAATCTCCCCATCATATCGTTAAAATTACATTTCTTTGTATAAGATAGTTAATTCATTATGTTGTAATCCAAATATTTCAGTTTGTGTTTCACTGTGTTGATCTGTAATATGACTGACTGTATATATTTTTGTTCAAATTTCAGTCGACTCGAATGTCGTGATTAAACGTGCTTATAGCATACCATTGCCACTATCGAGTACTCTCAACTCGGACAGCTTTCAGCATCAGTTATTTTGAATATGTGTGTGCGCGCGCGCATGTGTGAATTAGCTGAGATAATGATTTTCCATAAAAAGGAACATTACATTATTTTGTGAGAAAGCCTCAAGAGTGAGATGGAGACACAGAAAGAGCAACAGGAAAGGAGATTGAGATAGGGAGAGAGAGAGAGAGAGATGGGGGGGGGGGGAGGGAGGGAAGACAGATTATAAGAGATTATATAAATGTACCCCAAAGCCTAAAAACAAATTTCACCTGCTCCAGCATAATTATTAAAAGGAGAGATTAAAACAAAAAAAATGATTAGTATGGCTGAACGCAGATAACCTTAATGGAAAAAGCGGGAAACATACCAAGGTAAAGTAAAATGCAGACGCTGATGTATTGATTAGTAAACTGAAGATGAAAGATGTGATGGCGTTTCCATGGTAACTGTTTGAGATGACTGTGTTTTTCCAAACTCAATCTTCCATTCTGTGGCCTCCTTATCTGAAACTGTGAAATAGGAGAACATTAAACAGGTACGAAGATTATGGGTGCACTCAGAGCCTACATACACTCATCTCATTTCTACATTATACTCGCAAAAGGAAGAAGAACGACAGATGACAATAATGTTTTAGTTACTTAAACTAAAGTTGACGATATTATGTAAAAATACATTTTGGCCTCTATTCAGAAAACTGTATTTTGTACAAGTTACAAGTGGTTAGAACCTGATTTCTTGTCATAGTAATGTTTTTTTCTTCTTCTGCTTAGTATTATCACATGTTATTTTCAACAGCTTCCAAAAGCGTAAGATAAAATTGAGATTGTTAACAAAAACTTCGCAACCTCAAGAGCGATCTTAACCCAATAATGGAAATTTATGCTACTGATACTGCAAATATTTCCTTTTTCACATAATAATGAGTAGAAACGAGATTAGACAAATATTTCCATGGACGATTTCATAGGCCCACCTTGTCATGTCTGTCTAGTCAAATATAATGGCAACATGAACAAACAGGGATACATTAGTCTGTACTCTGACAATGCATTAACCGCTCATGGGTTTCTCCTCAGTAATGTGTACATGGTATACGAGACCCAAATGTCTTTCACTAATATGCCCATTTGCCAATGGGTACCAAATAAATGTTATGGGGTACATGTCATATCGCTTAGCCATCATAATTGGGAGAGCCGACAACTACAAATTCGGGAGGGGGGGGGGCGGTAAAAATGATATCTCACTTAGCCATTTGAAATACATGTAGCTCCGTTATCGTTGTCGGCATACTGGAACTCGTTATTAGGCATTAAGATGTCTGATGACCTACTGAAGGGCTCGTTAGACATGTTAGAACGAACATATCTCTGCAAAGTTGATTGTAAGATGTATTTTTTTTTATCCCTGTTGACGTATTCCAACGTTTTGAAAATTTTCGAAGGAAAGGTATCAGAAAATGACATTAAACTGTCACCCCTCACTGCAAAAAATGCTGTAGGAATTGACGTTAAATTAATGGCAGCAGAGTTGCAAGAAATTTACCGTAAGTTTCGTAAATGATACAGCAAAATACTGTCTCATCGATCATTTACAGTTAAATACTCTATTTTACTGTTGTTTACAGTTTTACTGTAGAATAAACAGTACAACACTATTAACATGATTAAAAAAGCAAAAAGCAAACAAACAGTAAATTACTGGCAGCAGAGTTGCCAGTAATTATGTAGTAACTTTTTACAGTGCTCCCAGCTTCCCTACCCCGAATGATCTTGCAACACTCGTCCTAAAAATCATCGCGGAAACTGTGTGGATGTCACATCACGCGCAGCGTATCAAACACTGTCAGGCTGAATTTAGCGCCCCAATTCAATATCACATCAAGAAGAAGAGGGATAGGGATAGCGGTGCCGACAGACAACCATAAACCGTATCGCGTTTGGAAAAGAGCATGTTTATGTTTAGAAAGACGGGGGGGGGGGGGGGGGGGGAGAAGAGAGCAAGAAGGAGAGAAGGAGGGAGAGGGATGAAAAAAGGTTGAAGATACACATGATACAGGTGCAGCAAGCTTACAGATAGAAAGGGGAAGGGAAGGGATGGGACCGGGGGAAGGGGACAAAGTGAGGAAGAGTTTCCAAGAGAGAAAGAGAAAAGGAGGGACATCAGAAAGTGGGGGGGGGGGGGGTGGACAGGAGGGTCGGGGAGAACAGAGAAGGGACAGATAAAGAAAAGGTTATGTTATTATTAAACGAGAAGGGGAAGAGAGAGAGAGAGACTGAGAGCAACTGAGAGAGGGAGAGAGAGAGCAAGAGAGAGGAAGAAAGAGAAAGATGGAAGCAAAAGAGAAAACAGTTGAGTGAAATAGGTTGATTATGCAGGTATTAGCCCGCTTATGAGGGATATAATAATTGCCGACTGCATATTACGGGCACATGTCGTATTAGCACGACGCCATTTCGATCTGCATCCAACCACAAACAGACATCTTCATTATAGTATCATGTTGTCGGTAAAATGATGGTCGATGTGATATTTTGGCGTCATTTTACCCGTTTGATCATGTCATGTATCAGAATCAGAAGAAAAATACTACCCCAGAAGTCATATCACACAGCCTTCTTTACTGGTGTATCCAGAGAAGGGAAGGGTGGGGCGTACGTCCGTCTAGTTGGGAGGGGGTCCTATCATTTTACCTTTATTCCTACTTTAATCTCTGCTTCTTTTTATGTAGCTCTGTCCTCGTTTCCATTCCTTTAAAAAAAAAAAAAATGCTTCTTTACTGCCGAATCCAGAAAAGGAGAGGGTGGGCGTACGTCCGTCTGTAGTTGGGAGGGGGTCCTATCATTTTACCTTTATCCCTACTTTAATATCTGCTTCTTTTTATGTAGCTCTGTCCTCGTTTTCATTCCTTTAAAAAAAAATGCTTCTTTACTGCCGAATCCAGAAAAGGAGAGGGTGGGTACGTCCGTCTGTAGTTGGGAGGGGATCCTATCATTTTACCTTTATCCCTGCGTTTAATCTCTGTTTCTTTTACTCTAGCATTGTCCTCATTTTTCTTCTCCCGTTTTTCCGCTGTTCGAGAGAGAAGAGGTGTCTCCATACCCCTACACCTATGACACTGCCGTGCAAACACAAGCGGAACAGAGAAAGGGAGAACATCCATATCTAGCGTCTAACTGATACACTGTTAAATTTTGTCGTTCAAGATAACAAACATCATTAATTCTGAAAAAGATTGCCGGACTTCAAAGCAAATATCCATCATCTTCTGTCGAATGGTCGGGTTAAGATTTCCCCCAGGACGCATGACAGAATGGATGGGAAAGATAACATGGGCTTGAGGGACAATGAACATTATCACCGAATAAAACGTAGATTATCAGAAAATGAAACGAATTAATGTCCTTCCCATCATGTTTATATGACCGTTGGTAAAAAAGGAAAAAAGGTGAATATATGTAAAGCCAGTAAATAGGTTAATGGCATGAAGGCTACTGACAAGTCAACACACTAAGAAATTAGGGTGCAAATGGGGTGCAGTTTGTGCGCATCGCCGTTATTGCACCCCGGGTGCAAAATCTGCTCCCCTGAGGGTACAGCATCGAGTTCAGGGTGCAAATCTGCACCCTCTAGGGTGCATGAGCATAACGGGTGCAGAATCTGCACCCCTCGTAGTCTTTATCAAAGTATACTTGAACGGCATATCTCATTTAGACACTGAATTCGGGTCAGTGTATCATGTTTTAGTTTTTTGTTTAAGATTTTAGATAAGTTCTTAGTGTCTATTCTCATATTGCACCTCATGAAAAGTAGTAAATTTGTAAATAATGAGAAACTTGTATTGCATTAAAAAATGAATGAGACTATCGACAGCGAAACCAATTTTGAACGTACGCGCGCGCTATCGATAATAGGCCGGCGCCATGGCAGGAACAACGTCACAAGCCACACGCAAGATCAGGCAAACAGTCTTCCCGGTTCCAGACCATTTTTGCAGATAAAAGTAAGTGTGTTAGCGGGGATCTCCCTGGTGTTAGCAGTAGGCTAATCAAGCAAAATATCACCACACTACATCTTGTGGATCCTAACATAGATCTGGATTTGGCGCTAATGCGCTTTCGTATTATCCAGTCCTGACGGAATAAAGCACACTGCAGTCAAGTCGCACACACCACCGTACTGTGCATGCAGATACCTGCAGCGCTTCATTCCGTCAGTCATCGCCATCGGACATGGATACGTAAGTGCATTAGCGCCCTGGATTTTTTAAAATTTAAGTCATAAAAAAGCATATGTACGGATACTGCCTGGTCTGCATACCGTGGTGCATAACTTGTTACAGTTACGAAACGCGGTAACTTAGAGCAGTAGAGGTATTTTCAGGGAAGGTGTGAATTAATTTCGAAATACCTATTATAATTGTCAT
Source organism: Echinometra lucunter (assembly GCA_029962745.1). Taxonomy (NCBI): domain Eukaryota; kingdom Metazoa; phylum Echinodermata; class Echinoidea; order Camarodonta; family Echinometridae; genus Echinometra; species Echinometra lucunter. The sequence goes on along the minus strand of CM057161.1, from coordinate 17,410,287 downwards.
TTCAAGAGCTTGAGTTTTGGGTGTTGCAAAGGTTTGAATGCTCCTTTAACTTTGAATGACTAACATTACTTTTTCCTGTCGCATGTGTTGGTATGAGTGGACACTTTGTACTTATTGAGGCCTAGATCTACGTGTATGTGTATTCTTATCAGACCATAATTATTTTCATTACATCAATTCAATCAGGAGCTGCCATCTGGAGAGGATAAATTAAGTGAGGATAAGCACACAGAAGATCAAAGTGGCTAGCTGTGCAGAGGAACCCTGACCAAAAAGCTGTCGGTTGTGGCAGATAAGATGAAGCGAACATTTGCTCTTCATCAGACTGCTCATGGAAGATCCTTTGAAGAAGATTTTAGACACATTCCCAGTCCTGAAATCTGAAACGTAGGTAAAAATGGTCATTTATGTTCACTGGCGTAGATTCGTGAAGCAATTCTTTTCTGGGGGGGGGGTATTCATTGTCTTATACAGGAATTGTGTGTTTTTTTTTTTGGGGGGGGGCATTTATACCCTTGTTCACGTCCATCTGTGTTACAGAAGTTGTACCTCCTAGTTCAGTAGCTGATTGAGAATTACAGATTCATGGTAATTTAGATAGGCAAGTCACATATGGACTATGGTTCAGCTCATCTCATTTATCATGGACCATTCTTACAGAAGTTGGATTGCAAGGTCTCCAGTTGCCTTGTACTTAAAACCTTGTGCCCTAAAAGTTTGAAATTCGCAGATTATATCAGTTGACTGGTAGTATATTTCACCTGGTAACAGAGGTATAAAGTTACATATATGTACTTCCAATGTGTTATTTAAGACAATCAAAGTTTGAGTAATTGGAATAATCAAATTATGAAAAAACAACTTAATTTTTCTTGGCAGGTTTGTTTGTTTGTGAAAACACAGTTGACTATATGGTATTCATTACTTATCAATTTCTGTTTCAAATTTTCAAGCTCATTAATAAACTTGTGCAAAATTTGGAAGTGCTGGTGTGCATAAGGCCATAAGCCACCATGAATTTGACTGACAGTAGCTCAGCTGAGATCCTGCAAGAAGCAGAAACCATAGGTGCCTGCAAAAATCTACTACAGGATAACCATGGAGACTTTGAAGAGTCAAACACCAAGAAACAGCAAGGTGAATTATGATTCGATTTATATCCTAATGTATTAAAAAACGTTAGTTAACAAGACTTTCAGAATTTGAAAATAAAAATAATAATAGTGATGATGATAATAATAATAATAATGATAAAGATGATAATAATAATAGTAATAATCAGATATTGCTGCTGATAATAGTGCTTTATAGGCAATCAATGAAGGAGGTGATGTGTTACTGGTTTCTCACAGTTTTCTAACAAACCAGGTCCTAGTGTTCTGATGAATACATTTAATTGATCTAAGAAGAAAACAAAGATTTGAATTGCATTACATGTATTGTAAAATGATGTCCTCATTTATTGAATAAATAAGATTTCATTGTTTATTATAAGAGTGGATCTTTATGAGGAGGAAATAATGGCTGAATCAGATTGTGCATTTACTCTTTTTTTCTAGGATCCTGTGGTACCAACGCCAACACTTGTCATTCGCATTCACATTTTATACATTTGGGGTCAAGTACCTACAACATTGTAAGTGGACATTGCTGTTCTACCAATACTTCCTGGCTGGACTCCATCATACAAAACCACTTCCATCTAAGGTACAAAGTTTCATAAATTTGATTTCACTTCCAGGATGGAAGCATGTATTTTCATTCCATTGAACTTGATTCATTTGGGGCTCCATAATCACATTTTGAAGTTTTTTTATGCTATGGAAAATTGTCAGCACATGCAATGAGAGTTAGGATTTTTTTCTCATGTCTATTCAAAGCTTACATGAAGTTGGGATATACGGTACATGTGATTTATATCTTGTCCAAAGTTCATTCCATTGTCACGACATTATTTTAGAAGTAATGAGTTGCATATAATGAAGCAGCAATAGTACTAGACACCTGTCACTTACCTTGAAATGTTGACAGATTTTTTTCCCCCTACATAAACATACTCAATTTATAATCCTGTTGCCACCTTCCCATATGAGGTTAATATATAAAAACTTTGAGAATTTGAGTGTTTAAAATGCAGTCTCTGTACATGGAAGTTCCTGTAAGGAGAGGTAGACATTTCCTATCATTTCTTTAGGGATAAGAGATAATGAGTCAACAGAAATTGGGATGTGTACATTTTTTGCATTATAAGTATAGTGCCAGTGTCTTTTGTACTGTTGTCATAACTTTAGACAATGTATGTATACATATTTTTTTCTTTCTGCCACTTGACAGATGAACAAATGCAGTTTTGTTTTATATTTGCATGAATATGAAGTTAAACAAGTGAAAAATTTTTTTCCTTGTGTAGATGTTTGTGTAACAAATCAAAAGCTCATCCCGCCCCCCCCCCCCCAAAAAAAGAAGACGACTATAATCGTGCACAGTATTATTGTGTACAATGTAAATCTTTTTCTCATCATGCAGATTTGCTTTCTTTATTACAACTCTTACCACCTAAAATGTCATCTTGCACAAAATGCACTGTTTACTTTATAACTATACAATTCAAGTTAATTTATTCATGTTCATGTGCGCATTATTTTACTGAAGTTCTTTGCGCCAAAGTTAAAATATATATTTTTTTGCAGGACTTCTGTCAACTAAATATTACTCTTGTGTGTTTGTGAACATAATGTATCACCAAACAGTATTTTTTTTAAACCGTCTGCCGTTTATACCGTCTGCACTGCAACTACATTGTTTTTGTATTGCTGCAAGAAATGCCTGAAATATCTTCCAACATATTTCATTTGGATTTTTCTGTCAGTTATATTCATTCATATCAGATCTATTAATATTCCATTAATGAAATACATATATGTATCATCGTGCAATTCTTTAAACAATTCTGAAGGCAAGTGATATGTTGCCTTTAATGTTTCAATGGTTTATTTTTTTAACTAAGAGAAAAGGCAAGTTCATAAGAGCTGCCATTTGATTGTGGTTATACATTTATTATCTTCAATAAAGCAAAGTTTTAATTGTTACCTTTTACAACTGTTTTTCATCCTATTATTTTCTTTTGACATGTAGGTGAGTGACGTGGTTTAAGGAAGAATGTGACAATAACATGAGTAAACCAGTTTAGTAAAAATGATGTAGCGTGATTTTGTGTACCATTCGTCCTATGAAATGTGCATCTAAAGGGCAGCAGCAGCTTTTCACTCAGGTATGGGTGCATAATAGTCCATTCCATTTGGGAGCACATTTGCACCCTAAAGGAGGCTGCTGTTCTTTCACTGGCCAGCATGCTTCCAGGTGCATATCTGCTCCCATTAAGGTGCATATTTGCTCCCCATAGGGTGCAAGTCTACACCCGGTCAAGGGGGTGCTGCTATTGTACCAGCGTTCTGCACCCCTAAGGGTGCACAATTGCACCCTAATTTCTTAGTGTGAAGGGTCAATATTTATGCGTAATGGGCAATTCCATGATTAAGTGGACATCATCCTAAACTTTATTTTTGCTCTTTTTCAAATTCAGGTCAATTGTAGGGGTTAAAACTCATACAGAAATTGTAAATGCAAAGGGGTTTCATACTCACCCCCCCCCCCCCCCAGGGGCGTAACAGGTACCTGTTACCAGGGGGGGCAGAGCCCAAAATTTCCCGGTAACTAGTCTATGTCTAGAATCTGTGGCGTAGCTAGGACTGCATTTTAGGAGGACGGTAGTGCTCCACCGGCATAAATCCAATTAAAGGAGTGGAGGATGAAAATCTATTTTGCGAGCGAGCGAAGCGAGCGAGCCGAAAATAATCACTTTTTTGCTTTCGAATCGCATTTTCGAATAAAAATTTAAAAATATGACGAAAGAACGATGGGAGCGAGCCAAAAATAACCCTTTTTTTGTTTTCAGTAGTATTTTCAAATAGAAATTATAAAATATGATGATTGTTTATGACAGATATATATTCAGAATTTTTACTAACTGATTAATAATTAAAATGTATTTTCTTCTTTAAAAAGTGTGTCTGCATGGTGGGAAATTTGTACACACCATCCCCTCTCTCCCCCAGGTGGGGGATGAAAGATCCCCCACCCCCCGGAATTTACACCAAGAGGGGAGGGTGCAGGGAAGGGGGAGTTTCCCCCCTCCCGCGCGAAGCGCGGAAGCTCCGACGTTTCTTTGCATTGTTAGTTGTCGGTAATTAAGTCTATCTTCTGCGGGGCAACTAGGATTTCATTTTAGGAGGACGGTAGTGCTCCCTAGGAGGGAGGGTGCAGGGAGGGGGGGGGGGGAGTTTCCCCCCTCCCGCGCCAAGCGCGGAAGCTCCGACGTTTTTTCGCTGTCAGTTCCCGCACTTCTTACGCTCTCTGCCTGTTATTGGGAGGGGAGGGGGCGTACGCATAGCCAAAAATTTCCCGGTAATTAAATTTAGAATCAGTGGTGTAGCTAGGATTTTCTTTTAGGAGAACGATAGTGCAAAGCGCTCTCCCTAGGCATGCTAGGGGAAGGGAGCAAGGATGGTGATTTTCCCCTCCCGCGCGAAGCGCGGAAGCTCTGACGTTTCTTTGAATCGTTCGTTGTCTGTTCCCGGTCTCATACATTCTCTGCCTGTTATCGGGGGAGGGCAGAGCCGAAAATTTCCCGGTAACTAAGTCTAGAAAAAGAATATGCGAAGCCTTTAGCGGGTGGGGCCCAGGGTTCTGGCTTAGGGGACCTGATGGGGGTCTACAGGGAAAGCCTCTGCGGGGGTCCAGGGAGTGGAGCACCCGGAAACTCCGAGGTTTGGTACTAAATTTTCCCTCATGTCTTTTGTTTCCCTTTGCTTTCTTCTTCCCCCCTTTCCCTCTTTTCCCCCTCTCTCTTCTTCTTTCTCCCCTTTCTCCTTCTTTCTTTCCCTTTCTCCTACTTTCTTTTCCTTTCTTCTTCTTTCTTTTCCTTTCTTCTTCTTCCTTTCCCTTTCTCCCTTCCTTTCTCTTCCTTTCCCTCCTTTTCATTTTTTCCCGGTGGTTTGGTGGATTTTCCCGCTGAAATCCTTCAGGGGGGGGCACTCTGCCCCCCCTGCCCCCCCGGCTGTTACGCCACTGCCCCCCCCCCCCAAATTTGTTCCAAATGTCTCCTTATAGCAGAATCCGAACCATACAAAAACTTACATATACGGAACTATGCACAGTTTTTTAGACTTAGACAGAAAACTATCGGTTCATTTGTAAATTTTTCAATTGGATAACCTGAAGGACATTGTGTCTCACCAAATTAAAAGAAAATATTACAAAATAAGTCGCTGTAAAGGTATAAAAATCTAAAATATGTAGTGCTGGACAAAGTGTAACATGACTAACCGTAACGTGACTAACCAAGATTTTGGGGTCTAAGTAAAAAAAAACAGAGAGGAAAACTTTTAAATTTTTGTGGATAAACATTTTTCATCATATCAGAAGTAAAGCGGATATGGCTCTAAGTTCGAGGTACAACACAGTAAGGAAAGATTTTTTTTTTTTTTCAAAAGCATTGCTCATTTTTTGGTGTCCTTTTTTGTAACGTAACTAACCATGGTCAAATGTTCTCATTACAGCTCCGGCATTGTCCAGTTGCTTTTTATTTTTTATGTATTGTAGTCCTTGGGTGGGAGAATATATTGTTTCAAGATTAGGACTAGAAATGAAATGGATATTTATCGAGCCGCATCAAAAGGTATGAAAACTTGCTCAAATGTAACGTTACTAATCATGGAATTGCCCTTATGCTTGTTGAAGATATGTGGAGCAAAATGCTAAAATGCTCATACGAAATCATGCACCGATAAATATTAGTGTGTTTGGGTATCGCCTCATCCTTGTACACATTTTCCATTTGTTTTTGTGAGCGTTGTAAAGATAAGAAAGATCCTTGAAAATAAATAAATAACAAATAAATGAATGATTAATAATTAAATAAAAACTAATAATAGAAAAGAGAAAAAGAGCCAGATCCCCTTTGCCTATTTTCTTCATTTGACTGCTTTTCGGCGAAATAATGGACAATGCTTTATTTTACGAGGGGGTATCAGGTTTATGTCATATACAATCTTTAAGTGTTCAAAGCCGAAACTACGCCATGGCTGCTAAGTCAGACATTCTGCAGCTTTGCTAGACCAAAATGCTTTCAAGAAGGTTATATCATGTATATGAAGAGGTATTGTGTCATCGGAGAGAGAGAGAGAGAGAGAGAGAGAGAGAGAGAGAGAAAGAGAGAGAGAGAGTGAAAGAAAATAAAAGAGGAAGCGAGAGAGAGATTTCAAGAGAGAGAGACAGAGGGTGGGGTGGAGGAGCGGAAATGAATCAAAATACATATCGCAAGACGATGAACCATAAAATGTACAGAAACTGGTGTAACGTCGACTCAACCCTTTAGCAATATACCGATGCTATGGGTAGGGGGAGGGGGAGGGGGGGGGGGGGACTAAAATGGCGGGAAAAAGCAAGGTCGTCGAGAAAGGGTTTTCGAGTGTATGGAAAGGTGTGATATCCTCCTTTCACTTTTCCAGTCTCCTCATTCTTTTCTTTCTCTCTATCCACCTTTCCTTTTCTCTCAATGTTCCATGCACTCTTTCGCCTTTCAGTGGACGAACTTACTGCGCCCCCGTAGCTACTCCACAGGGCAGGCCTACAGCAGAAAGCTTTACAACACCAAATAAGTCTCACGATCTATAGGTAATTTGTCTAAGCGTCCACTTTCAAGAAGTAATTTCCACTGTAACTGGTCATTTATAAAAGATACAGTCGTAATTTCGCCAAGACACAACACTGATTGCAATAAAAATTTTAAAGTGAACGCAGTCTAATGCAAAACAACATCACTGAGGCGGAATGGGGGGGGGGGGGGGGGGTCTCCTCATCATTTTGAATATTGCACACAAGTTAAAGTCAAGGTAGGCTCTCGCAGCATCCACAAAGTTCATACTACAACTACAAGTGATATCAAGCAAACAGTTTTAACAGAAAATAAATAGCGATGCAGTAAGACAGTTTAGAAAGGCAGTGACACAGAGCTGAATGTATCTACCAATATAATCCACAGTCCCACCTGTATACTTTTGCGGAGGTACTTCACGGTAAATGTCATTTTAGGCATGATCTCTTAATTTAGTTGGCATTTCACTACCCAAACAACCTTTACACGACATCATCAACAATGGTAAACGACCTGAACAGGTTTCTCACAAATTCTAATCCCCTGATAGAGTCTACCCAGAAATGAAGATTACCTCAAACGATCTTGTCTATAAACGCTCAGTTGCGCTATATCTTGAATTTCAGAGTGAAATACCGAGATAAAAGAGGAGTAAAAAAAATCTTAAAGCCACTGCCGTGAATATTCTCACCCATAGGGCACGGGTCCCATATTCCTGGCTTGGTCATTCAGTATGACCCTCTCGGGGAATACTGAATTTCTTTGCTCGACAGTCCACAGTAAGCCGATAGGTTATTAGGCACTGCGATTTTCAGGAAATTGTCTTGTCCAAAACAAAATTGAGGGGTTTTTTGCCCTTCTTACTTCTCTTGAGACAAACGATTTTGTTTAGCTGATGTCCTGTCAATACCTGTTGATGTGTTCCCGGCCACCAGATGAACTTTGATGTATAGGCCTATCAAGTGCCCTTGGAAGATAATTGTGTTGGATTAGAGGCGAGAATAATAGAGAGAAAATGTTAAAGGGCAACAACATCGCAGTAGAATATACAGTAACATTGACCGATTGGCTAGATTGGCTAAGACTTCATTATCCTAGATAACAAAAACAGAACAAACGAAAAATATGGCTCATGCAATAACCTTCACCAGCCCATGACCCCCGTGTTATGCTGTTAAGTCCTTGTTAATTTCTCTTTTTGACCTGCCTTGGACGTCCAAACCATAGCCTTCATGAAAAAAGAATACTGCACACAGTCCTGACTGTAACTGTGTGTAAGAAGGTAGCTCCAAAAGAGTCGTTTATTAGCACTCAGCTTAATGAAGATATTTTTAAAATAAAGATATATATATATATATATATATATATATATATATACTGCGCACTATATCCACCCAAAGGGTGCTCAAGGCGCTTACAGTGAATTATCATTATTACTCAGCAGTGTCAGATACCCATTTACACACCTGGGTAGAGTGCAGCAAAGGTGGATTAAAATATCTTGCTGAAGGACATAAGGGGCCGGGCATCAGTGGGACTCGAACTCACGACCCTTTGATTGAGCGCGCAATCTTACTAACTTTGCCACAACACCTCTACCTCTAGCTTCGTGGTATTCAACAGTGAATGTGTGAACAGAGCAATGACAATGAAATTTAAATCAGATGCCATACTTTTCTGTTACATTCTTAAGGGTCATTCATTCTGCTGGGGATCTAATTGCCCCCATGCTTCATAAGAAAGGCATCTGCATTATTTATTTTTTTTTAAAACAGATGCCCCCTTGATAAGAAAGTCCTCTGCATGCATTACCCCATCCGTGATAAGATAATCCTCTACATGCATGATTTGTTTAAAACTGTTGCCCCCAATCCTTGATAGTAGTCCTTTGCATGATTTGTTTAAAACTAATGTATCCCATCCTTGATTTTTAAAAAAAGTCCTCTGCATGATTTTTTTTTTTCAAACTGATGCCCGCACGACCATTCTCCCCATTCTTGCGCTATTTTTCTTTCTGATAAAAATAAGCGAGAATCTTCCAAATTCCAATGCACATTTCATTTTCAACATTTCAAGACACAGATACTTTTAATAGGCTGATTTCAAACAATGAAAATGAGTAGAATAATATCTTGGCATGCATTTTAACAATAAGAAATGCAATTCCCATGAAGTCGCATGCAATAAGCCTTGAATCGCCTATGTATTTGAATTTTTTACGGACGTCTGAGTGCAACTATAATTAAAAAGTCTATCAGGTTACGCATACAGCTCTATCGAGTCGTGCTTCGAAACAGTATTATTAAACATATGAAACACTTGAAACACTGCTCCAAGCTACCCTTTATTTTCTTCGGTAAAATTCAAGTTTTGCCATTTCTGGGAATTTTTTCTTATGTTTTTTCTTTGCAACAACTTAACAAGGAGCTCAGGACACAATCAAGTTAGGAACTGAATTTCCGTCTGTCAAAATGCTGATTACGGCAAAGGAAATGGAGATACAAACCCACCCTGGGACATTTCTTCAATATCAGTTCACCCTTGAAGGACGTTAGACGCCCCATGACTGCATTAACAATTATCATCTTTTATGTATGAATGTTAGTTCCATGGAAAGGTTGCAGAGGCGAGAAATATTCATATCAATCGTTTTGCAGTCTGGTATGGCTTGTGAACCCAACAACCTGATCACAGTTTAATCATTATTATTGCACAGGGGCGGCGTTACAGGAGGGGGGGGGGCAGGGGGCCGCCCCTAAGATTTTTCAAGTGATGAAGAAAAAAGAAGAAGAAAAAATAGAAAAAAAGAAAAAAGGAGGAGAAGAAAAGAGAGTATGAAGATTATTGGAGGGAAGGGCCATACAACTATTTGATAGTTGTATTTTTATGATTTTTCTTCTTAAACTTGAATAAATTTACCTGTGAGTAATCTTCCCCCTATCAAAATACCCTGGCGCTGCCCCTGTTATTGCAGGTTTGTCAATAAATCCAGATGGCGAAGGCTACAGCCCATAAAATGAGGATAAACTTTAGTTGGGTGGTTAGATTTAACATCTAATTCCATGAAATTGATGCTTTCTGAATACTAATGAAGAAAAATGAACTTGATCAGATTTGCTTGAAATTTGAGGTCTGTTTCATAACATAATTCAATAAACATGATGCATGTAGGGTAAAATTTATTAGATTAAAGAAAAACCTTGGACAGCATGTAAGCAATTACGTACCTGGGCAACTGGATGCCATGTTATCCCTATCTTGCCCACACAGTGGTCACAATTTGTCGAAAATCACAGGAATCTTATAAACACTTCTCCGATATAGTTGGTCGGTCATCATTACTGTCCATATTCCAGCTCTTAATTGCACCAGCCTGTTGTAGGCCGAACACAAAAAAGTCATATAGTTCGTTCTTTCTTCCTTTTTGGTCTGCCTGTACCTTTTTTTTGCGGGCGGGGGGGGGGGGGGGGTTACATTTCATTTTTGTCCTATAATGAAATAAAAATTGATCATCGTTTATCAGGACAATGACGTGACAAAGAAAACCCCACATTAGTATAAGTTTTCTACATTGTCTTCCGCCTCTTAGGTGCAAATATAAAAGAAATTGAAAAAGAAAAGACGCTTTTGTTCAAACGGACCCAATGATTTTTTTTTAATATATACAGGAAAAATATCAAATACCAAATAACATGGAACTCACCTCCCCCTTAATTTGAAAACATACGTACGAGAAACCAGGAATCGATTTTACTTAGCCTTAAGCATGTTAAGTGGCGGCATGCATGTAGCATAGGATAGAAGCGGCTGCGTAAGTCTCAGGAAAGGGGACAAAATTTGCATAGGCGGACTACCCATGGGGAGTTGCGGGGGGGGGTTCCCCCTCGGGCCTCATGATGTTGTTTCTTGAGGGCTGGTCGATTTTAGGTCTGAGGACCGTTGACCAGTCAAATCAAAGTCCCCTGACTGAATTTCAGTCCCAATCCACCCCCACTAATATGCGCAGTACATAGGGAAAGTAGTGATAAAGATTAATGGAGAGATAATCCACGTAATTGGATTATAAAGCAATATTGCCATTCCCTTGTCAAATCACCACAATTAAATTATGAGCCTCATTAGTAGTCACTAAAGTATTTACGATTTCACGACTTGAATATCCGTCGGGGAGAAGCTGCACGCTCACAATACACCGTCTAGCCGTTACAAAACCACGGAGAAAATATAATAAAACCCGGAGCTGGCACACTGTCTGATAATGAAAAGGCTTGGTTAGGATTCATTTTCAAGAAACTTTCTCAGTATACCCAGTTGTTGGGTGTCCGGACAGGTTCTGTATCCGGACAATCGATTTTAACCAGCCAATTAAAAAAGTTCACAAGCAAATCTCTTAAATGTTTTTGCACAAAATGTTAGAAAATATTATAGAGAACAAATATTGATGATGATTAGCACAAATCAATGCATAGTTTATGTTTAGTTCAAAGACAAAAAAGAAGGCTTCATTTTTGTTACCCGTCCGGACACCCAACCCCCCATCCTACAAAGATATCATCTTTCGATGATTCTCTACCACAACCTGTAGGAGTATAACGATGAATCGAGTCACTCAAAACAGACATTAAACGCTTTATATTACACTCTTTAAAATGATGATTCGACATTTCAGTTTTTCGAGTGTAGTTTCCTGGTTCTCAATTCCCATCTTTCATGAAAAGATAAACAGGCTATTGTGTAGTAGCTGTTCCTCAAAAATATCCGATTAATATCAGGAATAGGAACTAATCTACATGTAGATGAGATGAGGGTTTGGAATGGAACTGCGTTGGAGGAAAGGTATAGAGTTATGGGATTAAGGTTTGATATAAAGTTGGAGCCAAAGTTGAAATGAACATGGGACACCGACCGCGAAGCAATTTTCGTCGGAGCATGTGTCGTCGCAACCTAAATCTAATGATGATGTCAGAGTCACTGGTGACAGTAGCGCGTGATCTTCCATGCATGGTAGGAATCGGGAAGTGTGTCCTCATATTATTTTGCTACTCTTAATAGGAGATGGGGTAGCTCGTGAGGAGGAAGGGAAGTAGTATGCCTCCTCCCTCTCCTCATCCTAACTCCAATTATCTTCATCTCATAACCCTTGATAATGTCTATAACGATGTTCTTGTATATCAACATAATAATAATAATAATAATAATAATCATAATAATACAGTTTTATATAGCGCCTATTACAGTGTTTCTAAGTGCTTTACATACAAATACATAAATACAAATACATAAATAAATACACCCCCCCCCCCCCCAAAAAAAAACAACATGCTTTTTATTACCTGATTACTGCCAACATGTCTCGGCGTCCTCAACACAAGCTCCGCTTTTCGTGTGTTATCCTCCTTTATCCAAAAAAAAAAAAAAAAAAAAATATATATATATATATATATATATTGTGATCAGGTAACATATACAACAGCTTTAGCAACTCTCATGGAAATAAATATATGTGAGACAATTGAGAGAATAATAGCGTAGCATGAATCAAAGTTCCCCAGAGCTGTCCTACCATTTTGGAAATTTTGCAAAGGTTGAAAAAATGTCTCCGCCGGGAATCGAACCCGGGCCTTTGGCTATGAACGCCAATGCCTTAACCACTAGACCACGGAGACGGGCCAGTGGTCTCGGCGACTCCAAATTCGCTTAACCGACAGATTGACAAATCTTCAACCCTCACTAATTAATTCCTTTGTTGGTGGCAGATGAGTTTCGAACAATGACCTGCCGCACACCTCAGCTGGATCCGAGCGAATGCTTTTGGAATACATGTATATGTTGGAATAATTAACATTTTGTGATCAGGTAACATATACAACAGCTTTAGCAACTCTCATGGAAATAAATATATGTGGTGTGCGGCAGGTCATTGTTCGAAAACAAAAACTACTAAACATAGGAAGGCAGTGCATTTCAACGTATATTCTCAAACATATGTCAGAAGGAAATGCAGTTCATTTTAAGAAATCTAACAGAGTCCCTTCGGCAAGGAAGGGGATATGAAGACAAAGTGGAGGGAAAAATGCACGAAAAAGGGAGACAGAGTAAAGGGCGAAAAATGAAGATGTATATTGTGAAATGTAAGAGAGAAAGATAAAAAAGAGAATGTTTTTTGTGTGTGTGTGAGAGAGAGGGAGAAGGAGAGAGAGAGAGGGAGGGGGTTAGAAGCTATACTATTGTCTTTTTCCCTTTTTCTTTTTAAAGAAGAAAGAAAGAAATCTCACGATCACAAAGGGATGTTTACAGTAAACCAACCCTTAAAGAAACTTCAAAATAATACCGGTTGGTTTTGCTTTCCATCTTATCTTACTGCCAAAAGTTATTTGAATATTGAATACAACTATAAATGGAAACTCGCGGGGAAACTACAAAGAAAGACGATTGATGTTTCTGAAACTTAACCATTACCAGATAAATATCAGCACTTACACTAACGGTGCAAGAATCTGATCTTCTTAAGCACACACTGAGCCATATTGCATTACTTCCTACTTTCATTTCGTAGAATATTGACCTAAATTTTTCATTTAAAATAACCGTTACGAATTATGTTTGGTTTCCTTAAAATCCTAACCGAACAGCTTAACGTTAAAGTGAAGAACCTCCCATTTGACGCTACTCGGCAAATTCTCAATTTAGCTTCAATATAATCGTGCTGCAAAACATGCTAAAATGAAACATGAGGAACAACGTCATCAACATCATTGGGCCTAATCACGTTAATCATCACCATCAAGCATTATCAAACCTATCGTCAGCTGTTATAAGCAGTACATGATTATAATTAAAAGAACTCTTCAAGCATTACGTTATTCAATTTTAAGATTGATTATTATCGTAAGAACAAAATGCTATTGCCCTGCGAAGGATTGCGTTACATGTTCGCGGTGAACTTTATGTAGCATATGTCAAGGTTCCCTTGTTTCGTTCGTTAGCAGATTGTTGTGTTGTCTTGGTCGATACTCATAACAAAGTGAGGGCAAAAAAAAAGTAATTAATGCAATTAATGCATTTTTTGTAACAACTGACTTTAAAAGGAAAATGTTTCGTGGCAGCTTGTAAACTTAAAACATCATGAGTTAACCACTTTTTTGTCATTAAAACACAATTACTAACAGCTAAGAGAGCTAAAAGGATTTATGAGAGAGAGAGAGAGAGAGAGAGAGAGAGAGAGAGAGAGAGAGAGCGCGCGCACACGTGTTAGGAGATGGGAATGAACTGAATATTTCAGACTATTTTTTATCGATACAATTAAAAGGCTTTCAGATCAAATTATAAAGGTTTACATTTCCTGTAGGACCCGCGGAGCGTTTTTGAAAGTGTGTGTGTGTGTGTGTGTGTGGGGGGGGGGCTACACATGGGATCAAGATTAATCATAGCCCCATTGTGTCTACTCAAAAAAGTGGACGGCCCCTGCTCCGCGGCCCCTACTTGAAATGCCGGGGGGGGGGGGGGGGATAGAACAACGCCTTCTCCAAGCACGGTGGTGGGGTTTTAATCTGAACAATATGAGATTTAAGAATAGAAAGAAAAATAAAAGGTAGTAAGAAAGGAAAGCATAGACCATGAATATTCCCACCACTTTTTTTATTTTTCTTAATATGATAGAAAACTCTCAGATTCAAAGATTGAGATGTGTTTTTCTAAAATGAAATTTAGAGGATTATGTACAGGAAATTTCGCCAAGTGCGGTGATGTGGTTTTGAGAAAAGAAAGAAAGAAAATAAAAGCAGAACAGGTGATTTGCCTGGAAATGGAAGGGCCTTTAAGTCTGCGATATACTCACTTTGCATTAACACATTGGACCCAGTGTAATAGTGCATTTAAAAAGAAGCTTATGGAGGCGTTCCACGAAGCTGTCATAAACTGTTAAATGAAGTGTTCTTCAGCCTTTTTCAATGAAACATAGTTCTTTGGACGAGCTGTAATCAAAAGTACAATGGCTGATTGTAGTATTACATTATGCAATCGTTAGACGTTCAATTTTTCAGGACAAAAACGAGACACGACTGTTGTAAGTGCATATTGCAATAGACTAACAAGTCATGTCACTATAGAATACACAACAAAACTGACACTATGAACATGATGGACAAAGAAAGCGTACAAAATAAACAACCTCTCATTCTACCCTTCACAATGGTTCTGGTAGTCAAAAGAACATCCCTTCACAGCTATTATGTTTAATCATGTAGTTCCAGGTGAATATGCATGTGACACCTATTCCACATATTTTAGACAATAGCTGTGAAGGGATGTTCTTTTGAATACCAGAACCATTGTGAAGGGTAGAATGAGGGGTTGTTTATTTTGTCCGCTTTCTTTGTCCCTCATGTTAATAGTGTGAGGAAGGTGCAAAATACCACGGTCTACTAGACCGCCAGGCAACGGGATTCATAATGCTGGTAAGGTAAACCCTCAAAAAAATCCACAGAAGGTCCACAAGACCGACTGCTGATCTAGTGGGCCTTATTCCAATCTTCCAGAGCTAGGGTTTGCTAGACCGACATTGTCAGTCTCGTAGGATGTCTGTTTGTTACATTGGCTGTCAGTTAGCTGAAATGAAAGAGTGTGGTTCCAAAAGGCGCCATACCCATTTTTTAAAAAAAGTCAAAGTTGAGTCATCGTGTTATTCAGCTGGAGTAGGCCTAATTTGCTATGATCACAATTTTGAAGTAAAGTTATCAAGGAATGTAGAAGAGATAATAATCATCTGTTTCAATTGACACGTGTCCAAACTCAGGACAAAGAAATGCATGGTACTCCTAAGTTACCAAAATAGATTTAGCACCTTTTGGAAGAAAGCTCTTCAACGGGGGAGGGGGGGGGGGGGGGGTAGGTCAAGCGGCGCACGCTTATAGGTGAGGCAGCTACGCCAATATTGTAAGAAGGCACTGATTTCTTGTGCAACGGCGCTTATTGCTGCGAGAAGGTGCCACTTTCACGCGGCGCCTTCGATCATATGAAGAAAAAACAAATAAGCAGGGGGGGGGGGGCATGCCCAAGCACCACCCTCTGGATCAGCCACTGCGAAACTCTTTGATTTGAAAATGAAGTTATGGGCCAGTATAATGAAAAGTACATTGATTTTGACACTCAAAGTGTGTGCGTGTGCGGTTTGGGGAGAGCACTTCGTTTTATTAGTGGAATTTACATACAATGCATCGGAAATTCGTATAAAAAATGTGAAACCTTTTGAAGCTTTTAATTGTTAGTTTTTGTTTTTTCACGAGGAAAATATTCGAAGGACTATTTAATCGCCTGTTCATTTAAGACTACAAGAATGTTGCATACCAGTGAAATTATTGTTGTCTTAAGCAGCGGTGTATTTTTACCCCTTAATTATAGTGAAGAATGCAAACTGGAAATGAGTTTGAATTTGGAAGATTGAAATAGGCCCATTGCGGACTTCCTGCAGTTTATGGAAAATAATAAAGGTACTGAAGAGGGGGCATATAACATCTTGTGACATCTAACATGTCTAATCATCAGAGTTTTTTTCCTGCATGCTTGCAATTATTCATTTCATAACGCACATATAACGAGCACACAAAGTAGATTACCTTGTTTTTTCAACTCCTCAAGTTGTAATTACTTCCCTTCTCTAGATCTTGATAGTCTTTTGAGGGTCTATGTTTCCATTACCATGCTTTGCAGCATTCTTTTCCAATCTATGGTGTGTGCAACCCCAAATCATGCAGTTTTCCCCATAGAATCCATGGAAAGTGGACCAGTGCGCAATACGTCGATTTCATGATGTTGTCTAAAGCAAACTGGTATTAAGTAGAGCAAGCGTAGCGATATGATCTTGAAACGTGAAACAAATTTAAAGATTGACTGCTAGTCATTTGTTTAGAATTAGGATACTTTAATCATGTTAATTGAAAATCTTCCACGCTGTGGTTATTACATCAGTGTATGAGAAGGAGAAAGTGATTATATTCGCATAAAGTGAAAATAAAAGAGAAAATAAATCAAGTGAAAATAAAAGGATCAAAACTACTTTCTTTCATTGCAATCAAAATATTGGTCGTGAAGATTAGCCTTATTTCCTTACGTTGTTCTAAGATATAAAAACCATAGACCATTGCCTTGAAGAAAAGAAATAAAAATATCTGATACTTTCAAAGAATACATATATAATGAATGTTGAAAAGGAATTTACAAAAAAAAAAAAAAAGAGTTCACAAAGCATAGCCCGATATTGTGCTACCAGGCCCATGGGAACGTTTTTTTTTCACAATGCTGAGCCCCTCGGCCACAATAGGTTACCGCACCGTAAGCAAGCAGTGTTTCAGTATTCGAAGAGCATGAAAGAAGGGGGATGTAAGACTTAAAAAACGAACCACCCTGTTGTAAAATTTTGCTAGCGATCGAAGCGAGCGAGCAAAAAATAACCATTCTTGTTATGAAATAAGTGTTATTTTGTCATCAAACTATGATAGTTTTTGTTGTCCTGCGAAACCACCTTGTTTACAAATATTATAAGGGAGCGAAGCGAGCGAGGAAAAACACATTCTTTTCATTGTTTTGCTTTTCCAAACCATCCTGTATCTAAATATCATACCGCCGAGTGCAGCGAGGGAGGCAAATAAACTTCGATCACCTATCAGTCGAATTAATTATGACGCTATTCTGGCACCTCGTTTGCCATCCAAAACTATTTTGTATCTACAAGCGAGCGTAGCGAGCTATACTGGCATAGGCTCTATTTTCTTTACAAAGTAGGTTTGTCACCAAATTACACAATTAAGTTAGAATGCTGCTGTTCCATCAATCCAAGAATGATTAATCTAACTGAATAGCTAACTAGCTATAGACTATAGTAGTAGCTGGCTGGCAGCGCATTTTCGTTTTACACAACAGCCTAGGAAATTTTCGATAAAATCCCAGAAAACCAGTGGAAATGAGTCTAACTTGTCAGAGCACAGCAAAAAGGGGTACAAGTATGCATTATGGACACAAGGGAAGGGACCTTTGGAAGGGAGTAAGTATTTATTTTTTTCCCCTTCAATCTATCCTATTCTCTTTCTTTATGTATTTCGGCTTTGTTTCCCTTGTCTATGCATACTTGCCTCTACCGATTTAGGAGGGAGACTACCGCTTTTCATGGAATTTAAGCACCTACCTACTTTGAAACCTCTTTTCAGTAGAAACTCCATGGACCAAAAGTTTATTTTCATGCCTTTACATTAATCAATGGGTCCATCACCCATTGATTATCACACCTTAAAAGGATTCTTTTGTTTGTATTTCCACGTGTATGAAGTCATCTAACTTCAAATCTCAAAAATTCATAACAAATTTTCCGAACTATCTTGACTGATTGATATATGAGTTTATTTTCATTTCCATATCAACAAAATTTACAATGTAAAGCAAAATACAACATGCAGAAATGAAAAAGGGAACCTACTGGAAAGCACGGCTTGTTTTTGTGGGTTCCCTGGAATGAACTTATAAAATCAATATGATAATTTTCATGAATGGAATGTAAACCATAAGTGAAGTAGGATACATAAAATAACAAAACTAATAATGCCTCTTACTTAGTTTAAGTAGAAGCAGTGTCTTATCAGTCACCTTTCAAAAGCAAAAAAATTATGTGCATCATGACGCCCATTATAAGATTCAAAATATCAAAATTTTCTAAAGGCAGAAGGGAGAAAAAAATACCCTGGCATGTTTGGAAGCTTTATTTTCAGTTTCCTTGGAAAATCGAGAATATTCTCTTACAATACCTTTCAAGATTTCAAAGCTGATCGAAATTCGAAAGTAAAAAATTTAACTTGTATCATAACGCCCATTATTCATTTCCAACTTTCGATAGCCTTTAAAGACGGAAGGGAGAAATTAATGCCTTTGGAAACTTTGTTTTCATTTTTTCTTAGAAAAGTGAAAATAGTCACAATACCTTACAAGATTTCAAAGCTGAAAAGCGAGAGCAGTGTCATTTTAATGACATTTCAAAAGCAATAATTTAATGTACATCATGACGCCCATTATTAGTTTCGATATATCGATAGGGAGTATAGAAAACTTTTGGAAACTTTGTTTTAATTTTTCTTGGAAAAGTGGGAAGAGTCACTTACATTACCTTCCAAGATTTCAAAGCTGAAAAGGGAGATGAGGAAATGGTACCTTTTAGTTTCAGTGCTTCAGTAATCAACACCCCAAAGTATTCATGGAATTGATATACAAAATCATTTTTTAAAGGAAACAGTGCCACAAAATAGTTCAAAATTAGAAATAATGTCTCTCTCTCTGAAAGGCGGCTCCCCAGGAGATTTTTCAGAGATGATTGTCCAGACGCAAATTTCGAACAAAAAGTGTTGAAAATAATGAGTGAAGACTACAACAGATCGGGACAACAGATTGTGAAGACTTTCCTAAAGTGCTCTAAAATATATTGTTTGACTATTCAAAAACAAAAACTTCCACTCGGTCGCTATGCTCCCTCGCATATGATGAAGAACAGGTGAAGAGGCAATCAGTCAATTTCCAGGTATTATAATAACAGTATTGGATATCTGATGGGTGGTGTAAATTTCATGTATTTTGATTTAAGGTTTTTTTGTATGGAATATAAAATGAATCTGTATAATACCTCCATTTATTATTAAAAGAGAACTTTTGCTGGGCTAGCGCGTCCTTGGACGGTGTGTGCGCTCTATAGGTGTTCACAATCATTATCAATCACTGGCGTAGCTAAGGGGGGGGCACAAGGAGGCCATGGCCCCCCTGTTGATCGACGAGCAAAAAATTTAAAAAAAAATGAAAAAAAAAAAGAAAAAAAAAATGAAAAAATTAAAAACTTTCATCGAGTCCACTTCACATAACTTACCCTACCCCTACCCTGCAAAATGAAAGTAAAACGTAAATATGCCACGGGGCGCATGCGGCCGTGGGCCGCAGTTTAAGAACGGGGTCTATACCAATGGTCTATACCTATTACCTATGCCTATTATACAGCTGCATGAAGCTCGCTTGATAGCTCTCGTGCACGGTACGGTGCGAGTGCATGCCCAAGACTCATCTAGCTCTGTGCATGCACAGCTAAGTGCATAAATCCAAACACATTTTGCGCCGAACAGTCGTCAGTGTTTCATATTTAAATCTACTGTGGCATAAAGTAAATTATAAGATGAAGAAGATGAATATGGGATGGGAATATAACTTATTCCGATGGGTGCTATGTTACCCCTCATAAAAATCAGGGGGTACTGTAGCACCCCCCGCACAAAAATAGCTCTCTGGGGAGTGATGCGCACCCCCTAAAGAGGTACTGCAGCTCCCCGGCCCCCAGCACCCCAGGCTCCTAGAGGCCTACGGCTACAACGTAATATAAACATGGCAAACACTGTAATAATTATACATGACATCTTCTGGGGAAAGTTAAGTATGTAATTTTGAATTGAACATGTTCCCTAATAGTCAAGCTTACTACTGCTTAGCACCCTTTGAGGTAGATATGTTGCGCAGTATAAATGTCTCTGTTATTATCGAACGACTGGTCTAAAGTCACTACAATTCTGCACCGAATTTGCTATCTTTCCTAGAAGAAAGAAATCAAAATTTCGTTTTCATCATTCACATGAGAATGCGAAACCTCGATTATCAATATCTTACCCGATTGAATGATTTTTGCATGAAAATAATGATATAATTCTGCCCCAAATCGAATCGAAATGCATCACGTATTGTGCTGTAACTTTATACAAGGCGAAGGTGGGCGTGTACAAATGAAACGGCGTCTGTCGCTCGTTATCGTGCTTCGTTTATCGTCGTCGACATGACTTCAGTGGGCCTCTTCGATAAGGTGAACGAGCAATTAGGAAGATTTTGTCGACGTCTATCTTGGCCATCTTAACACCATTAGACTAGTCTGTAGACAAAGACCCCATTTTGGTACTTGAACACATTATTCGTACAACCTTGAGTAAAGGCTAACGTGCGCAGTCTCTGGCCGTGTCAGGAGCAGCCATGATAGCACAAGAGCCTGTTTTTGCTATGTTAGACTCATAATTCAGACACTGTAATACACGTTTCTACTGACACTGGGTCTGTGCCTGCAGACTATACCTTTAGACCGTCATTTACATCTTTACGTGGAAAGGGGTGCATACGCTGTAAGGTAAAGCGAGTCCATGGTCTCACTCCACTATTCAATGGAAACATACAAATTTGGTGCAGATTTAACCACGATCATGGACCCTACCAAAAGTTCACTAATTTATGGAACACTAACTGTCTCTTCATACCAAAAAAATCTGTAATTCTGTATCTAAAATCACAAAGAAAGGTCATGTATTGAAATCAAATTTGCATGTCATTCGTGTCTGCATTGTGTGTCTGCCCGCCGTTGTAGATTTAGATAGAAACTTATTCATCATGTTCATCATGTACCTGTACGCTTGCCGACAAGGTTCGATAAGATTTATAAGTACAGTGCGTTATTTTAGTGAACATAATACGTAATTTTATGAAACTATTTTCACAAAGAGGATAGTTGAGATAATTATGAAGCTTGTGCAAAGTCGTATAAACATCACACAAAAGAAACAGAATAAAGTAATGGTTGTGGCGGAAAACGGCCCACCCTGCATCCAACTTTAATGCCTCATAAAAATTTGACACATTGAGGCAGGCTTCAAGCTTGGTATCCAGGGAGCAATTTTCAAATACATGTTGTGATTGACCCCTTGGGGAGAATCATACAGAAGAGCATTAAGGTCGTGTCCAATCACGGGGCAAGGAAGGGGGGGGGGGCGGTTGAAAGTGGAGGGGAAGGGGGAGGGCGCCAAAGTCGTATTAAAGAGGTGGATGAAATATGAGGGAACGCTAGCTGAGGACCCCCTCCCTCTTTCTCCCTTCCCACTCACGTACTTCAACCCCATATTCACTGTTCTTTCTGTAAATAAGGGTACATACTATCTCAGAAAAGGTTGCAACAGAAACCCGTAACATGCAGTGACAAGGATTTAATGTTCGGCATCAAGTGTCTTGTAAGAAATCCATGTAATGCATTGTCCGCTGTGCTATGGAGACGAGAGCTTATACCTTTTCCAAATCCAGTGGGTTTATACCTTATCAATATTGATGAGAAAGAATGGCTGAGGAACATGGAGGGAAGAAAGAAATGGAGATATATAGAAAGTGTAATTGAAGTAGATGAATACAAGAAAAAAGATCAAATTAGAGAGATAGAGAGAGAGTCAGAGAGAAAGAAAAGAGGGAAAGAAAGGGTTGAGAAAAGAAAGAAAGGGGTGCGAAAAAAGGGTATTAGGAAGAGGAGGAGCAGGAGCAGGAGAAGGAGAAGGGGAGGTAGAGGGATAGAAGTGAGATTAGTACAGGAATAGGAGTATAGGAGGAGCGGTGGGCAGTGGCGTAGCTAGGATTTCATTTAAGGGGGCGGTAGTGAGCAGGCGAAGCGTGCGAATCACTTACTGAGCGCGCGAAGGAAGGGTGCAGGGAGGCTCCGACGTTTCTTTGTCATTGTTCCTTGTCTGCTCCCTCTCTTCTTACGTTCTCTTACCTTTTTCTTTTCTCGCTCACGCTTCTTTTCTTCCTTTTTTCTTTCTTTTTTCTTTTTTTTTGGTGGCGTTTATTATTATTTTTTTTTTTTGGGGGGGGGGGGGGGTGACCGCCCCCATCGCCCCCCGGCTACGCGCCTGGTGGTGGGAGCATTTTGTTATGGAGTATAGGGATGAAAATAGAATGAATTGGGTACGAGGAAATGAAAACATGGCTCATGGAAGGAATATTAATGCGATACAATTATGAAATGGAGAAAGATGAAAACAGAAATCTCACAGATGATACAGAGTTTGTAGGATAAACAGTGGTAGGCCTTATAATAGCGATGAATACGAAGTACACAATTCTGACAGTAGCCGAAGGCCTCTTCTGTGTGAGCGATATTTTTGTGAGGTGGAATTTTTCTTGCTCATGTAAACTATCATCTTTGCTTAAGGTCAGTATCATTTACAGGGATTACCCATAAATCCCTTTTCCATCAACTTTCATTGAGACCAGAAGCCTGACGCGACGCGATTTTGCAGCTTTTTTGCTGTAATGTATGCAAACCACTCACCCAACTAAACCCTGCATGCCAAACCAAAAAAAGGGTAGGGAATAACAACAAATAAAGCCACAAACCGAAGGGAGGACATTAAACAGTACGAAGCGAAGAAATAAAAATCAGTGCGGCAACAAAACAGATCGATCCAAGACAAACATTTACATGTATGTTGAACTGATCAAGAATGATATCAGTCAATATTCTTCAAGCAATATTTTTCTATTAAGTTTTAGGTTTTGAGAAAAAAAAACTATAACCATTTTACTGCTCTAATTTGCCTAGTTAAAAGAAAGATCTTCCAGTAAAATCAAACAAGAACGGGCTTTCCCATGATATTAGCAGGATTCCACAAAAATCTTCTTTTAAATGGCAAGCTTTCCCAGGTGACATTCCGGGAGGCATTTCTATCATTACGTACTTACATTCTATTTTCTTTAAATAAAAAAAAAAACACCTTCCTAAGAAATAGAAGATCCCTCGAGATCTTCAAAATTACTTTTCAGTTGGCAAATATTGATTCTTTATCATGCAATAGGTGTCTATCTTAAGAAGAAGGCTTTGAGATAGTTTGAAATGTTATACAGTGGGAGGAACGTGTACAGTGTGAGTCAGAAAAAAGTACACACTTTTCTAATTACCTAATGTTTCAAGATGGAGCTATAAATATGAAATACTTTGACGTAAACTAAGTCATTCCTCCCGAGTACTTTGAACCATTTTCTTTAGACAACTTTTGATGGTTGACCACACATGATTAAATTTTTGTTACGAAGTCAAAATCCATTGGCGCCAATTTGAAACAATGTGAAATGTAAAGGTGCGTATTTTTTCTGAATTACCCTGTATAATGAAATTGAGAGCTCAGTAGGTAAAACTATTCTCTGTAGAAGAAGGAGGAGGACAAGAAAGAAGAAGAAGAAGAAGAAGAAGAAAAAGAAGAAAACGAAGAAAAATAAAAAGAAGAAAAGGAAGATGAAGACGAAAAAGAAGGAGAGATAAAAAAGAGAAAGGATAATTATTGTTGTGGACCAGATTATTACTAGCATTAGAGAGAGAGAGAGAGAGAGAGAGAGAGAGAGAGAGAGAGGAAGCAATAGAGAGAGAGAGGGAGAGATACAGTCATATATAGATACCTGTCACAACGTATTTTTTTCATCAGCTGTACTGATTCGGAAATTGGATAGTTGAGGTCTCATCTGGATATAATCGGAGATTGGGGTAATCATAGTGAGATTATCGGTGGATTTACTCCTATCATCCTCATGAAAAGAAAGACAGGAATGATCAAAGGGCATGGAATAATATCAGAGCAGGAAGTGTGATTTCAAGGGGAAGACAGAAACGCTAATTTATAGAATTCAAAGATACTCCTCACTGAACTGAGCTTTGTGTTGCTGAAAACCGTGCATTCAAAAATAGAACTATACTTGTATTGCAAATAATTGAGAGATCAACCTTACAAGAAAAGAAAAGGGTTTATCCCTTAATTATAAAGGCAAATGTCAAACCCTGCGGGATGATCAAAAAGAATTTGAAAATAAAACCACCATGAAACTGCTATGCAACAATTAACAAGCACCTAAACTGAGTTTATGGATTGTCTTTTAGGAGAAAAGGAATACCGAGAAAGAGAGAAAGAGAGGAGGCATTATCGATGTTAAAGTTGCGCGGAGTTGATTTATAGATGGCGCTTCATGCTTACGAAAATCACACAGGGCAGGGCAGCGCCATGACAGTTTAAGAGTCTCGCGCTCCCGGCGAAGTTTTTTCGGTAGGTTCGCTCCCTTTTGTGTGCAATACGCATGTAAGTCCGGCGGAAGGAAATGCTTCGGCATCTGTTCGCGTATTCGCTACTCAACATGTTCGACATGATGCTGCCCTGTGGGATTTTCGCAAGCATCGCGTGAAGGGCCATCTATAAATCAAGTCCGTGCAACTTTAACTTACTATCAACATAAACAGCGGCGTTGCAAGTTGGGGACGGATTAAATATGATTATTAGAAAAAGGGTTGCCGGGTCTCCAAATTTGCCAAAAGATGTTTACGTAATTTTTATCGTCCAAAATTGATATTAAACAGGTAGGTATCTGTGGTGTGATATTTGCTGAAAACTTATGGCAATGTTGAATTTGCCGAAAGAATCTTTTTAAAGGATTGAGAGGGGAGGGCACATTCCTCCAACATCATAAGGGTCCTATAGCAACACCCCTTGCACACAATTCCTCAAAAGGTCAGACTAGATTTTTGTTTCTTCTGATTACTTAGTTCATGATACAAACTTTAGACACTTGACTTTTTTAACAATTAAATAATGCAACTTCATATAATCATACAGCTTTTATTAAAACAATATGCTATGTCCATGACGTACCGTACACCTTCAGCAGATAGCCATGGATGGAGACAGTGGATTAGTGAAGACCATAATACCGTAGTAAAAGACAGTAATGATGACTATAAGCCTATTTGCTGTACCTATTACATTTGACCCACTTCATCGGACATAAAGTGCACTGAATACGGTTGACCTCTCAGTGTTTCATTTCTCCACGGTTTTCCCTCTTCTGCCTTTACTCATCTTCTATTGCCTTCCATATGCCCGTGGAGAACCACACGAACCGCAGTGCGTACAATCGTTTTGGGGTGAAATTTGAAACATTAATGAGAAAAAATATGTTTGCGTTTGTCTCACCTCACTGACCATACATTTAAATTGGAGTCTAGGTGAAAGGCAGCTAGCTGTGTTTGGTCATGCGGACTGGGCAGCGTTCGAGCACCAGAGAGATAGAGGGGCACTGGGACTTGATCTTGCATGGCCCCAAGGAAGGAAAGGTGGGTAGGGGTGAAGAGAAGTCGAAGATCATCAAATGAAGATGTGAAACTGTCGTACTTAAAGGAGAATGCAACCCAAGCATCAGTGTGCTCTTAGTGAATAAACATGACCAAGAAGAGTTAACAGTGAAAGTTTGAGCAAAATCGGAATGGGTTCAAGAGTTATGAATTTTGAAAGTTTCAGTAAATCCCTATTATGAGGATCCTTGAGTTGGCAACTTTGCCAGCATCTGTGATGTCATCGTGGACAACTCTCACTTCATTTTGTACATAATTTTTCCAAAAAAAAAAAAAAGATTTATATGAAATCTCAGGTCAGGAATCAATAATTCTTCCCAACATGTTTGCAGAATTGATATAGCCATGTTATACTCTAACAATAAATCAAAAGAATTTTTATTTCTCTTGAAAATAAAGAAAATGTTGAATTCTGTGTACAAAATGAATGGAGATACGTGTACGTGCACACAGGAGATGATTATAATGTATATACGAAGAAAGTCGGAGTAATGAATAATCAAATAATCACAAAGGAACAGAAAATAATGAAAAATTAAATTGTCCTATTGACCAGCCAGACATGCACTCTAATTTCTGCGGAGTCAAATGCACTCTAATTTCTGCGGAGTCAAATTTGACTCGCTGGGAGTCAACTCTATTCCAAGTTAAGGTGACTCAGGTTCCGAATCAATTTGACTCCGAATGGTGTGGGGTCAACTGAGAATCGACTAAATTCGAGTCAAAGTAACTCCATTCAGAGTCAAATTGATTCGGAAATCTGATTCACTTTAACTCGGAAGAGTTGACTCCCAGCTGACGCCATTCCGAGTCACATTTGACTCCGTAGAAATAAGATTGTATATTAATGTCAAGTGACAATTAAAATTGGTGATTTTAAAAAAATGATATTCTTCATTGTATTCATTTTATCCATACAGAAAATCATACAAACTTCATTTTGGAATCGGAATACATAACATGATGGAACAATGTACAAATTGATAGTCGATAGCGATAGAGCGATAAAGCAAGTTTAGCGATCAAACGTAGCAACAGATAGGCAGTTATGGAGAATCTGCTAAATATTAGATGACAATAAAATGTCTATATGATTCCTGCTGTGTGGAAAATCAAATTAAACCCACAAATATAAGTACGACAGATAGTGTTTCATTGTCCCAAAGGTAAAAGATAAGACAGCCTTAAGCCGGATTCCCCTAATATCAAATAATAAAGCAAGATTATGCAAACATGAGTGAGAATGTGAATATATTTACTTCAGAGTAACATATCAGTGACTGTTAGCTGTTATCAAGACAGAATTGATATCCTGATAGGCTTATGCTGAATATGGAGTGAAAGATATCTGATGAAAAACACAAGTCGAGGTAGATTGCTGCAGAGATAAAGGGTGTGTTTATCATCAGGATCAAAGATATCCATTCCTCATTATTGTATACTCTTTGAATTGATTTCCTTGTGAAATGGAATCTAAAACCTTGCCATAGGAGCCATATCTTCTGGAACTGGAAATTGAATTGATTTGAATGCATTCCACAGATACATATCTCTTCAAACGTATTGTACAAGGAAAAGGTTAGCTTACGTATAGTTTCCTCAAAAGCAATGAGAAATTGTACTTTATTGTACTGTCATGACAGTTCACATTTTAAGGACGTTCCACAGTTAAAATGAAATCCATGTCATTTCCTCCAAATTTTGCATAGAGTTCCTTTTGTACCTATGTAGGCCAAAAATGCAAAAAATAATATAGGTTCATGTGCTTATTTTTTTTCTACGGGACTTTGAACTTGCCATAATTTGATGGCAGATAGAATGACGCAATCAAGAGATATAGGCTTCTATTAGACCTCACGATTTCGACAAACGAGTATAAATCACTTTTACTCTGTCAAAATCCAATTAAACTTCATCAAACTTTCCAGATTTGTAGCGAAATGTATGACAAAGGTGGAAAGACTGTTTAAACTGGGCCATCTGTACTTCTCTTTAAACTAGCAGCGCCCTCATGTGGCGAAAATGGTGCCAAAAAGGACAAAAACATAATCTTAGAGACTTGGAATCATTAAAAAAAAAGGGGGGGTTCATGTGCTCGTTTTCAAGCTGTCGGCGCCCTAATGGCTGCGAATCGGCTTGAAAACCACAAAAACGCGCCAAAAATACTGAGAATCTAATCCAAAATACGGCCGATTCAATTTTATGGTCCCAAACATTCAAAACCCATGTCATATTCGTTTTTCTCTCTAGAATTGTAGAGGAAATTATACTGAAGAGATTAAAACATTAAAAAAGTGGGGTCCATTTGCTTGTTTTTAAACTATCGTCGCCCTAATATTTGCGAATTGGTTTGAAAACCACTAAAACGCGCCAAAAACATGCAAAAGGCTGAGAATCTAATCCAAAATACGGCCGATTCAATTTTATGGTCCCAAACATTCAAAACCCACGTCATATTCGTCTTTCTCTCTAGAATTGTAGAGGAAAGTGTACTTAAGAGATTAAAACATTAAAAAAGGAGGGTCATGTGCTTGTTTTTGAACTATCGTCGCCCTAATAGTTGCGAATCTGCTTGAAAACCACAAAACGCGCAAAAAGGCTGAGAATCTACACTGAAAACGAAAGTTGGTCAAATGACTAAAAAGATTAGTCATTCACTCTGTCTTATTTGACTAAGAAATAATTAGTAATTTGTTCTTAAACTGACTAATATTAATTAGTCAATCAAATTATGTCTTATTTGAGTAATCCTGGAAATAATTAGTATTGCATGAGAAAGAATTGGTCCGTAAATAGTCCTACACTGAAATCTGTTAGTCTTACATTAGTCTTTCATTAGTCTTTTTACTAATCATTATAAATGATGACATGACGTGGTGCTGAGGTAAGCTGTCAGTCATAGGAACTAATTTCACACATGCATATTCAAATTTTATATATATCTTTTAAAACAATGGCGGTTCTTGTCATAGGTTTGCCTGACATAGCAACAAGTAGTGTACGCAAACTTGATTCAAAGTTATTTTTGTAGTTAATAGACCTGTTTACTAACATATTCAAATTTTATGCATACCTTTCAATCATTGAATGTTGTTGACAACAGAGCAACAAGATTAGTAATGTTACCCAAGTAGGCAAGTACTAGTGTTTGTTCATTACTAACAGGTTTAAGGAATATCTCCTCATTAATTAGTCTATAGTGCAGACGTCCGGTCCAGGTTTTCCTGAGATTATATAAACACTTTTCATTGGACTTCTCAATTAAACACAGGAATAATGCCTCCAGAAATAGGTAAAAATATCCCCTCAGGTATGCAGTATTCAGTTTTCTGAGAGTAGGGCCTCCAAAAGAGGGGTTTTCCCACTAAAGAAAGCACACGAATTGCGAATCGCGAGCAATATTCACCGATTCACATTAGATTTCATTACACAATGCTATTGTTATTTGAACATAATCACTGTGACCACATAATTTGCCATTAGGCAACCTAACAAAAAAGTGAAGTGAGAGCCCTGTGAATCTTTACTAAAGCTTTAGACAGGCTTTACAATCAATGCCAATTGTTACCATATTACGGGCCATATTAACATGACGAATGTAAATATCGTCGCCGTTTTCACGAAGTGTCCCCAGAGCGATTTCGCGGCCATAAACAAGTTTTGAGATAAACGCTTTTAAAGTTTCACTTTCGTTCATTCGCTATTTTCAAGACGGTAAAGTCTGTCATGGTATTTCTTTTTGTGATATCCTGACAGTACACTTCCTAAGGAATGATATGATATGTCTGTTATGGGAAAATAATGCTTATTTATTCAATAATTAGGTCTCGATCATAGAGGACATTCAAAGGACGGTTCGTGAAAACGAAAAAATTGACATCCACGCTGAGGATCGTTTTTACGTAATGGCCCCGCAGCGTACGCTGCCCGTTTCCACTGTTGGTTTATGTGAAATTTCGTTTTCACGAACCGTCTCGGGTGACGCGCGAGCTGTGCGCGTCATCCTTTCCGTACGTGCTTATCATATTCTTTAGTGGTAAAGAGTGCAGCGCGCACGGTTCCAAATGTTGTGTGATTCAAGTCTGGGTTTGATTCTCCTTGCCAGAGTTTATGCACTATCTCTTACGAATATCTTAATGCAGATAATTATTAAAACGCGAAAAGCCAATCCACTTCATTCAAAGAGCACATCGTTATGGTAGTAAGCCTACAACTGTTCATTTGACATAGACTCTTCACCAGATTTAACTCTATGTCATTGATTTTTGAAGACAATTTCTGTTTATAGAAATTTAACACTTTATCACCATTTCTTGTCACCCCCATCATTGCCCATGGGCTTGCGTGGTGGGCAAAAGTCCCCCCCCCCACACACACACAGAAATCATGCAATTTAAATAGACTTACCATTGCTTTGTGCCACTATTTGCAATCCACCCCCCCCCCCTCCCCATTTTTTAGCTGGTTCACCCCTGGCAACTCCAATCAAAATCTTTTTCTTTCAAACTCTATTCAAAATCTCTTTTTTTCATCCCCGGCAGTGAACATTGTTTAGCAGGCCCGTTAGCTGGTTAACCCCTGGCAACTCTAATCAAAATCAATTTCCTTCATTATCCATCTTCTGAAACTTCACATCTTTCTCCTCTATTTCCCCTTTCTTTTCCTAATTTCTTACTCTAATATATCCCCCCATCACTCATTTCTCGTCTTCCATTGTAATATCCATAATTCTTTCACCATCTCCTCATAAAATTTACTTCATCTTCTGACTTTGGAATTAACTCTTCTCCTGTTGCCATTTCCCATACCTTTTCCTCAATTTCTCGCTATTTTCTCCCTCTCCACCCCTCCCCCGTCTCTATCTCTCACTCATTACTCCCTCAATATCTTTTAAGCATTTATTAAAAAAATTGTAAACACAAAAATGATAAACACTTCCAGAATTTTTTGAAATTTTTAAAATGGAAATCTCTACTTAATGCTGTATTCCTTTGCATTACCTCTACTACAATGTTTATTTCAGATTTAATAAGGATATTCAACAGATATCAAACAACCAACAAACCAACCAACCAAAAACAAGACAGGTTACTTCTTCATTCACAAAGAATAATATATATAATATATATAATAATATAATGTGGGTTCTGATGATGGCGATGAACTATTGTTTATTAAAATGAAATAAAAATGAATAAAGTACTGTCAATAGCTTACAATGAGCATAATTAAAGTCCCAGTATACAAGTTTCAGGGAAAAATTGTGATTGCATAAGTTTAGGTCGTATCTTTTTGTTTGGGGAATTTCTTTAATGATATTCATTACTCATGTAATAGCAACAATTTTTCATGGTATCTTTTTACAATTGAAAACAAGCTCACATACATAACTGGGTTTCATTTTCACTTTATATAGAGCCATTTGTACCGTGTACAGTTAACTCTGATAGTACAGACAAATCCTTGACAGCACCTTTACTTGATAGAATTTATCACTTAAAAAAATTACAGTATATACATATTAATATGAAAACAAACAAATTACTACTTTTCGATATGTCTTAACAAATTCAAATATCTAGTGAACACTAATATGAATTTATATAAATTAATCAAGTTTGATATCTGTTGTAGACAATCTGATTTCATTGACAAATTATTTACCGTCAGTGAAAAAGACAATGACTTTTTAAAGTATTTTTTTCTTTAAACATATCTTT
The DNA here is from genome assembly GCA_029962745.1 of Echinometra lucunter. Taxonomy (NCBI): domain Eukaryota; kingdom Metazoa; phylum Echinodermata; class Echinoidea; order Camarodonta; family Echinometridae; genus Echinometra; species Echinometra lucunter. The sequence continues at coordinate 17,378,870 of CM057161.1, read as the reverse complement.
AAAATAAAAATATATTTCAACCGAAGAAATAACATTTAGGTGTTCATTCTATTGCACATTGATGATATAATTCAAAATGAAACATTTCCAGCAACAGTGAGTTGAATTGAACCGGCTCATTTTTAATAATAATAATAAAAAACTAACATTATGTGCAGTCAAAGGCTGATATTGTAATTTTAAAAATATATACATTTAGAATATAATGCAAACAGCAAAATAATACACAACATGTACTGAATATAACTATGAAAAAAATCAAACAACAATATTATACAATGTTTACAAATGTAACTAAAATACCACAGCCTCATCATAGGACCTTAAAATGAATTACCAGTAGAATTTTCAGTGTGTAGAGATGCACTAGTAAGTAGAAAAACCCCACCCGAACAAACAAACAAAAAAATTGATAGCACAATTTTGTGTAATAATACAGAAAAGATATAAATTTCATGCAGCTGATCACAGCTATATTTCAAGTATGAAGAAACTTGTGTAATCACAATCCTCTCATAAAGATGAAATTACAGAAAATGCAGTGTGAGAGTCCTTGTGAGAACTGATACTGCTTTGAGATTGTGTTTAGTTAGAATAAGCCCTCGCCCAGTCCCCGAGGGGATGTGTCTCATTGAGGCCTGTACATCATCCGCGTAAATCACTTTCTGAAAAGCACCCTAAACGGGGATTAAGGTAGGGGTGATTTTGATGCCCTAAACGGGGAAACCCATGAACGATCTCAGATTTTAGACCTTTAACGGGGATTTTATATCTTGCCTTATTTTACATACCTTAAGCAGGGATATCTTCAACTAGACGTTTTCTGTTTTTCAAGTAAAAAAAAAGAAAAAACTGCTTGTAAACACATTAAGAATATTGTCATTAAAAGAGAGGTAATTTATTTCTTTTCTCCACAAAATACACACAATAAGAGTGATTGATTTCCCATATTTTCATTTCATCGTCAGGGTCTATCAAATTTCCTACCCTTTTCGAGTTTTGGATCTAGTGAATTTTATCCCCTTTTTTTCTGATTTTTGCTGTTTTTGATACCCTAAAGTGGATCCCGGGTTCCCCCCTCCCGGTGCTGAAAAACGACCCCTTTTTCTATGTTTTTGATGATGTACAAGCCTCAATGAGACACATCCCCCCGGGGCCCAGTCACTAAAACCAAACTTAGCAAAGAGATTATACCTCTAACTCCTTGCAGAAAACACAATCTTTTGGGGTGCTTGTTCTCACTGGGCCGTGAGCATCTCTGGCAACTCTTGCAGGATACTCCCAAGAGTAGTGCCAGCCTAGGACTGCCAAGGCATGTCACGGAGGGGGGGGGGGGGGTGACCAAAGTAGGTAGAGATAGCACTGTCTCTGATGACGAAGAGAGAGAGAGAGAGAGGTGTTTTTACAAAATGCATATTCTATTTACTAAATACAAAAGATACAAATTACGATGGAGTTTATGGATCATTTTAATGATCAATACATTTGTAGGGCTCCTGAATGAAATAAATCAATATAAATGGCTAAAAAGAACACACAACTGATATTTGTACACTACTGACGGATTGAATCCAAGACAAATCTATTCAACAGGAGGAAGCTGGCTGGGCACTAGCGATTCATTGCTGAATGCAAGATTGGACAGTGTACCAACAGTCTACACCTGATATATGAAAGAAATCTGACAATAAATGAAACATCTTAAGCAACCTTTAAAGACCATATTTTCAAGAAGGAAACATATTTAATGTAACAGAGCAGAGTATGACTATGCATGTAGTCATATATTTTCTATTCCAGTCCCAAATCCATGCAAGCACACATAGTGAAAAAAAAAATGGATTGATTTGGATTCCAAATCTGATGTCTACTGTACACAGGGATTGTTTGACATTCATCAGTAGTACACCTGCAGATTACACAACTATTACCGGTACCTAATATCATTCTATAGATTGATTTAATCTCTGTGTTGTTTCTATTGTTCATATGTATTGATAACACAGTACAAAATCTTTGCTTAGAGTCATTTGCCACTTAAATCTTTTAAAAAGAAAAGAAAAAAAAAAAAACCCACCCTAACAGCAAAGGCATCGGCGAGAGATTCTCATAGAATTAAGTGCCTAATACTGCTTTCACACCAAGGTACGGTCGCTGCGACCGGTCGCTGCGACCGATGAAATCATAATGTGAAAGCATTTCATCGGTCGCTGCGACCGATCGTTTTGGTCAAAAACGATCGGTCGCTGAGTACGGTCGCTGAGGTACTTCAGCGACCGATCGCGACCGATGCAAGCTAGATGTGAAAGCACATCGTACTCAGCGACCGATCGAAATGCAATGACCCCCCATACATGCCTACGCACTATCTCTACTTCCGCTTCAGGCTAGGTCAGCTATACAGCGACCGATCGCTCTGGGCCTGACCAAATTTTGACGGAGGTGTGAAAGCACGTCCGATCGGTCGCTGAGTACGGTCGCAGCGACCGGTCTCAGCGACCGTACCTTGATGTGAAAGCAGTATAAGATACTTACTCTCCGAAAATGTAGAATGCAAGACACATCTATCTAACAGGAGCAAACTGGACAGGGCCGACACTAACCAGAACCAGATGAAAAGTGATTTCAATGTTGAATGCAAGATTAGATGACACACCAACAGTCCACAGCTAAAATATGAAAGATAGTCGACAGTGAATTCTTTGACCACTACATTTTAGAAAAAAGCTAGCACAACATTATATTAATGTACCTGACCACAGTATGAACATGTATTACAGTCCATCAATTTAGTCTAGTGCCAAATCCAAACAATTACACAAATACAACAACAAATTATACCATGTAAATAAATTGCTTATCTTTACTCATATGAATGTTATTATGTGGTCTGGATTACATTTTAAGTGATAAATTACACTATTTCAATGTGTTATTCCAAGTGTCTTTTTAGAAAAATAAATCCCCCATAAAACATTAACCTGATGGAGTTAAATGGCTGTAATACTTACATCTTTACTCTCTTGACTGGCTGAATGCAACCTTCCAAATCAATATAGCAGGAGAAAGTCACTAATCTAACAGCCACCAGCTGAAATATGATAGGGAGATAATACCATTTAGTTTCAAATACAAACTCTCAAAGAATGGCTGGACAGATTTATTCAGTACAAGCTCTGAATTTTGTGGTATTGGAAGCAGTCCTAAGTTTCAATAATCTTGTTCAATCAACTCCATTTAAAGATAATATATATCAGCAGAATTGTATTATACCTACAATTATAATGGTTTGAAATAAGTAGCAACTACTGAATACCCCACTACTAAAAATTGACATTACATGTATTTAATGTTCTGAGGATAAACCCTAGGGTTTAGAGGTTCATGTACATAAACTCTAGAATAAGTATAAAATTAAAAAATAAGATGTGAAAAAAATTGATTCATCCTCTACCAAAAAGAACAACTGCTTTGCTTAGTTTTTGGAGAAACATGAGCAAGTACATTATTGCGGTGCTTGTCAAGGCATGATCGAGGCCTTTTAGTGCACTGTCTGAGCAAGCAATAAAAATATCTTTAGCATACAATTGAGTCTAACTTTGGGATTTAGAAAACAGAATTCTTAAACAAATACATAATCTAGATCTAATCTACACCATGCAGGCTTAGCTTAAACTCCAGGCTGCCTATGAGTAGGTTGGGATGGGTTAGACCAAAAGTTTTAGCCTCTGATATCCAGTTTTTGTTCCACTGAAACATGGTCTGACTCTAGGTTGACAAATGTCAGTTTTATTAACTCTTACACAAAGTTACAGTGCCGATGGCAAGTATATGTGCCCAAGAACTTTACATTTTTAATTGACCATTACTCCACTTGGAATAATGGATATGGTCATGAAAATATGTCAACGTTTAGAGGATAAATAAAGTATTCAAAATAACTATCACCATATGCTACCATAGGATATTTTTTTAGAAAACTGCAGATTTTGGAAAGGATCCATTCTTATTTTGGCATAAAACAATAGCAAACAAATGAGAAATGAAAACAGAAAGGTCAAGAGGGAAGCTCATTTCTATTTCCAAAAATTTCATCCAAGACAATGAATTAATGGAATCATTTGGTATCTTTTAAAAGAGTAATAAATTTTCTACAACTTTTGTGTACAACTTATCTGTATATAGAAACTACTGTTGAAGACTTACAGGCATTTTAAAGGCAAGCATCGTTCATGATTTTGTAGAAATTAGGAAAAAGCAAAATCCCTTGGCACTGTAAGAGTTAAAGAATCTCCTCCACACCCCTTTATAATTTCTGTCCTGGTAAGCCAAACCCTGCCTTAGCCTTGGCCCTTGGGGCCGGGTCTGGATCTAAGTTAGATCTAAACTTATTTTAGTTCCTTTAGGGTCTAATTTTTCTAAATGAAGATTTCTTTGTACCTTGCTATGCCTCAATACCCAACAAACAAGCTTGTTTAACCTTTATTAAACCTACATTTAAGCTAAACTTCAGCGATGGGTCCTATTTCATGATGCTGCCTCCATTCGTAATCATAGCTTGCACTTCAGAGTGTAAATAGTTACACGCAACGCTACGTATGGGGCTGAATTTAACAAAATTTGCAATTATGCCACAAAAATGTCTTTTTCTGGTCTCGTTAGAGCACATACTATTTTTTTATATTTTTAGATTTGTTCATAATATTGTAAAATTTAATTACCTGACATTTTCGCTCCAGGTACTGCCTCCTTTCATGAAAAAAACCCTTCTCTCCTCGATGCCGTCAATGTTTTGGGACGGTTCGTAAAAACGACTGTGCAATATACAGTACACATCGCCGCTTGTGAATTCGTTTTCACGATCCGTCCTGCAGTTTACGAGACGGATCGTGAAAACGGACTTCGTGCACGGTCATGTACCACAAGCGTCTCGTGATGTCACGTATGACGTAACTACGCAATATCAGACTCTGAAATTTTGTAAAATTGTAGGTGTGGAGATACTTGGTTCAAATATCGAAAAAAATCATTTTCTGAATTTGCATCGATTTTTGCCTCTTGGGACACTTCGTGAAAACGGCGACGATATAGTCAATTTTGTAAACCAAAACCAGCGACAGCTAGCTGCTGCGCTCCAGGGGAGCGTTTCATGAAGAGTCTTGTCGATGATTTTCACTGACAAGACTCTTTGCTCTCAGCCAATCAGATGCGAGGATTTTCAGTAGCTTGTAACATTTGTCGGTAAAAATCACCGACAAAACTCTTTATGAAACGCTCCCCAGGCCGGCCAGCTCGGCAGGCTCGGTGTTGCATCTGCGCTGTGCACTGCGAGCAATGATCAGCTGACGCGCGCAGCTGATCAATCAGCTGTGCGCGTGACGTTTTAACCTGCGCGGTAGGGATGCGCAGAAACATAACTGTGGAACGTCCTTAATTGCCGGATCATTCATGGTTTTAATCTACGTTATATACATGTATGGCTCGCACACTATTCCAGTCACTCAACATAATCAGTGTAGTCACTATCAGAAGACCTTAATGATATGAATCATCGTTCGCAGTTCGAGTCCGGCCGCCTTGGCACTAGCGTCTTTTGGCAAGACATTAATCTACAATTGCTACTCTCGACCCAGGTGCAGTAAATGGGTATACCGGGTAGGAAGAAATTTCTTGAAATGCTAGTGCACCGTAGTGCTAAAGCCGGGGTAATAACATTGGAACACCGGGAGTGTCAAGTCTGACGAACAAAAGCGCTACATCAGCTGCTTATTGTCTATGTTATTCTCCTCATGCACGCTCAAAAAAGCTGTTAACTGATTAAAATACGTTTATTCTTCAATGTTCTTGAAGCTCGTTATTGGGCCTGGAACATAGTTTTGTGTGGGTGGGCAAACAAGACTAAAGAAATGATTATTTCCGTTAAAAAGCAAGCCGTTTGGAGAGAGATAGTGAATAAGTAATTCACGACCACAACTATTCTCGTCTCAAAGCGCCCGTAATGGCCCGACCCTTTTCCATCATAACGCTCCCTTTTCAACGTGAGTGATCAATCTCGTGTCACTTTATTAGGATAAAAAATTGGGATTAATGGTGTAGCTGGAGGGGGGGGGGCGAGGCACGGATCAGGGGGAAATTGCCCCTCTTATCGTAGAGATGGGAGTGAAAGGGAAAAAGAAAAAGAAAAGGGGTGCAACCCCCTGATAACATCCTCTTCTACATCCTCACTCACTGGATGGCGTTATCCTCTCCCATATTAAGCCCCCCCCCCCCCGCCCAATCAGCTGCGCCCCAACTTTGACCGGACCCACGCTATGCCCATGTGTGGAATTAGAAGTGGATGTGTACACCAGTGTACTGCAGCTGGGGCCTCCAGCGTTTTCCCTCCATCTATCATCCGCTGATGGATATCAACACCTGCTGTGGCTAAAGGATTAGAAAATATTACATCCATTCTCGGGAAAATAGGATCACGATGAAATACCGGACATCACCTATTAGTGTGGTAAAGCGAACATGACTATATGAGTATGACGTCTGTAAGCGGTTACGTTACGTCTTCAAAACGATCATTCAGTCATCTTGATAAATTGGATGGATTTAAAAACAATTTTATTTTATACGGTGAACACAATCTTTTTGTAAGTGGTAACATTATATTCACTCTCCCAGCACTTAATACTAGAAGAAAGACTTTCTGCATTAATCCTTGAATGATCGTTAAAGGGATTCCACGCTATTCAGTCTTTTGGCTGCCATTTGCTTTTTTATTTTATTTTTTTCTAAATAAATACACTTTTGGTTTTACTATAAATCTTAAAATAGCATTGTAAAATAGTTAGTTACGATAGTCTGATGTTTTCAACTTCTTTTCTTCAAGTGATTAAAGGGATCCCAGGTAAGTTATCTGAAATGGGATACCAGACCACCAAACATATTCTTTCTATTATCTAAAACGTGTAAAAAGTAAAACAATAGAGAGGCACATTGAAAGCAGATAGAGAGGCGGAGAGAGGTAGGGAAAGAGAGAGAGAGGGAGAGGGAGAGATGGATAGAGAGTGTGTTTGTAAGAGAGAGAGAGAGAGAGAGATGGGGGAGAGGGGGAATAAAGTGAAAAGGAAAAGCAAGATAAGATATGAAATATAGAACAGAGATCTATAAGATACAAAAAACAGATGGGGATGAATAGAGAAAGCAAATCAAGAGAGCTGTGAAACTGAGTGAGGGTGAGTGAGTGAGAACGAGCGAGCGAGAGAGAGAGAAAGAGAGAGAGAAAGAGAGAGAGAAAGGGGGGGGGGGAGGGTTGAGATCATGGTTCACCGACCACTTAAAAGCCCAAACTCATAATTACTGGTACTTATTGTATTAATCGGAACACAAAATGCGCCGAACAAGATGACGCGGCAAATTCTCCAATGAATTATTGATAAGTGGAACTCTCACCGGGATTCCGACTTTCACCTGATCTTATACGGATGGCAATAAATTCTTGTGATGAATATTGTAATGCACACGCATTCATCCGCCCGTATAAATGGATTTCAGTAGTCACGTGATACTTAAGAACGTGAAATGGACTTTATCTTGGTGATTAGTCGTGTCATGGAGGACTTCTGAGGGGAGTTGATATCTGCATTTCAAAATGCAGGTGCATGCGCCGGAACTGTGTGTTACCAATAACCCTGTCACTCTTTAAGAGCAACGTCTCATGAAAATCACATGGAGTGACACAGGTGTGGCATGTAATGGAGAATGTAATTGCTAATTTATATTCAATTAAACCCTAATTGCAAATAAAGCGTAACCTAGATTGCCGTATTACTTGTACTAATCGAACCCAAAGAGGCAATTTACGCCACTTGCACTAATCGATATGTCTTACGCCCAACTCGCAAGAGAAGTCATTTCGGAGGCGTTGGTAATCGAGCAATTGACCCAAATGCCAATTATCAAAAGTTTTCATTTTTCCTGTTCATTTTGCAATAAATTTTGAAGAAAAAAAAACACCTTCTTTTATGACGAGCTAAAGAGCGTATCAGTCATTGATGAGGTCCCAACGTCAGATAAAGACAAGTCGTATGAGCCGGGCAATACCGTGTATGTATGGTGTATGTATACGGACCGTAATACAGTGTATGTGTGGTCAAAGACTGCGCCAGTCACTGACGCCACTTTAAGACGTCAGGCAAAACTTTAAAAAAAAATATGGGGGGGGGGGGGGGCAATTCTGTGACGGGTGTGTTATATCAACATTTCGGAGAGAAAAAATGGCTATAGCTTAATTTCGCACGTTCGTTTCATATTCGCATTTTCCGACCTCACCGTCACTCTGGGCGTCAGATACCGTGCCAATCGCTGAAGCAGCCTTACGTCAGCAACTTGTGCCCTCGTGGGCAGTAGACATTGCGGATGAAATCTTTATTTAGGATGAAAGCTATGTAAACAGGATAAAACTTATTGAAACTATTTTTTATCTCCGTTGCAAAATATTTCTTATTCTTATTGATACGAACAGAATCATGTACGCAAACTGTGTTCATGATGCATCCAGTCCTTTTAGTCTAGAGAGATTCTCTTTGCAATTTTAAATAACAAGATGTAACTTCAATCAGCCGTCTTAGAAATTTGTGTGTTTTTAGTAAATTATAAAGTGCTCATGGATCTTGTCGTGGGATGCTACCCTCTTACCATTAAAAGATCAACTGAATCCAGTCTGGATCTCAATCTGAAGAAGGGGAAACCGAATTGATTTCGGGCTAACTAATTATCACAAGAAAATCAGCCACAAAAGAAAAGATAAACAATCCACTTACTATTTTTGGTCGAGCCCAACATGTCTAACGAACTTGGAGTAAATGCCCAAATCAGAAGTAAGAACAAAGGAAATAAGTGACATGTCATGTAGTTCGCCACAGTCAATTACCGCTACATGTCTGGGCATTGCGCTTCTTGGAAAAAACCTCGTCAAGGACTTTCAGTGAGATTCGATGTCGAGCCGGTGATTGACTATGGGGACGATAAAACAAACCAAACGTGATCCCCTGTGGAGATACGTATCTTGTGTCGTCACGTAGCTAAAGCAATAGCGGAGCCTGCAGACCCGATGGTTATTTCTCTTGACTTTGGCATGTGTTTGGAAGCGCGGGAAATTGCCACGATAACTTCTGCGACAGACGATATCCTCATTTCCTCTTGCTTTGCAACAATGTGATTTAATCAGAAGAAAGAAGAATATTGGGGAAAGTAATGATACAATAATACCAAAAAGCAATGAATAAGAGCAATAAAATTGATGCAGGGCTCTTGCATCTCATACGAGATGTTCTCTTTCCGATCTGTGAAATTCTGTGTTCGGTGCTGGCTTCCTTTAGACTAGGTGTTAAACAACACCTGTCTCTTTTGGCCCAGAGGTATTGGTACCTGGTAGGCAATGAGTGACTACATGATTCTAGGACTTTCAGAATAGCGGTTTTAATATTAACGAGGTTATACCAACGGCATGAAAGGAAAATGAGGCCACTGTCAAAAAGAGTAAGTATCGTTATCATGACAAACAGATACATTTTACCGTAGTTTACTTTATTCTGAAACAGCTTATTTCAAATGAGAATGAAAATCATTTTGGGTCTCGGGTCAGTCGAAAATCATAAAAAAACATTTCAACACAGGAGTTGTAACGATGAAAGGGAAGCAAGTGAATTAAAAAGAAAGAAGATCTTTTCCATATCCGGTCTATTTATAAATCCACCATTTTAAATACACCCTTCGATATGTTTTACTGTTCATGTTTTCTCTCTGTAATACGACATCGGCCTGCCTGTATAACTGCATTACTCGTTTGAAAGAACTCAAAGGCCATTTTCCCTTAAGCCCGTCCTGGAAATGATGTTTAGATCGGATATATCATATTAAATAATGTAATTGTTTATGGCTGAAATTGTAATCAGCTTGTTATTAAAAACCCGACAAGTATTTACATGTATACTGAGTCACCATGCAGCTTCCATTGCTATTAACATGATTAAGCGATTTCTATTAACCGATTAGAGGCAAATTAAATCAGCTCACTGTTAACAACAAACAAAACAATGCTATCTTTCGATTTTCAAAAATATACTATTATGATACAATCCAGAAGCAATGATCCAACATCAAGTCTTTTTTTTTTTTCAAATTTGTAACATTTTGAAAAATGGCATAACTTTGAAGTAAAAAAAATCACACGTGTTGCAGGAGCAACGTGTGTCTATTTCATTATTGATCCAGTTCACTTGTAAATCCGGAAACAACCAATTATATTTCAATTTGATACTGTTTTCCTGTTCTCAAGGTTTTTTTTTAATTTTCTTTTATTGATACGGGGTAGCCCATTCAATATCAGTTGGTCTCCCATGGGGCCCCCTAAAAACAGACATTAAAAAGCTTCCAAATACAATACGAGTAAAATACTTAAAACATAAAATATAAAAAACGAAATTACAGAGGTTTGCCAAAGTAGAATAATTGAAAGTCAGATATGGTAAAGTACAATATTGAGTAAAACATAAATGAAAAATGATATTGAAAAAATATGATACAGACTATTATGGAGTAATAAATGCTGAAGAAACCCTTATGCTTCCATTGACTTCACATGTCATTTGAAGTTAGATTTGAAAGAGACCAAAGAGGATGGATACTCTTCGCAAGTGTGCAGCATGCTCAAATGAAAATGGAATTGGATTTTCCAGTCCCGATACTTCAAACGTATAAACAAACATGAAAATACTGGCGAAAGTCATTTTAAGATGAAATAATAACGACACTTGGAAGTGAAAATATGAGCTCTCAACGCCTCTATGTACGCTGTATTGTTCAATAGTTCCGGCTTGCAGCATGACTTTACTGCGACTTCAGAAACCAATAAGCATTCTGAAGTGTTGACGCGTTGGAGAGTTTAATAGCGATCGAGTGTCCTTCTGGAGTTTATTGCTACTCGGTGTTATGAGGTGATGCCTCAACATCAATTTATGGAGAATGTTCAATCTGAACTCACAACACATCATTACATCCATTCTTTCCTCTCCTTGCTTTAGCTTTCCCTGCTCAGTCTCTTCTCTCTCTCTCTCTCTCTCCGTTTTCTAATTATTGCGAAGTCTACTTCAGTATCATTTCATGGAGAATGTTCAATCGAAACTTACACAGCAATTTTACATCCATACTTTGTGGTTCTTACTTCAGCTTTCTCGTGAAAGCTTGAAGTGCTTAGTTTAGTCTTCTTTCTGTCTCCCAACCCCTCTCCTTATTCTCTTCTTGCGGTATTTAATTCAACACCATTTTACGGAGAATGCTGAAATCATAATCATATCAGCATTCAATCGTCTCTCCTCTCTTTACTTTAGTTTTCTCGTGCCCAGTCTTCTTTTCTCTTCCATATTGGCATGTGAGAAGGAGATCAAGAGGACAGCTCTTGCTAAATCTACATTTTCAAAGCTAAACAACATACTGACAAATCGCACATGAACTGTTACACCTATCCAGTAAGTATCCAGTTTTACCCAATATGTATTGGGTGAAACCTGGACTTTAAAAACTCAGACTCGAGAAAGTGCCTGGAAAGTTGTGCAATGTGTGTTTTTTTTTAAGAAGAATGATGAAGATCCCTTGGAGTGACAAACTTCGTAATTAAACGAGGAAGTTTTGAGAAGAGCTGGAGTGAAACATGTGAAAAGGAGACTAATGTTGTGAGCTGATGATTAGGCAGTTGAAATTCATCATGTTCATGCGACACTTTATCTAGAGAACCTTGCTTTCATTTCATTTCGTTTCGTTTCATTTATTTCCATTTCATTTATTTCCAATCCTCTTAAAAAATTTAGCAATTTACATTCAGTTACAAAAAATAATACATATACAAAATAAACAGATACAATTTGAAGTATTTGGAGGAGCAAGCAGAGGCCACTGGCCTTTCAAAGACTGGGCTCCTAAGACCACAGTAAGTAAATTATAATAAGAGAAAGGAAAATTGCAACTCCGCAGAGTTTGAATTCACAATGGAAATTTTACCCGACGAGCAACTCACTCGCTAGTTTGCTCCAGACAGTTCGTGTGGTTTTCCTGTCCTTAACTTTTAACTTAAGTTAAGGACTTTGAACTTAAAAGTTAAGGAGTATAACTTTTAAAAATCTGAGCTGCATGGCCCTAAATGCTATCAGCGTATGATACCGTGTAAATATAAAGCCCTGAAAACTGCACTTCAAAAGCATTATCAAAAGTGAAAATATACAAGTGACCGGAAATGCCAGACATTTTTACCCCACAGACTGCAGTGTTAGACAAAGCATACCCAGGTTGGTTTTGAAAATGGCGAAGGCAGTGACATATTATCTTGATAATAACATCTTATATTTCAAAACCTTTATATTCCTGGCTGTTTATTTGTCTTTCTGAATATCTTTATACAACACAGACATCAAAATTCAACAATTTATTAAATCAAGCCTCCACAAATTTACCGGATCCCTTTAAACTGTTAAAGAGAAAAGCTTCAAGTGAGAATGGCTTTATATAGACTCATTTCCCAAACGCGCTGAGCAGGAGGAATACTTAAAAGAATTCCCAGATTATTCAAATATTTCTAAGCGTTCATTGTGGGTCACTGTCTCAGTTTTTGCTTCTTTCAACATGTTCAAGACAATGGAACGACGCCCCTAGAGCTCAACCACCTTATCTCTATTTTCTTTCCGTCTTTACAAAATTATTCATCAATCCATTCTTTTCTTTATCCTCTAAGCCTTATCCTTTAACCTGTACAGTTGTTCATACTCCATTCCCCAACGGCCCTCTTCGTTCCGTTTCTCTCTATCTCTCTGTTCAGATTCTTTCATTTTATCCGTTCTATAGCATTCCATCTCTTTGTCTTTCCTACCTGCCTTTATATCTCCCCATCTCAATTCTCCTTCCCTCATCCCATTCTAATTCTTCAATTGTCAGGGCTTCATATCTCTTCCATCGCTTGCCTCGATCTCCTACCTCCTCCTGATGCATCGTCTTTATTACATTTTCATTCTCTCCCCCATCTTCAACATCCCCAATCACATCATCTTCTTTATCACCCAGTCATGAAGAGCTTGCCAGCAAAGTCCCGAGGAGCCTTCGGGAAAGCTTCTACGATGGCGTTGCCCAACCGATGCCCGTCGGATGACTCTTCGGAGTCTTCTCCATCAAGCTGTACTCACTTTCTCGTCGTTCCCATCATCTGCCTGCAGGGGGAAGGGAGATCCATGTATCTTTTCGAGTCTACCACGGGAATTCGACAGGCAGACCTTATTATCCGAGGGAAAAATCCAGGGGCGAAAATACGAACGAATCACCAACTTCCTTTGCTTTCAGTGGCGTATCCAGTATCAAGAACAGTTATGATAGCGAACATAATGCCAGCAAGCAAACAAGCAAGCAAGCAAGCAAAAAAAAAAAAAAAAAAAAACAACAACAACAAACGAACAAACAAACAAACAAACACAACAAACCCCAAAACAAAACAAAAACAAAAACGCATAAACAAACAGAAAGATTAATATACAAACAAAAACAAATACAAATACAAACACACACACACACACACACGCACACAAAAAAAAAACCCAACAACCTAGCAGCAACAACAAAAAATATACAAAACAAAAACAAAACATACAGTAAATTAACTTTAAAAAATAAAACTCTTGAAACTTGTAATTGGTCTCCTGAATCCTAGTGTTTTTTGAAACTTGACGACAACATCCTTGATGTTAAATTTCGAATAAGTAATTATACAAGCTTTTACATAACTTTAAACTGGCGATTCATATGTTCCTATAATCCATCCTATGTTGCCCTAAATGCACACGAAGTCATTTTTCTCCTCATTACATGGAATTCAAACAGTGGTTTGTGTAGTCTTGATCAGTGATTAAAAGAGGCAGAGGGGCACCCCCCACAAAAAGGACAATGAATTAGAAAAAAAAAAAAGAAATAGAGGGAGAGAGAGAGAAAAAAAAAGAAAAATGGCGACTGGGAAATGAAATATAAAATAAAATATTAGGACCCCCTCTCTGCCCTTCCCTCACCCGTTTATGATATTGTTTTAATACATCAGCGATCTAGGAAGATTGGGGCCCTGCCCAATATGCCAGTGACCTTCCATAGCCACGTACACGCTACGCCACCTGTCCTAAGGCATGTAATGGGGGGGGGGGGGGGGAGGACCGGGACTGAAAATCGGATAGAGAATTTCTATTTGACCGGCCCCTGCATAACTAACACATATGACCCTCAAACCAGAAAATGACCTGTCCTCACACCAAAATATCAGGCGTCTAGTGACAATAAGTGAGGAAAGTCCCTAAACTCCCCACTCCATCCCTGCCTGTTATGACAATAATAATAATTCATTGCCCATTGAATAAAAAAAAAAATCATCGAACTGAAAGTCCTAGTTTATGTTACAGATATTGATCTATTTCATCCGTTGGGAGAATGTTCCACAAACTATCCCCCTTTTAGTCGTTTTGTTCCATGCTTCGATGGGTTGATTTGAGAGTCAAAGAATCCGCAACGAATTCACACCTGCTTTGAAATCGAGTTAGTGACAATTTCTTAAGGGTAAATTGTCCACACTTGGAACCCATTTTTATTATTTCAAAGTAATGGAAATAAGGGCACTTCGTTTTGTGGATCCTTTAGAGGATCTACGGGCGAGTCAAAGGGGTAGGGGTCCCCTTATTTAAAGGAGAATGTAACCCGGGGGGGGGGGGGGGAATCAATAATGTTGATGAAAAGAGAGGATAGAGAGAAGCAATTTTTTTTAAAGTTCCATTAAAATCGGTTACAAAATGAGAAAGTTATGAAAGTTTGAAAAGCCTCGATTTGATTTCTATGGCTTTGTGAACTCAACAGACCTGTACGCTGTGTCAGATACATTTTCCTATGATATATCTTAAAGGCATTGGCTAACTTTGTGAGCAGCTGATTTAAAAAATTCTCAAACTAAGATGAAACATGTGTATGAGTACTTGTATTTATACTCAAAAACCCTGAAACCAACCATAATTTGGAAGGAAAAGCTGTAAGTTAGACGCAAACCGCGATTTTATTAGCTTTCGTCTCGAGAGACACTGAACTAAGAGGACCGTTTGCGCGAATTCAAAAATACCGTTACTTGCCTTCCGCCGCATGATACGTCAATACACACAGTGCGGTCCGTTGAGTCATGTGCGCATGCGCACTCCTTACGTTGGGTCTATGCAACCGACCCTCGTATATTTTTCAAACATTGGTTCACATTTCTAATATTTAAAAATACTTCCCGTGGATATTATGCTCTGAAACTTTCACACTGGTATTTTTACACTATAACCCTAATGTTTATCCCATTTTAAGTAACAAAATGCGATTTTTTAAAAATCATAACAATGTTAGCCAATGCCTTTAAGCTATAAGGAGACAAGCTGCACCTTGATTTCTAAAGATCACTTGATCGCAGGAACTATCGATCTACGATCATTTACCAGAACCAGCGATCGTGAACTTGAAACAAAAGCTGCAAGGAAGTAACATTAATCGGTTCGTTGACCGAAGATCGGTACTGTTCGATGTAAATTAGAAGCCTTCACAGAGCCCACAGAGGCTGGTGATGATATCTTCAGACCTGCAGAAAGCAGGAAAAGGGGCGAAGTGGGAGGCGCCTTGATAAATGGATAAATGATTTTGTCGTCGCCCTCAATCACCTGCCACTTTATAGAAATATGAAAAATGGCCGTCCCTGCACTTAAAACTATTTATAGTTCCGGTTTGGAAAGTGAAATCTACCAAAGGATCGCCTGCAGGAAGTTATTCTACTTCAGTGTTCTACTAGTAATGCCAGTTGTGAAAAATATACGGTACAAAAAGAGCGCCAAAGACTTGCAGAATCAATCAGAAGGCGATTTCAATAACCCCTCTGCATGTACCACATTGAAATAATTATGCAAAGATGAAATGTTCTGTATTCCAAACATCATATTTTCCGAACGTGATTTCTAAGGACAATGCGATTTCTTAAAGGCCTGTGGTCTTGTTTTAAGGGGGTGGATTTAAATTGCCATGAAAAGTAGGGCATGTCTGTCACAAAATGGACTAAAGGATATAAAACAAAATTGCATATATGGATATACTATATCCATGACTTATTATAATAGGATAGAAACCATCATTGCTAAATCTTGTTTGCTGCGATATGCGTGATAAGGGTATCGGATTTGCGAGATTTCCAGCTTTAACACTGCGATAATACCGATAACCAAGAAATCAAATTCCCTCCCTTTTATCGGATTTTTTTTAGACGATCTGTATTCGCTTTCAACAGGTGTATGATTATCCAATGGAGATGAAAAACGAAGTTTTTAGTAGGAATTATCACTTTTAAGGCTGTCAAATTGTTACGTGACAAGTGGATCCGTTCTTGGACTTTACAAAAAAGACGATAATGTCATTTAGATGACAGTTCAATTCGTGAAACAGAATAACAATCGAAGCTTTTAAAGGGAACAAATAATGTTTAATCCAACTTTATAATAATGATAAAAAACAAGTGCATTATACTCCATAATGCTGATACATTTACTTTTAAGATGCATTTACTTTTATATTTCGTTAGTATGAGCTTTGTGAGATGATTTTTGGGCGTTCCCAACACAAGCTTTGCTTTTCGGGTTTTCGCCTCCTGCTTTGTAAATTATTTTAATACTCTATCGTAATCTATGTATACCGCATTGTAAATATTATTATGTCACCTCGTTTTTTACATTGTATTGATGAGAAGGAAATAAATGTTGATTTCAATCAAAGCAATCAATGAATTTGAACTTTGAACATCAGCATGATTTAATGATGTGAATAAATCTAACTTCAAAGATAATACGTTTATAATTTTTATAGATAATTTTCTGCAAGAACGTTTCTCCCGGTAATTCTCAATTTGCCAAATGCCTGTAAACATCAACTTTGACCGTAGAAATAAACTAGCGAAAGATCACGGATAACAAAGAATGATTTGAATTGCTTCATTTCTGGATCACGAAGTGAATTTCTTGGCATACATCTCTCTGGCAGATAGAATTTTGACTCACAGCATTGTGCCTTTTAAATTCACAGATGAAGTAGAGCAAAATTATTGTTGCGAATTGATAGTTCATCAAAGGGAATGGAAAATGGAATGTTTATTACAACCATCAATGCGGAGCTGCATACAAGTGGTTTTTTTTTTTTCTCGAAATAGCGGGCAATAATAAGGCGAAGCATCTTTACAAAATAAACTAAAACTCAAGCACCAGGAATTTATGAAATTATGAAAAGATTAATTCTTCTCATCCAGATCTCCTTGGCAACCATGTCAGCATGGTACATCATACAACAATAAAGTATACAAATTTGACCTACAATAATTTACGCAAGGGTAATACGAGAAAGAGTACGAGGGTGGAATGGATTCACAGTCCTTCAAGGGCGATAATTCTTCCATCATTTCAATAAAATCTCGATTTCTGCTTTTCGTTTGCTCGGGAAAAGGATGATATACGTTAAGTAGCTTATGCACATACTTTACAACAAACAGCGCAAAGCACTTGTTTTGTTCAGTTATTGTATATCGAAAGACGAAACTGAAAGACGAGTAATAGATGTGGAAAACAGAATATTATACACTAGTATACACGTAGGGGTTAACATCGAGAATATTTGAGTGAGAACGCGTATTTCTATCGCTTTCATGAAATTAGAGTAAGGTCATTGTTGAATACCTCATAGCTTGCTTCCTACACCAGAAAGTCACTTTCATGTAGGTATTATATGAGCATAACAATCTTTAAAAAGTAGAAGTTGAGGAACTCCTCACCATAATGTAGATTAAGAGAATGATAGTAAGAAGTCAAGAATAGTTTTCAGTGGCAGTGGGTGCCAAGGAAGGCGAAAATCGGAGCAAATATGAAATGTTGATGTTGTGACATGCATGGAGCTTACGCGCCTATACCACGGAATAAATATATTCTAAAATTTACATTCTTTTTGCCTCTTCCACATTTACCATGCATACAAATATCACGCGTGAGTGCTTAATATTGATATACCAATAAGGAAACCTGAGGCGACATGTAGACGTATATTCGATGAAAATGGCAGCAATACTAGAATGCTATGTTGACCGGTTCTAATGACCATCTAGCTGATTACCTTCCCGTGAGGAAAAAAGTCGGGTAGTTTCAGACAAATGGGTAGCAGTACTAAGATAATAAATGGATTTACAGATTGAAGGGCGGTGAATATTCTATAAGAATAGTTTCCTCTCTTAGAAATACAATAAAAAGCCTTCTTGATATAAAGTTGCATAGTTGTTGGAGATTGGCCTTGTGGTACTCCCCCCCCCCCCCCGCCCGTCCGCCCCCAATACTCTCTATCATGGACATGATGGAAAAGACAGGATACTCCCATCAAACCTTCCCAATGGTTCCCTTCTTGAACAGACCCAATTAACGCTACATCATTGAGCGATTGTAACTGCTGGCGCTCAGCTTCTTTAAACCACGATGACTGATGAGAACAAATAGGGAACAATGCATATCAAGTTTACGTGGGCTATCGTGTGGGCGTAGAAGTGGGGTTTCTGAAAACTAGAACGTAACATCTGAAAAAAAGGCCAGTCCTCGAGAAAATGATATATTTCTTTCCAGGTACGCAAAGCCTGCAAAGAAATTTGATATGGCAAGGACAAGGCTGTCTTTCTTCTCTTCTTGTTCTACCTACTTCTTGCTCCAATGGGCAGTTGATGTAGAAGAATAGTTCGTGGACCCTTTTATGCCTGTAAGTTACATTCACAAGAAGGCATTTAAGACCGAGACGAGCTGGTAAACTATCGCAGGGTTGAATGACAAAAAGAGGATTTTATTCGTACAATCGTGCAGCTAAATTGATGAAATATGAACCATATAACTGTTTGGATAAGTAGAGTTGGACGTAGGTGGACTCTGTGAGACCTGGAGCATGTGGAGGCGGATTTCTATGATTCGATCAGATTCATTTTGAAAACCAAGAATATAATTCCCCTCCAACCGAAAAGTTTGTAATCAATATATTATTTCATATACTGCTACTACCTGGTCATACAATTTAAAGTTTGAGCTTATTTAAAGAGGGAAAGATGGAGATCTGTTTATCACCTGTTTATTCCAACATCAAATTCTTGCTCGCTTAGCCTAAACGAAACGAAATTTGTACAGTTTCTGTCATAAAGAGAAATAAAGAATATCTTTAAGATTACCTTTTTGCAAAGCACACAAAAGTTCTTTCAAATTGCTTGCATATAGAATGACGTATTTCCATCCATCCTCAGTTGGTAGCAATAATAATAATAAAATAATGGGATTTTATTTACTAAGGGTAGTTCACATCAGTATTACTAGGCTCTTCCTGCGGGCCCTGCAATCATTAATACCCCAGCAATGCCAGGTACCCATTCAGTATACCTGGTTCAAGTGGGACACAAATGAGCAAAACACCTTTTCCAACATATCCAAGGAAGCAGTGGGCGAGGACTGAACCCAAGACCTCTCGTATGACCTCTCGTATGAGAGGGAAGAGCCTTAACCACTGTACCACAATGGATTATTGATCAGTCAGTGCCATTTAAATCAGCCACTGTCTGAACGCCTGCAAACTATTATGAACCCTGGGATCACACGAGATGTGAAATGTGAATGCAAGCGCGACATCAGAGTGAATTTGAAATTCTAATTTGGCGGATTTGACCGGAAAAACCTATATCAATTACCACCTCTTTTGTACAGAGGATTCCGATGATTTGGGTCACTTTGATGGTGTTTGTTTTAACTGAGCTCATGCGTTACATATTGAGCTTAGGGCACAATGGGGAAGGAGTAGTGGAATGAACTGACCGTTGCTATCGAATATTCCCGAGAGGGGCGTCACAAGAAGATATCTGCCCATCCCCACCTCTTTCAAAGAATATTTTGTAATAACTGTTCATGGCAACTTCGCAAATTGCATACCTTGGTTCGAATGTTAAATTCGTTGCTGTTGTTGTAGTTGTTTTCTTGCTTCTTGTATGGAAACTTTATCGGAAATCTGAAGTCTGAAAATTGTAATTTGTATTAGTTATAAAATCGTTGCATAAATCAGTTGTAAATTAGATTAAATCTATCTCACGGAGGTTTTTGATGATATACTGGTACTATATGGCAAGATAAAAGTACTTCATTTCATTCAATGGATGTAGAAAAGACGAATATTTTTCCAGGGTATTATTAAGGACATCTTCCAGGCGATAATTCTTGAAAGACGATTGCTAGCATGGCAAGGTCGTATAATCATTCGAGAGTTGCAAAAAAAAAAAAAAAAAAAAAAAAAGAAAGAAAGAAGGAAAGAAAGATGAAATTGAGTAAACATAATTGGCTGACGTAATCAAGTGATAGTAATCGAGGTTGTGTTACAATGTCCTCCACCCACCTTTCAATATGTTCAAGCCATTTGGAAAAGACGGACAAGGTAGTATGCAGAATCCTGCAAAGGGTAAATATGAATAATGAAAATACAGCTTATAGGTAGGGAAATAAAAGTGGCAAGGTTACCATAGGGGATTTATTTGACCATGCTTGTGGCTTATTCTGCTGAATTTCTTCAGTAATTACACCCAGAAATATACGAGTTCCAAATAAATTTCCCATCAAGTACATGATTTCATTACAAGCATTTGACCATGCTTGCGGCTTATTCTGTTGAATTTCTTCAGTAATTACACCCAGAAATATACGAGTTCAAAATAAATTTCCCATCAAGCACATGATTTCATGACAAGCATTTGACCATGCTTGCGGCTTATTCTGTTGAATTTCTTCAGTAATTACACCCAGAAATATACGAGTTCAAAATAAATTTCCCATCAAGCACATGATTTCATGACAAGCATTTGACCATGCTTGCGGCTTATTCTGTTGAATTTCTTCAGTAATTACACCCAGAAATATACAAGTTCAAAATAAATTTCCCATCAAGTATATGATTTCATGACAAGCATTTGACCATGCTTGCGGCTTTCTCTGTTGAATTTCTTCAGTAATTACACCCAAAATAATACGATTTCAAAATAAATTACTCCTCAAGTACATGGTTTCATCACCCTGGAGCTGTGATTAATTCAGGTTTATCGCAGCTTGATATCATTCGAAACTCTATATGCATGATATGAAACTAAGGAGACAGGAGTTGCAGTTCATTCGAATCAATGACAACTCAATCGCAAATCAATCACAAAACCTGTTAATTGAGATAAGAGTTGTGATTGATTTTTAATCGCAAGTCTTTATGAGAAGGGAGCAGTTTTTTAGTGTCATGCTTTTTTTTTATTGAATACTTTTCGAGTTCTGCATGAAGGCCATATAAGGGGCATTTTGCAGTTAATGTAAGAGAAAAAAAGGATGAATTTCCCTCCCATTTGCATGATTTGCATTTGAATGTTAAAGGAGAATGCAACCCAGACATCAGTGTGCTTCCAGTGAATGAAGAAGAACAAGAAGAGTAAACAGTGAAAGTTTGAGCAAAATCGGACAATCCGTTCAAGAGTTATGAACTTTGAAAGTTTAAATAAATCCTTATTATGGGGATCCTTGAGTTGGCAACTCCACCAGGATCTGTGATGTCATCGTGGACAACTCTCCATTCATTTTGTACACAGAATTTCACATTTTTTTTTTCATTTTCAAGAAAAATAAAAATTTGTTTGATTTATTGTTTGAGTATGACATGGCTACATCAATTCTGCAAGAATTTTGGGAAGAATTATGTTGATTCCTGACTTGAAATTTCATAAAAATCCATTTTTTTTTGAAGATTTATGCACAAAATGAATGGAGAGTTGTCCACGATGACATCACAGATGTTGGCAAAGTTGCCAACTCAAGGATCCCTGTAATAGGGATTTACTGAAACTTTCAAAATTCATAACTTTTGAACAGATTGTCCGATTTTGCTCAAACTTTCACTGTTCACTCTTCTTGATCATCTCCATTCACTAAGAGCACACCGATGCCTGGGTTGCATTCTCCTTTAAGGCTTTTACATATCAACCAGTCAACAGACATTTCTGTTTGTCTGCATCCATGACGTCGTTGACAAGATGGTATTAAAAACAAATGACCATGGTAACGTAAATATAGTCCTTACAATGATGCCGTTGCTTCCAATAATGGTTGTAAAGTAGTTATTACGTAACGTTAGCATTGGAATAAACAAAGGAATATCACCTACACACGTTTCGGATTTTCTTTGTCAACCCTAGAAATGTCATTGACGCGTCCTTTCACTTCTTTCCACGGTAACGGAATATAGTAATTCACACCATTCACGTCATTCTAAATTCTTTAGTCCATGCAATAATGTATAGGGATTAGGGAATGAAAAGTTCGAGCGAAGGACATGTTTCAAGTGCAACCACATCATACTACAATGATAGACTTGACGCATTGCAATGAAGCAGGGGGGGGGGTCCTCGGTTACATCCCTCCCTGTTTACACAATGTTTAAAAAATATTAAGAAGAGAATACTAGGGCAAGGAGTGATAGCTCTTGGGAGCGTTTCATGAAGAGTCTTGTCGGTGATTTTCACTGACTAATTTGCTCTCAGCCACCCAGATGCGAGGATTTTCAGTAGCTTATAACAATTGTCAGTCAAAATCACTGACGAAACTCTTCATGAAACGCTCCCCTGAGATGTGGAGTATTGGTCTCGTCTCGCTGAAGGTCCAAGCCAAGCCGAAGCCAAACTATATGCGCTGCTGCCCTGCTATAGCATTCTCACTTACCAGGTCCCTCGGAGAAGGCTTAAAGCAGCAGGTTCTCTGGCTTCTTGCTTAGAAGTGTGTAATTGCTTTCGCGGCATTCGCTTGAAATACTATCATAATAAGAGAAGATAAAAAGTCTACGTTATCTTCATGAATTTCTCCCCTTAAAAAATTCTCACCAATGTCTTCTTTCATCTCATTTCGTTGTGGACTGAATATCGTCTTTTTTGCGCCAGTATTTCAATAAAAAGCCTGTCTGATGTAATTAACCGCAGAGTAGCACTTTTCTTGGGCCAGTAATGAATTATTACACGGATTACACTGTCGCAAAATGGTAGTAAACCAATCATAGTCTACTCCAAAGTCTACTCACTATCTATATCACTTCCACTCTTCGATACCGAGTGTCTCCTCACCTAGTTCCCATGGTAACTCAAGAGCGGTATCAATGACATCCTCTATCTCTGACTGATTCAATTTAAGGACGGTATTGATCAGTAAAATAATAATAATAATAAAAGAAAGAAACACGCTACTCTAGCGGATAATAGAATACTCTGTACTACTCTCGAAACACGCAGGAATGGAAAACCAAAGTAGTGGAATCATCTCCAAAATAGTGCAGTCCACTGAAGTGATAGTGAGACAAACTCCAAGGAAGTTCTTTTGAGTGGATTTACAATAATGGTAACTAGAATGGAAGCGACTATGCTATGACTCCCAAAGAGTAGATTTCTGTACTGATTTTCACTCCTCTCCAATAAGAGAGTAGCATAGAATAAATTGCTCTGTGGAATGTGTGGTTGTCATATCATGCACCGGCTTAAATCCACTTTGGGGAGTGGGGGATGATCGACTTTTTTGCCGATTTTTTTTTCTGTCGAACTCACACTTAAGTATAAACACACACCCTCACCCACCCGCACAGGCCCCCTTACACACATTTCAATTTCTATTTTGCGAGCGAGCGAAGCGAACGAGCCAAAAATAGCCACATTTCTGATTTTTAATCGCATTTTCAATTAGAAATTCTAAAATATGATGGTCGTTTATGACAGATTATCAAAAATGTTACTAGATGATTAATTGAAATATCATTTCTTCTTTAAAAAGTGGGGGGGGGGGGGTATATCCCCCGATTCCCCCCTGGATTTACGCCCATAATATCATGAAGACTATTTATTGTCCTTGCTCATCGTCTTAAATTTAGATTTTGGATTTGACATAAACTGCTTCTTTATAATGTATATTGCCAGTTTTATTGAAAATTTGATAGGATATGGTACAATGAAAAGGCCAGCCTCATATATAAAGCCAACCCTTGCACGACGAGATATGACATTTAAGGAAAAATTGGAGTTCTGGTCATGCGATCACAATGTGAAAGGGAATGTTCCAAATCAACTGGAAGAGTTAGATTTGAACAAACACAGGTGTCCAGTGTAAGATTTAGAGATTATCGAATTGATAAGAAATCAACTTGCTTTCCCCAAAAGATTCTTGCACTGCACAAAGAAATGAGTATATGGAACCACACATAAATCTGGCATGAATTTTACCCCCTATAAATTTTCTTTTAATATTTCCAATGTGAGGGCATTTGAAGAGCAATCCTTTCTGGGGGACAATTTTACTATGATGTTCTTCCTAAATGACAAGGAAAGAATGAGAGAGCTCACAAATTATTTTTCACCTTTCCCAGAAGCTTCTCTTTAACATGTTTAAAGTATCATTGTCGAGTGGTAAAGAAATTAATTTGGAGAGGAAATGTCTAAAACTCATGTTAATGGTTGTTGAAAAAAAAAAAAATTATAAAAAAGAAAAACATTACAAAAAACATCGAGTTGTTCAGACCAACTCTTTGTGAACTGTAAGAAATTACCGAAGCCAAATTACCGAAGCCAAATTACCGAAGCCAAATTACCGAAGCCAAATGCCAAATACGACGACCTAAATATGCAACTAGAGGAAGAGAGCTCTACAATTTCTTCATATCAGTATGGTCTTTTCAAAACCTATTACCATCTTCTGTCAAATCTACATGGCAGATATCATCTGCTCGTTTCAAATTTTCTCTTTGCAAACATCGATGGATCATGTGAAAATCTTCATATTTCTTTTGATTTGAAGGGATTCACAGAGAATTCCTTTGAAATAACTGGAGTCTTGATTGGGAAAAACAACAACCAAAATTGGATGCCAAGTTGCATAGTGATGGACAGACAATGAAATATAATACTCAATCGTGATAAGCCGGGCTTATGAGGAATGGAGAAATGTGTTCACACTTCCAACGTTTTGACAAGCATGCATACATGTATGTTGGGCACCTCACTTGCATCCATGCTTTAAACAGCATAAAGACCAGAAGACTACATCAACGAAAAATTGTATAAGATATAACTTTTGCTCATGTAAAGTACAAACGCAGCTTTTCAGCATGTTCAGTCGTTTTGAAAGAATCATAATCGATGTATTATCATGATTATATGTTGACAAAAATGATAATTTTCATTAATTTTTTAAAAATATGATTCATAAGACATATCTATTTTGTCATTTATTGAATCATGTTATTAATAATTATTGTGATGCACTTACATAATTATGTTTTCATGATTTGTATAAGTTTTGTATTCAAAAATGGCGAAAAGACCAAATTTGAATCGAAATCTGCATTGTTGGAGTGTTGGGGGTAAATGAGCCCCCCCCCCCCCTCTCTCTCTCATTCTCTCTCTTTCTCTCTCCCTATTAAACTACGACACGATCTCTCATCAGTGATTTTCTACTGAGCACATACATGTAATTATATAGATTCCGTTTTATTATCTCATCATTAATTGTTATTTAATGGGTGCAGAAATAAAATCACGTACCCTTTGAATCCTAGGGTACTTTCGTTGAAAGCGTTCTTCCACTGAACCGCACTGAAAAACAGCTATACCAGGATCTAGGAGCATTGAATTTCTTAGTGTTCATGAATCCTTAAGATAATAAAAAGGCAATTTTTTTTTTTAAGTGAATTTTTAAAGTTAATTCCACTGAACCGCACTGAACAACAGCTATACCATGGCAGGATCTAAAAGCATTCTTAGTTTTCAGGAATCCTTAAGATAATAAAAATTAATTTAAAAAGTGAATGTTAAAAGTGAATTACACTGAACTGCATTAAACAACAGCTATGACAGGATCTAGAAGCATTCTTAGAGTTCAGCCTTAAGATAATAAAAATGCGTTTTGTTTAAGTACACTATTGTTTTATCAATGCAAACGGATAAATAGCTATCAAATAGTGCATGCCATGATATGCGTGGAAAGAAAAATTACTATTATTGTTACTTTTTTGATTGAACACAATCATGACAATATTGTTATCATATAAACCCAAGGTGTAACGTGTGATAAAAGAGGATAAAAACCCCTGTGAAAAACAGTTTCTCAGCTGATCAGGGCCTATCCGTCCCATGAGTGGTAAACAAATAAATAGATAAAATAAAAACATTGCAAATAATATCAAAACATATTGCACGTGGAATGGAAACAGACCAAGGAACTATCACTCCTGCAGACATCCGAACTTCATCATCTCTCCATCACTTATGTCGTATCGTGTTGCATAGGTTCCGGTTGCGGATTGCAACATCATTTTCTGGCTGTCAACATCCTACCTCCGACATTGAAATGGAAAGGGAGTGTGGGAGAGGATAAAAAGAAAATACAAAATACATGAAGAGAAACTGGATAAAAGAAGATTATTCTCCACCGTACGCTCTTACGAAATTGAAATATGATATTGTGTGTTTATTTGTATGGTCTCAAAGGAATATTTTTGGCATTCGTTAGGAATTCTTCAATCAATACGTTATGGGGAGTGTTAGAGTACGCAATCCATTTGGGAATTTGAAAACACCAGGGACTAAATACCTGCTCGTAATGAATTTGACAAAGAATAAAAGATAACAGAACACAATAAAACAAAAGACAATCAAAAAACAAGTACGCTGAGGAATAGAGAAAGCTCCTTTGTTTATTTGTTCTTTGTCCTTTTGTTTAGAATGTTTCAATTTTATTATAACGTATATTTTCAGGGTATTATCTCTGACAAGCCTACATGGCTTTTTATGACCCCCTCCCCCTTCTTATCTGTAATTATTTATGAAACATCCATTGTATATATTTTGACGTTTTTAAGAAAGTGAAATAAATGAATTGAAATATTTCCCATTGCTAATCCCGACCAAGATTGATATATACACATATAGAATTAACTTTCGAATGTAACTATAAACCATGTGGAGTACGTATTTACGCGAATGAAAATAGTGGAACCAATCTTTAAATTGAAAAAAAGAGTAATTCTTGTTTGACTTTTTAAAGTTTTTCCTATGAAAATCACTTCTCGCGTCAGAAACAAAGTTTCTTTTTACAAATCAATGGATAGACCAATCTGAATGTAAACAAATATTGCTTACTTTTGAGATGATTTTCTTTTTTCTCAAAATGATTAGTGTGCAAAATAATAAGCAATGGGTCTCTACATAATAATGAGGTAAAAGGTCACACTAATTATATCGGGAAATTATCAAGAAAATAGTCAACAATGCAACATCCCCTTGGGCGTATTTACTTGGAAAGCCGTCTTGAAAAGCATAGCTCTAGATAAAAAGGTGCGAGTAATTATCTAGCACTAATATTGCAACTGACAAGATGACATTCACAACAGAAGTGGACATGATATATCAAAAGTCACAGTATCATATCCATCTGTCCTCTGAATCAAGTAAAAAAGAAAAAAAAAGTGATTCATTCATATCCACGAAAGGCATTCACCAAATGATACTTCAACAGCAGATAATGGCACAACTCTTCAACGTCTAAGATAGGATGATTCTAGCAGTCCATTTTTAACGGTGCAATGTCTTCAATGAGATTTAACACACAGTGAATAAAGCATGAAACAGATGTACGTTGAAAGAAAGAAAGAGAGACAGACAGAGATTAGTACTTATTCAGAATTGTAAACTACTCTTTATTATACTTTGGAGTATAATTCACAGAAATTTTCTTCAAGAAGATGCGCGAGAGGGTCAATATTGAATACGGCCGGATGAAATGACCCAAATCCTATTGAACCCTGCAAAGATCTGCAGGGATCATCGATCTTGCGGGAATTCCAGCCATTCAAGTATTCCTCATGTGCAGATTTAAAGGAAGAGAACGAACAATAATCGACTACTCTTCTTTAGATTTAATATAAGGGTATTAACTTTCAATAATTTGAAGATAATACTTTCCATCATGATATGACATTGTGAAGGGATAATCTTAGAAGAATTGAAAGTCTCTAGGTGCTTGACTACTTTATCGGGGTAGTTTGGCCAAAGCTAATTGAGAACCAATATTATTACTCAGCATTACCTCAGAAATAAAGTTATTAAGCATAATATAATTCATTGCTGTTATCATTATCATAATCATTATTAGTATCATTATCATTATGAACATCGTCATTATCATTATTGTTTAGAAATATACTTCAAAGTAATTTTTTGACATATAAGCTGGCAAACTCCGAATTTAAGAAAAAGAATGTATCACCACACATGGTAATCAAGAGAAGGTTACGCAGTTAGTCAACCAATCAGTCAGTCGGTCAATTTATCAATCACGCAGTCAGATAACACAACCAACCAATCATACACTCATGCAATACAAGAAACAAAATGGGTGACGAAAATGAATAGCTGCAATCTGCAGTGCAAATTTGTACGTTTCAGAATTATGACTGATGTACTGAATATCTCTTTGAATGAAGAGACATGACAATTATATCACCTGACAATTTTGTTTTCCAGATGGAAGATTAAAAAAACATGGCTTTATCACTGAAGTAAACAGTTAGTGACAAGGGCAGCGCCAGGGTATTTTGAGATGACCCATAAGTTTATTTACGTTTTAAATTTAAAAAAGGGGGTATTTTATAGTTACATGATCCAACCCTCTCTTTCCCCATATTGCTCTTTCTTCTTTCTCCCCTTCTTCTTTCTTCTTTCTCTTTTTTTTTCTTTTTTTCCTTTTTTTCTTATTTTTTTTTCACTTGAAAAATCATGGGGGGGGGGGGGGGCGGCAGTTTCCCCTGCCCTCCTGTAGCGCCGTCCCTGGTTGGGTAGACTTTTGCCGACACGAGCAATATTTATGAGGGGCACTCTTTATCATATTATAGGCGTATAGATTTATTCACATGAAATATCAATAAATTAAATCCATAATTATAATGTGAATTATTTCATGGCGAATCGTATCTATGGTAGATGTGAACTCACCCCATGGACGTTGAATGCAGAAGCTTTCCCGTACTATTAACCAAAGGCAGTGCATGACTAATCAAAGGGAAATGAGAAGTGTGGATAAAAATATCAGAAATAAAAGAAAAAGTAGAAACGTAGAATCATACAATTAGAGACAGGCCATTGGAAAGACAAAATAATAGAGAGAGATTGAGCGAAAAAAAAATCGTGATGAGAGAGAGAGAGAGAGAGAGAGAGAGATGGGAAGATCGGGACAGATCAAGGGTAATAGTACAGTGTACAATGGCGAGAGAAAAAAAAAACCCAACGTTGTTGCGTGTGTAATCCAAGTGATAACCAGATTAAAAGCTTATATCTCTCCGAGGCGCAGTGTAACTCCATTTTCGTCGCTCATTTCGAGAGATAATGTAAACAGGGCACTGTAACGTGATAAGCACAGGACACAGCCATTATCGGCGGTGACACTAGATACGCACGGAGGCTATGGAACGAGGAATGGGTTGTAGCGTAGGGAGGTGATTGGGTAATTTGCAGGCACAAACCATGGTCTGTCGAAACACGTTATAGAGGTCTGAGTAGGACACTAAAGGAGGTCAGTGGAGAGATCGTGTACTATAGCTGCTTCAGTCACAGCCAGTAGGCAGTCTTGCTAGGCTTCTCTCAAGACGCAATGCATTTAAATCAAGTGTCAATTATATAGGGTCTGTTCCTGCAGACTAGTGATTGGGCGGGATGATACGAGGGCTAATCAACTTTGCAAGCAAGGAAATAAAATGATAAGGGTAATAGAACACTCACACGGATGAATGCAGTCGAAACAAAACACAATGAGAGAGAGAAGAGAGAGAGAGAGAGAGAGAAGAGGAGGACGAAGAGAAGAAGGGTTTGAGGTGATAAAAAGGAGCGAGAGAAAGAGTTAGAAATTCGTTCCATATATTTATAGACAAAAATAAAATTGGGGCATTTAGAGACGTTTATTTGTTTAAACATTTTATAAAGAAACTTGATTTATGAGGAACATGAGTTTCCATTGGTGACAAGGTGACAACCCACTTCACCGAAGGCCCGCGAGGCCGAAAATAGCAAATTGTAATCTATGTTATCACGCCGCTCTGACCAATTCCTGTGCCATAAGGAAGTTTAATAAGTATTAAAGGGCAGCAAATGTTTTTCATGGAAGGTGTGGAACATCCGGAAACGAGGACTAAAAATGCTAAAACAGACATAATTTTTTTATGTACCGATAGCTCATTATTTGTGATGAAGGCAAATGCGATACGAGAAAAGTCGGCCTCGCGTGCCTTCGGTCTCGCGGGCCTTCGGTCAAGTGGGCGGACTCCGGTGACAAACACTAGTATAGACAATAATAACATTTTCATCATAACTAATTTATATAACGCAAACGTGCTATTTTGTAATTACAGACGCC
Organism: Echinometra lucunter; assembly: GCA_029962745.1. Taxonomy (NCBI): domain Eukaryota; kingdom Metazoa; phylum Echinodermata; class Echinoidea; order Camarodonta; family Echinometridae; genus Echinometra; species Echinometra lucunter. Next base: position 17,348,289 of record CM057161.1, on the reverse strand, counting down.
ACTGTTGCTAAAACAGTTTAACTTCGCTGGATGCTTCTAATCTTATCTGCCCATGTGTTATCTGACAAAGCAAACTGAAGGTTATGAGACTAAAAATATGAATTCATACAGGATATTGAGCCCGACTGCTGAGATAAAGGGTGGCGTAATATTATGTTCGACCCGGCTTCCTGGGTTATTTTCCCCTAGAAAATAGGGTTATCAATAAACGAAGGTATGGAATGAGACTTGTTATGAGGAAATTATGGAGTGATTTTTAGTCTCAATGCCTCCTTACGTACTTAAAAAAAAGTCATTCAATTCAACCTCGGAAGCTTCTAATCCTATTTGCTATGTGTTAGTGTTACAAAACAGGTTGAAGGTTACGAGGCTACAATATGAATTGATATAGGATACTGAGACTGCCTGCCGAGATAAAGGGTGGAGTAATACAATGTTCGACCTGGCTTCCTAGGTTATTTTCCCCTAGAAAATAGGGTTATTAATAAACGAAGGTATGGAATGTGACTGGCTATGAGGAAAATCATGGAGTAATTTTTAGTCTCAATGCCTCATTACGTACTAAAAACGTCATAAGGTGAAAGATGTCACGTTTCATTTTTTGTTTGTTTGTTTTAGTGCATTCAGGAACGTCAAAGTGTAAAGCTTTTAGTAATGCAATGGAAGAGGAAGAGATGGCAAATAGAAATGCATCGCCGGCCTTTTTAAAAATAGGGTATATCCTCCTCTTATGTTATAGTAATTGTGACCCTGGGGACACTGCTTTTTTCAGCCTGAGTTCCCAATAATGTTTTTTTTTTTCGACTTTCGGTAAAAATCGGTTGATTCCCCCTTGATTGATTGATTGATTGATTGATTGATTGATTGATTGATTGATTGATTGATTGATTGATTGATTGATTGATTGATTGATTGATTTTAATTGCCAAGCCTCCAAAACACAAAAATGGATATATGAATCGAAGAATAACAGATCAGTAAGCTTGACCAGGATAACCCACGAAAGCTCGAAAGATTATTTCCAGTGGGGTCGTCGACATATAATTATGAACAAAATAACTGATAGCCTAAAGGCTAAAATCGTAATATCTACAAGCAGAATAACAATCAGGAATAATGATTATATAATGATAGTAATGATAAGTTATACAAGAAGAATATATGAAGAAGAAGAAAAGTGAAAGGAAGAAGAAGAAGAAGAAGAAGAAGAAGAAGAAGAAGAAGAAGAAGGAGGAGGAGGAGGAGGAGGAGGAGGAGGAGGAGGAGGAGAGAAAAAGACAATATGAGAAGTAGAATAAGAAAAAAGGGGAAAGGGAGGGGGAAATAGCAATAAATATGTTGAATCTTTCAAAACGTACAAAACTATATCATATACAATAAAGAACGTATTAACCTCCATGGCAGAGAAAAGGAGGTGGTCTGTATTCAGGCTATTTCAACTATATAACATACCATTCGCTTCTTCCCTTCGCAAAGAATAATCTGTATATATAAAAGTATATTTCTTCTAACATGTTTAACACCTAATTCTTGAGAATGTCATAGTTGCCTTTCTTGCGGTAAGAAGGAAGACATGGCAAAGAGTGGTGCTAATATTTGTATCATGCTGACTGGTTTTGACGCTGATATACTCTGTGCTGCATTGTGCAGCTGACCACAAGTATCCCGGATGTTTGACAAGGGGAAAAATACTACTACCAGTGTACAAATATTGACTGCTTTGAGGGACATGCTTGAAGCCCAAAGATGATCTCGAAACTGTACTGTTCCCCAAGACGAAGTCGAAGGCTAAGGCTATTCCCCCCCCCCCCCTCCTTTTTAAAGCTTCAGGGGAAAACTTCACAGGCTTTCGTGAAAGAAGGGAATAGTATGACCCTCTTCTCCCAGTTGCCACCAAAGACGAGGGGAATCAGTGGCGACGATTTCACTTAACGAGTGGGGAGAGGGGGACGGAAACACTGAAGGTCACCTCCTAAAATGTGTTTTGAGAAGTGGAAGGGGGATGACCTTTATTATGCGGGCGAGCGAGCTAAAAATAACCGCAAAAAATAATGAAGAAGCCTCATTTTGCCATCAAAATACACTCAATGCCTATGAAATAATTAAGTAGTTAGCCTAAATTTGGTCGCCTGACTCAAAGAAAGAAAAATGAAAATATTAAGTTTTAAAAATCAAGGGGGACGATCCCCCCAGAAAAAAATTGAGGGGAGGGGGACATGTCCCCCCCCCCCCTTCGATCGCCGCCTATGAGAGGAATATAACCACAGCTCAGATGTGTGAGTCGGATAATAATATCATTATATACATTAACTCATTCGTGCAATATATTATATACATTAACGGTGACACGACATATGCTCCGCCGACATTTGCTCCGCGACAATTGCTCCGCCGACATTTGCTCCGCCGACATTTGCTCCGCCGATATTTGCTCCGCCGATATTTGCTCTGCCGACATTTGCTCCGCCGACATTTGCTCCGCCGACATATGCTCCGCCGACATATACTCCGCCGACATTTGCTCCGCCGACAATTGCTCCGCCGACATATGCTCCGAAACAACGAAATTTGCTCCGCCGACATTTGCTCCGAAACGACGACATTTGCTACGCCGACATATGCTCCGCCGACATAATTATGCTCCGCCGACATTTGCTCCGCCGAATTATGCTCGGCCAAATTATTTCGACAATAATGTGACAGTTGCCTCGCCGACAATTTCTCCGGCAATTTCTCTGCCGAATCAATTTCGAAGACACAACACTTAAACTGTGACAATTGCTCCATCGGTACCATTAAATGAATTGGAGAGCATACTCTCTGACGTAGCCAAGAATTTTCAACAGGGCGGGGGGCGCGAGGAGAGGGAGCGAAGCGACCGAGCGGGCGGAAGCTGTTGGAGAGGGTTAATCCCCCCTCCCACCGTAGGGGGATTTTTTTTTTTAGATTTTAATGTTTTTACCGCATAATATTCCTTTTTTTTTGGTTGATTCTTGCCTTTGACCAATCTACATTGTTATTCAATTCAAATTCAGTTCAATTCAGTTCAATTTCGTTTTTATTGTAAAAGGAAATAATTGGTACATGACAAAAGTCTGAAGACTCATATTATCATATTTACAAGATAAGACAATATTCATATTATATTAAGAGTTAAAAGGAAACTGAAATAATATACATGCAAGGAGCAATTACATGTGAAAAATTAATCATGAAGACTGAATTTTAAATGTACGGAAGATGCCAGTAAAAATAGTTATTAAAAAAAAAAGAAAGTTTGTGAAGATTTGGGGGAAATATTAACCCAGGGGAAGTAAATGAAATTAACCCTTTGCTGTAATAACTAAGTTTGCAAAATACAAATTAAACAACTTACAATGAAGTTTATACACCAGGAATACAAAGAATGTAGATGGGATGCGTCGCCATTAAAAACTGTAAATGAATGTGACATAACAAGCTGAAAATCTGGTTATTGCAAAATTCCGTGAACCGCTGCGATTATCAAAAGAATACATTAAAAGCAGATTGATTCACTGTGTGGTTATGATCTGCATTCAATTAATTAAGAAATTACAATGCTTGAAAATATGAGAATAATAATATGATAACTGTCTTTACTCACATTTCATCATCTCAGCCATGCAGCAGGCTGAATTACCAATGATTTTACAAAATATATACATAATAGTGCAAGTGACAAGAAGACACCATTGACCGTGATTAAAAGGAACATCATAATATACAATAGTCAACACAATCATTATAGGAACATAAAAGATATGAACTTTGTAGGTAGAAGATGGATGGAAAAGAGAAGTGTACAGGGAAAAGGAAGAGAGGAAGAAAATGGTAAATAAGATGATGAAAAGAGGAAGAAAAGGACAAGAAGAAGAATAAAGAGAAAAAGGAAGAAGGAGAAGAAGAAGAGGAAAAAGAAGAGGAGGAGGAAGAAGAAGAGGAAGAATAACAAGAAGAAGAAGAAGAAGGAGAAGAAGAAGAAGAGGGGGAAAGAAGAAGGAGGAGAAGGAGAAGGAGAAGGAGAAGAGCGCTTTTATGACAAAAATATCCAAATGATTGTAGAAAAAAATAATTATCAATATAATCATGAGCAATTGTCGCAGCAGAGTGGAATTATCATTAATTTATTGATGTGTATAATTAATTCGGCGGAGCAAATGTCGTATTTTCGGACGATATGTCGGTGGAGCAATTGTCGGCGGAACAAATGTCGGCGGAGCAAATTCGTCATTTCAGAGCATATGTCGGCGGAGCAATTGTCGGCGGAGTATATGTCGGCGGAGCATATGTCGGCGGAGCAAATGTCGGCGAAGCATATTATGTCGGCGGAGCAAATGTCGGCGGAGCAATTGTCGCGGAGCAGTTGTCGGAATTTTCGGAGCAGTTGTCGGCGGAGCAAATGTCGGCGGAGCAAATGTCGGCGGAGCATACTAGTATGTCATGGAACCACATTATCTCATTCGTGTATGAATAAACTAACCATAAATTAGACACTGCGCAAAGAACAATCACGACTAGTCTTCACTCAAGGCTTGGTGGGTACGTTTCCCCCTCCTTCCAGATGGCTATAATGAGATTAAATCAATGACTGAATCCGGGTCTGGGGTATACAGACTAGCTCTGTCATTTATCCAGGTAATCAGGGTGGAAGGCAAAGAGATATATATCTCTATGGTGGAAGGCGATGATTATAGGCTTCTCAAAGCAGACTCTGAGCGCACATTGTAAAGGAGAAGGATAACAATCATGACAATGAGGATACACTCTGCCTGGCAATGAGTCTATACCTGCAGAGGGTTGTCACATCAAAGCTTTTCACACAGAGAGCATTCGGAGAAAGTACGTTCATAAAAGTACAGCCTCTTCGGAGTTGATTTACTAGTATATTTTCCTCTAGCGGAAAGTACTTCAAAAGCGAAATGTAATTTTTCTCTCTTTTAAAATTTCAATCGCCAAACGTCCCTGCATGACCATGAAACATTGACTGAAGATCAGAGATTGTAAATTCATTTTTATTATCGAACACAATGAGAATAGAAATCAAAAGTTTGAAGGTAACATGCAATCTGGAGTTAATTAAAAAATTGTATTTCCTGCTCTCTTAACTTGATGAAAGATTTCACTATGACAATGTCGTCGCGTAGTGCAAAAGCACGCCCCCATGTATTGTGCACAGAAAAGCCATGATGAATTTTAAAGGTCCCCTAATTAAAATCTAATTGTGACACCCTGATTATTGTTTTAGATCCTCAAAACTTCCTTCTGGATAGCGTTTGCAAAAATAAGAATTGGTCTTGAGGTAATAATTTCTTCTTTATTCGATTTTCGCATCGCGTAAGGGCATGTCTGCACTGATGCGCGATATTGAAATATCGTACAATAAATCATTCAAATAAAATGCCCTTTTTGTTATTGATGCTCTGAAATCATTTCTAAGAAAGAATTAGGCAAACCAAATAATCTTGCTGTTCATAGAAACCTATTCCATAGGGGAATTGAAATGTTCCCAAAATTTCCACGAGGTTGAAAGGTACACATCTTCCTACACCTGTCAGAAGTATAAAGGACTATGGGTATCGTTATCTATCAAATTTGTAACTGAGAACATTCTGAGGACATTAGACGGGCATGCGGTATTTATAGATGAAAGGGGATACCTTCTCACTCCTCCCTCCGGTGCCTCTGCAGTGTTTAATCCATCAAATTAATTTCAAACGAGAAAACATTTTTGAATCTTAAAAGGCCTTTCGGGTAATCAGAGTCTCAAATCCTTGAATATCTTCTTCACCCCCCCCCCCCCCCGCCATCTTTTGAATGGGCCAGAAACGCAGCAGTGATCGATCGTTTTGTTTCGACACCCCACTTAATGCAGAAAGTTCAATCGCGTACGAAAAACTTTTTAACTACTTATTTTCTTTCCTTACTCGCAGCAAAGAATTATTGTAGTCTATAATAACTTCCTGCTCTCAGCTTGTATCCTCCCCATTGATCAACATTTATAAAATCAGGATATAATTCCATGCAACCTTTTCAAGTTCTAGGATGCTGTATTGTCATTTTTTGAAAACTGGTGGTCCCACAGGGTTCTCACTAGAAAAAAATCCACACGCGGTTCCCTCTCTGCGCAAAGCGTGGAAGTTTCGGAATTAAGTTTTACGGAATAACACCTAAAGTTAGGTGTGGCAGCAGTATATGTTATAGTAAAAGGATGAAAAATACTTCTTGGTAAGCAGAAGTTGTCTACTAATGGCATAAAAGTAAAAATACATTGCCAAAAAGTAAAACAGTCTGTGACATTTATCATTATTGTTAGGAATATATACTCCAATATTTTTTTACCCTTGTTGCCGCGCATGGTGCAGCAATTTCACACATGGTTCTCCCTTGTCTGAAACCCTTTACGCATGGTATTGGAACCATGGGTGTTATGAACTGTCGAGAACCATGCTGGTGGATGAGACGATACAATATTCTAGAAAACAATGAAAAGGAGTATCGTTAGGGAATATGCCAATGACAGAAAATAAAGACGAAAAAGAACTGTAGAGCAAATAAGTTAAGGTATTGGCGAATTTACTGCATGTAGGTGCAAAGTGTATACTTGTACAGAACGGGCACAACGTCACACTAAAGAAGAGAGAGAGGGAAAAGGGAGACGAGACGAGAGAGAAAGCGAGAAAAAGATAAAAAAAAATTGGGAGAAATTAAATGAGAAAAAGAGAATTTTTAAAAGAAATGTATGAACAGAAATACTGATAAACAAAAATATGTGCATACATTTAGAGATGAGGCGAGAGAGGAAGCGAGAAAAAGAAAGAAGAAATTTGAGGAAATGAAACGAGAAATAGAGAGAAAAAATTAGAAATGTATAGAAAAAAAATTGATGAAAAGTATGTATAAACATGTATGATTGCGATTTGTGAGAGCGTGTGTGATGAATCGAGAGGAGATAGGGAAAAATGGTAAATGGAAAAAAGGAAGATAGATAGATAGATAGATAAACAGATAGGCCTAGATAGATAGATAGATAGATAGATAGAGAGAGAGAGAGAGAGAGAGAGAGAGAGAGAGAGAGAGAGATGGGGGTCGTAATAATATTGGCAAGAACACAAGAAAGACGGAAAGATTAAAGCAGATTGATCATAACAGTGTAGGATTGCAAGAGAGGGAGGAAGGGTGAGGAGAAAATGTGGTATGGAAGAAAATCAAGGGATGGTGATGGAGCAAGGGGAGAAGAAGAAGAAGAAGAAGAAGAAGAAGAAGAAGAAGAAGAAGAAGAAGAAGAAGAAGAAGAAGAAGAAGAAAGAAAGAAAGAAAGAAAAAGAAAGAGAGAAGAAGAAAAGGTGGAGGAGGAGGAGGAGGAGGAGGAGGAGGAGAAGAAGAAGAAGTAGAAGAAGAGGAGGAAGAAGAAGAAGAAGAAGAAGAAGAAGAAGAAGAAGAAGAAGAAGAAACAGAAATTAAGACAGGAAAGATGATAAACGGAGATGGAAGAAAAGTTTAGAGGGGAAAAACGCAGATTGATTGACAGACAGATAGAGAGAGAGTGAGAGGGAGATAGACAGAAAGAGAGATAGAGAGAAAGAGGGAGCGAGAAAGAGAGCGTGAGAGAGAGAGAAAGAGAGAGAGGGAGAGCATGGACTTATGGAGAGAGAGAGAGAGAAAGGAGGGTGATAGCGGAAATGTGAAAGGAATGTGATTGATTGTGTTGCATGGAGTGCAGCCATGCTCAAAACCATCAACTCATTTGCGACGAAGCAGAAGAATAAAATCATCGTTCTGTATGGTTTCATTGAAATTGCCTAATGGAAATTTGAAATGGCTGGTTCCGTAGAAATAAAGAGACACACAAAAGCATCTTTCAACATCGCCTTGATTAAGTGCACGCTTTTTGCCTATGTCTATTCGACTGCAAAAATGTTGTACCGCATCATGAAGTAATAAGAAACACCAGGAGAAGAATACTGAAATCAAGAGTCGGACAGCTAGCGATTGAAAAAAATAATAAATAGAAATATGAAAATAATCAGTGGTATAGATTTGAAAGGGGGCAGAGGCCCTCTCCCATTAACTGAATGGAAAAGGAAAAGAGAGAGCGAGAGAGAGAGAGAGAGAGGGATAGAGAGAGGGAGAAGAGGGAAAGAGAAAGAAGGTGAGGGGAAGAGGATTGCATAATGATCTGAAGTCTCCCACTTTCTCTAAAAATCGGCGGTGTTTTTGTTATTTTGTGTCATCAACAACGCAATACTGTCGAGCCTCCCCCCTCTACAATCACATCGAATTATGGTGATGTAACAAGAAGATTCCAATCTAGCATGAAATGGGGGGGGGGGGGGGGAGGGGGAGGGGGAAACGAACAAAAAATAACAAACACACAATAGAAACGCATCGCCATTATGGAGGTTGCCATCTTCAGAGGATGGCGCCCCACAGTCACGGACAGAACGGCACACAGTCTAAGCTTAAAGCTAGAAGACATTCGAAAGTCATGATGGGAAAGAGCGAATGGCCTTTATGTGTGAACCCCATCTCGGGAGAGAGCGACATTAAGACTTCCTTAGAGAATGCGGTTAGCTACTCATTTTTCTTTTAAATTACAGAGCTATGTTATTTCCCACTTGTCCTGTCGGCAACCAAAGAACGTAAAAGAAAGGAGGGAGGGGGGGGGGGGGCTGGTTTTACTCTTGATAAACCATTCCCATGCTTTTTACGGGGCTGCTGCGGTTCCTTCTCTTTTGATGCGCCTTTGACGGTGTAAATTAATTGTTTTGCCCGCGTCATTGCACTTTTCCCATGACCGGTTCGACGTCGGAAGACATGAAAAAAAAAAGAATGTTAACGTTTCTCGAGGATAGAGGGAGATGAAGATGATGAATCTCCTAGCGATTAGTACACCTGTCGTTCGTGATGGCTAAATATTTGCCGTGAGCTTCGGTGAGAGTGAGATGTCCTTTAGTGTGTCTCGTCTTTCTGCACCCAAACGTAATTGGTGTTTGACTAAACATAACAGATATCAATTCGCTGACACGAGATTGCACGCTGTTTGAAAAGTTTATCCCTCTAGCATGTCTAGCGGAGGAAACGATATCCCAATTGCTTAGTTCGTTCAAGGAGCTCCTTGCTTCATTGCAGGACACATGGTTCGGGGCCATTTGTATGGTGGCCCTGAAGTACGCTCGATAACAGGTCATGTGCGACGTGAATTTCGCATACCAGGTCCTGAATTTCGCATCGCGGGTCGTGAACTTCGCGTCCCTGGTCATGAATTTCACGACCCGCGATGCGAAATTCAGGACCTCGGATGCGAAATTCACGACCGGCGATGCGAAATTCAGGACCAGTGGCGCGAACTTCGCTTCCCAGTCGTGAAATTAACGACCCGCGGCGCGAAATTCGTGACCTAGGATGCGAAGTTCACGACCCGCGATGCGAAATTCAGGACCTGGGATGCGAAATTCACGTCGCGCATGACCTGCTGGCGAGCGTACTTCAGGGCCACCACTACATTTGCTACGTGGTCAATTTCTTACTATGACCAAAATCCGAACTTCAGCTTAGCCTATACTTACTTTACTTTAGCCGAGTCCTTGTTGTTCCTCTTAATATGAGCGTAAATCAATGAGGAAACAGGGGGGCATGTCCTCCCAAATGTTTAAGGGTGGGAGGGGGGGGGACACAATAGGGTACATGTATGTCCTCCCTAATTTTAAGTTGAGGACCTTTGTGTGTGTGCGTGTGTGTATGTGTGTTGTGTGTGAGGATGTGTACGTGTGCAGGTGTGTGTGTTTTGTGTGTGTCCCCCTAATTTTATTTCCCCAAAGTTTTTTGAAAGTGCCCCCTCCCCTCCCCCCAAAAAGGAAACCGGAATGAGGCCCCTGACTTTTAATGTGATGGCCCAGTACTTCCTATCTGGCATTTCTTTTAGCTTGGTCAGTTGGTCGTCGACTTCCAGTCCTGCGTCCTCTCTAAGTATATACATCTATGAAAGTTTTTGCAGGTCTCCGTTTGCCTCTCTGTCCATGTGAAGGAGTCCTTAACAAGTGCGAGACAAGTTCATCTCTTTTCCTGACGCAGTAGACAGCCAGTTTCAAACGTTTCTGTCTTATCCAAAGACGAAGTCAACCCTGTTGACAACAATGTCCGAAAGGTCTCCAATGAAAATTAAAAAATAATTACGAACCTTTGGAAAATCGACTTGTCACCCTCTGTTCAGCATTGTGCGTGGAGATATCCAGCAAAAGCAACAAAATATCCTTTCATATGTTTATCACTGCTTCCACAGTTAAAAAAAAATCCTGGGACAAGACATTTGCTCCAGCGACAATCGTGTTTTGTCTTAATTTCTCCGAAGACATAGGGTTAAATTTGGGGTTGTGATTAACGTGCAGATTTTCCATGGGTACAATTGTCATGGAAACAAAAATCCATAAGATTATAAAGTTCACAGTTTCAGATAAAGAATGATTTAAAAATAATCATCTGAGTAACAAATAGTGACTAATGACTAGAATAATGTCATGTGCAATTATAAATGATTATAACCATCTGTTTAACAAACAAATTACAAAAAAAAAAATAGATAAATAAAGGCAAAGCAGAGGAATCTAGCACTGGCCAAATTTATGGTGGAGTGGAGAACGTATAAAGATTTCTGCTTTCATCGATCATCACCTTCATATGTTTAAGATCCTTTGGCTTATAGGCGATATGCAGTAGATATTCGGAAGTCAACAGGAAAGGCGCAGAAGCGTCTTCACCAGATTAAATTACGAAATCGAAGAATGAAAAAAATAAACATAACCCCTTGTCATGTCGACAGTTCTTTCCCGTCGTATTCCTGCTTTTTGTCTCATCATCCAATGTATATTAGAACATGTAGAATGTTTGTTTCGAACATAGTGTGGTGATACTAATCAAACCTAGGCGATCTGAGTGATTTTCATAATACCAAAGGGGCATAGGTTGCAGAAATGGAACTTTTGAACCTGAATAAAAACGAAAAGGGCATAAGGAGGAGGCGGCGCTGTGGTTCTGTGGCTCAGTGGACAGAGCAGTGATCTCGTAACCGGGAATACCCGGGTTCGAAAGCAAGTGGATGCGTTAATGCCCTTTGGTAAGGTACTCATCCTCATGACCAAGTCCTTCGGAGGGTACTTAAAGCCATCGGTCCCCTGGTTGCTTACTAGCAAGCATACACATGCTTTCTTAGCAGTCAGGTAAATTAACCAACCATTTAACCATTTAATGGCATAGGGAAGCACTTTCATGTTGGAATGACTGGGGAATCACTTTGATATACTGGGGTGCATCTATAAGTGATAACCAGTCTTGACAGTAAGTTGCTGGGGTTAAAACAGTCCACTGCCTGGACTGTTCCCTATGATCCTTGAGCTCATACATCAGCAACACATGTATGTACACAAATTAAGTGCACGGGGAAGGTGAATTCGCGGGAAAGTGAATTCGTGGGGACAAAGTGTTTTCGTGGGGATACCACATCAGCGCGCGCACGCATGCTCGGGAATTAGTGACAGTTTAAAACGACCAGCAGCTGGTCTAGGGTTAGAAGGCAGAGATGTTGTGGTCTAGTGGATAAGTCTGCAGACTGTGAAGCACAAGATAGGGGGTTCGAATCCTTGGTGCAGCACTAATATCATTTGGCAAGATAATCTACGATATTATTATGCAACTCGACCCAAGTGAAATAAGTGGGTTTCTGGCAGGATTAATTCTCTAAAATGAGCCCTGTATATTGCAGGGCCTACGGGATGCTGGTGAGGCTTTCCTTAAATAAAATAAAAAATCTCCTTCTTTCTCTTCCTTCCTCAACTTCTCCTCCTCCTCCTCCTCCTCCTCTTTTCCTAATTTTGCTTTTATTTCTCTTTCAAGCTCTAGGACCCCTCCCACTATTTCTGCTTTTCTCCTTTCCTCCTCTTATCATGCTTATCGTCTGTTTTAACCCTCTACTTTGATTTATTTAAACTCTTGCATCAATATTTTTCTCTTTTTCATCTCCTCACGCTCTCCTCCTCTCTTCTTCTTCTTCTTCTTCTTCTTCTTCTTCTTCTTCTTCTTCTTCATCACCATCTTCTTCTTCTTCTTCTTCTTCTTCTTTTTCTTCTTCTTCTTCTTCTTCTACTTCTTCTCCTCTCTCTCTCTCTCTCTCTCTTTCGCTTCCCCTTATGCTATCTTAATGGGTTACTTAATGGTTACTGACGCACAGACTAATCACATGACTGCTGAGTAGGCACACTGCCCGTGTAAGATTTTGGTGTCGTAACCACGAATTTATCCGCAGAACTCGTTAAAGCTTACGAAATAGTTTTAATGAATGATGTCTTCTCTGAAAAAATCTTATTATTAACTCGCCTCTTTTTCAACAGACATTATTAGCAAAAATAGTATCAACTATCCTACTTACTTATTGGGTTTATTTAATTTAATTGCTCTTCAATTCTCATTAGTCCCTACCCCCTCTTGATTCAGCTAAAACGATAGCTGTGTACATTCATTTTCTTCATATAGATATATACATTTTCTTCAAATAGATTTCTAAGTGCCTCTAAAATGTTCACAAGAAAAGCAAAGTAGATAAATGAAACGCCTTATAGATATTTTGTTCTAAATCATTTTTTCTTGATAAAACCCAGAAGATAATAAAGCACGGGTAAATAATTTTTGTGAAATAGAATTCTGGAATATGCTACGTTGTGTGCGTCAAAATTGAACATGCTTTCACATTAAGTATGTTCTCTCTGGTTTGTAGGTTTTCTTCTTTTTCGGGGCTGCTACCGCAATGCATCAGTATAGTTTGACCTTATTTTCCTGGTCGTGAAATTTTTCTCTTGATTTCAGTTGATTTTAGTTCTGTTTTCTGAAGATATGTCAACTAATATAAAGCAGTGGAAAGTAATTTCATGCCGCTGTGAGAGTCGTTTAATAATAACAATAATAATCATGATAATAGCAGTGGAAAGTAATTTCATCCCGCTGTGAGAGTCGTTCAAAGAAAGTGTTGGGAAATCCTACACGAATGAAAGATGGGTCAACTGTCTTCAAAAGATAAACTTTGGGCAACTTTCATTCAAGTAGCAACCATTATGTTCAAGTATGTCAATAATCAACTGCCATCTTCCTTTGATGATATGTTTAGATTCAATAGTTCTGTCCATTCCTACCCAACACGCATATCTGGAAATTTTCATCTTACAAATCCCAAACTATTAATAACATAATATATATATATATACATATATATATATATATATATATATATATATATATATATATATATATACATATATATATATATAAAAATATATATATATATATGTATATATATATATATGTATATAAACATGACTTCATTATATAAGTAATGTCGATTTAATCTAGAACGCAGAAATAAAAGCAAACAAACAAACAAACAAACACTAGAGGAAACGTAGCAGCGAGACCAAACGTTTATACAGTTCCGTTCTCTCCCTATCATGCCTATGCAGCATACGTTCTTTTATTGAAGCTTTCTAGCTAATTAATTACTCGCATGCTTCGTTTTTTTTTTCAAATTTGTTTCTGTAAACGATAATGAGGAATTCACTGGTTTACTCAGCCGGGGGAATTGCCTTTCAACCACGTTAAGTGGAATCATTATTTCTTAAAGTGCGGTTTTAACATTACGACGAAGAAAAAAAAATTTAAAAAATGTTTTCGACATAGAAAAGTAATAATAAAACAAAGTTGTGAATTGATATTTCACCCTTGTCTAAAGTACACTCTTAAAGAAAAGAGGTGTACGGTGTTTTATTTTGCTATGACCCAAAGAGTAACGAATTTTAAAAGGAAACCAACCTAAAATAGTCAGCTTTATAATAACTGGTACAACAGATAAACGATCAGTTGTCTAACTACTGACACATGGGCGGGTGTTAGAAGAATCACAATCAACCCCCCCCCCCCCCAAGAAAGGTCATTCGCTAAAAATACCTCTATACGCTTCACCTAATGACAGAAGCGGTGTTCTAACTTAGTGACCCCACCCCTTTAAAGAGGAAAACTTGCCTCTGTTAGGGATGTTTAAAAGTTTGGAAACACCAATTTCATGAGGTTACTTGCGGACAAGTAAAATCAGGAACAGTTTCATTCTGCTCCCTACATCCATTACGAAAACCACACACTGCATAAGCCAGTAGGTTCTTTCATTTTTTGTTGTTGCTGTTGGTAGCATAAGCATTCCCTTGGCATTACTTAAGCGATCATGATATTTGAGACGTTTTTTGCATATCCAGCAAAATTTCTGGTTTTCGCTTAAAAATTCCCCTCCCACGTACCTTTGAACCTCTTGGTGTACTTTGGTTTCTCCCTAGAATGCATTACTCAAGCTAATATTATGAACGATACCAAGAAATATTACACTACGGTATTTCTGAAATAGACATTTCATGTGCCTTTTTAGAATACAAATACCCATTTGCCCAGTAAGGATCTATTTAATTTCCTTGGAGTATACATTTTTTTTAAATAATGATAATTTATGAAGTGTCTAGTTTATATTGAGCATCGGTTAATGTGACAGAAAGATGAGAGAGAGAGAGAGAGAGAGAGAGAGAGAGAGAGAGAGAGAGAGAGAGAGAGAGAGAGAGAGAGAGAGGGAAGGGGTGGAGGGGAGAGGTGCGGTATTAAGAGAAAATTTTCACGTACTGATCAGCACGATCACATAGATATCAGTCGATGCACACTGTTTCTATTGCTGATTTTTGTTTGCAAGTCTGTTTATTTTTGTTCACGCTTTTTAGTTTCATGAATCCTGTATAATTCAACAGGTTGGAAAAGAAAACAGGTTACTTCCCCTTTCAAAACGAAAACAACAACGTTTTAAAAAGTTATATAAATTTTCCCCTTTTTTCTTTCGTTTTCTGTAGGTATGCTTCATGAGTGAAAAAAACACCATACATGTATGTATTCAGTTTTTATTGACACAGAAATGAAATTTTGAGAGTTTTCGGAGAAGTATTTTCCACTTGGTCTTGTTTCACGTAGTTTTTTTTTTTTTTTTTTTTTTTCATCTGGGACCAAACCATAGACTGATTCGATAAGAAAAACAATTCTTGGAAACGAAATAAAAAGTTCCCTGGCAGTCGTTCAGCGTGGGTGCTGTAACAACAAGAGGATTGAGAGGCGGGCTGTTCTATACGGAAAGGGGTCAACTTCGCATAATGTTCTTAATCTCCCCCCTCCCCCCCCCCCTCTTCCCTCTCCCCCCCCCCCTCTCTGTCTCCCTCTCTTTTACTCAACCAGCCAGATGTCGAGACACACACATCATGTGTTTCACTTCCCAGAAACGGATTCATTTCATTTTTCATTTCATTTCATCGCGCCTTTTGTTGCATCCTGGCTACTGACGACGAATGCGACGGACTCATCCTAAAAAAATGACTAGATGACAAGTGCCCACGCGTATCCTCCATTCCACCGTCGGGCATTTTTCCAAGTACCAAATACTACATCATGTTCACAATACCTTAACCTCACGACGAATGACTACGAAATGACAAGATCGATTTACGTCGTTATAATGTTATTACCCTTGAAGATGGGGAATTCAATGTATTTCCACGTAGGGATAGAGTCATTGAGAAAACGGCATTGATTTTCCATCAATTCTGTTGACACAACTGTAGTATAAGAAAGTGTCGGAGTATAAAGGACCAAACTATGCAACAGAAGACCTGGCAGGTGTTCTATAATCTTTATAACAGATAGTGTTATGCAGTCAGAGAAACAAGAGCATTTACCTGATATCAACAAACGTTAGCATATGATTTTGAGAGCAAAGCGGCAGAAAACATGTTTTCAAAGTGGACTGCGAATTTTTGAAGAGCTTTGTGACTAATAAAACTTTCCCTCCCGTGTTTAATACTGCTTATTTTTTTCTATTTTCTTTTCATAGGCATGATCGAAGTTCATGTAGATTTGTCATATTACGTGTATAGTGATTGCCGTTGAATGCATCTCAAGAGAAACTGTAACTTTTCCTTTTTTAAAGTAAATATAGAATTTCAAGTGTCAAAATTACTTGCCTTCATTGAGAGTGAAATTTCATCTTTTTAGATCATTGGCTATCATATTCCTGAAGCAATCTGAAGTGATGAATAGCTTAAGAACGTTTGAGATGCACAGATCCTCTAGTTTCATGTTTATCAACACAGCTTAAATTGGCACCATCAACATGATCACTGTCATTGAGTGCAAAAGAATCCCAACTTTGAAGGCCTGTAAAAATTAAGTGACAAGGTATCATGGGTTACCTTATGGTTAATCATGAAAGGTGTTCTGAGAAGTACACGAGTTTGGTTGTCATGGTTTGCTGTTCAAATGCAAATCAAAGAAAGGTTCAGTGTCACGGACGGACAAGACAGAAATTAGGTGTGTGACCTTATAGTTCTCTTTTGCTATTTCTATTCAAATAAATTGACTTTGTCAAATATTTTCAAGTAAATTGGCTTCCCTATCATCCATTTACGATTGAAATCGAACCCTTGATTTTGTAGGAGATGTCAAGAATGGTGTCACGGACGGACATTTTTGCTAAAAAGTGCAATTTTGAACAACACCCCTCTGAAAATGGTTTAGTCCAAAGAAGTCCCCATCTCAGAACTTTCTAAGGAACCATATACAAACAATTAGAGATACATATAAAGTTGGATAAAGTCTCTCAACATAGTATACCATGAGTGTCACGGACGGACAAAATGTTGCCCTGCACTTATCAAAATTCCATTATAGCGCATTATCGCATGGAAATGTACGTGTACGTATCATGTAAAAAGGTCTAAGGTGTTATGGTTCATCAGTTGATCGTAATAGTTTACGACTTTTCCTGTGTATTTCAGCTTTCATTGATTTGCGGTTGAAATCACAAAGAAATGATATCGCATTCATATGGAAATTGCACCATAAAAATGATTAATGGCAATATTTTCATCAACATTAAAACGATTGAGTATTATCCCCAATACCCATGATACCCGACTGCATTCATAATAAGAGCGTCAAGAAGTTGTGTCACTGAACCATTTTTATTGGGGTGGGTGACGAAACAACAACATCGAATAGGCAAACAAACAAGAACCAAAACGAATACAAACAAACATGTTATCCATCGAGAGGAGAGTTACCACCTTTGCACGCTAAGAACCCATTGCACTTTTCGGAGAAGTGTAGGGGAAATCCCGCTGTACACCTGCACATTCCAATTAATTACATATCGGGGGAGAGACCCAAGGGTCACAGTGATTAAGTCCGCTTTTCCCCTCCCAGGCATAGGTAACGTCAAATATTAATGATATAATGAGAAAAAGGAAAAAGAAGATTTAAGAGGGAAAGATGACGCAGTCGCTTCTCTCGGTCGAATCCAAGTTCATTTTTGTCTCACCAATTGAAACCATTCCCTTCCCAATCCTTCATCAATAGGGACGGTTGAATTTCAGCCCTATTGTTATGGAGAATTTAGATACGATGGAGCCCCATGCACCGAATCTATATCAACTGGTCCTAAGACCAAACATTAAACAGAACTTATGCTGAATCATTGTCGAATGGCCCTTTTGTACCCCTTAGCCCTGTTAACTTCAAAAGGCCACTCGGTCCCATTCCATCACCCATGCAATGCAAAGTCAATGACGAACCAGTTGTGTATTATCGTATTGGCATTTATGTCAATGACAAAAACAAAGTCCATTACTCTGACATAACTTAAATGACGTTTAACGACTCTAAGTCGTTGCACACGGGGTCATTATGAACGCGTTACCAGCAGCGTCAATCAAGCTTGTAAAGGCAATTCTTATATGTCAGTAATTCTAAGCAATGTTTTCACCAATCATCTTGCATGCTTGCATTTACTGTACGATGTTACTCTACAGATCTGACATGACGCATCAAAAATCATATAAGTCGCTGACGCAAGCAATATTTTCAACAACCATCTTGCATGCTTTCCATTTACTGTACGATGTTACTCTGCAGATCTAACATGGCGCATAAAAAATCATATGAGTCGCTGACGCACTCCTACGTCATGTTAATGACCATCATGAAGCGCCAGCATAGGGCTGCGTTTATTTGCCCCCTCCCCCCGTCCGTCATGCGCACCTACCTCATCCTATCCTTTCATTATACTGCTCTCCTTCTAATGAGTCTTTTTCTCTCTAAAACGACACCTTGTCCCCCATTTTAATCACGCCTGCACACAAGAATGGAGAGTAGTCTACCCTCGTGCCTGACATTACCGCATTATTGCGATTAGCTGACGGTACATTAGTGATTTGACTGTCCGTGCAAGGGTGGATTACTAACCAGGCATTACGGGGGATGGTGCATGTAAGAGCATGATCACATAGGGGAGGAAAGCTATCAGCAGGGCCAAATTTAAAAAGAACCTGTGGGGTAGATTTAAAAATTTGTGGCGGAAAATTTTTGAAATTTTTTTAGCATGTTAGCTATCCAGTTTGCTTCAAATTCACCTTAAAGTACCTGACACATATTGCCCAGAGGCCAGATGCACATTAAACAAGGTAGAGGATATAACAATCAAATTTTCTAAGAAAGGAAGAGGTGAAGAAGGGAAAAGTCCGGAAAATATCATCAAAACATATCTGACTGGGACTATACGTTGGTTGGATGACTGGGACTATACGGTTACTTTTTAAAAAATCCTTGAAGAGGGCGTATTTCTGACGCAATATGGAGAAGAACGTCTTATATCATGTCGTTAATCGCATTCTATAACAAATAATCAGTGTCACCTAGATTAGAAGGTACGAGTACCTGACATGACCCAATAATAGAATATTACAAACGTGAGTTGACAACACATAAAAGTGCGCTTTTAATTGCGTGCTTCTATGTGCCGCACTTAAAAAATGATCGGTAATATTTTACCTGAAGTTAGAGCTGGAAGTGTTTCAAAATTCAATACTAATTTTGCCTTCACGCATCTTCCATTAGTATTATTAAGTCCATTGTGTATTCCTTTCTCCTCTTTCCGGACGAATGTTTGTGTTTGCCACAATCTCTTCATTATGGATACCCTAAATGCTTTCAGATCTATCAGAATTTTATCAACCAGTTTATAATTGTGTATTGCAAAGTTCGCTCTATTTTTTTTCCTACCTGACAGATTCACATTGATCTTATTGTGGCTGACGTCATGCTATATCATCTACTATCATAAATTTGTCACGAGCTTCTATCCGTTAATATTGAGTTCATTCACGCCGGTATACAATCTCAAGTAAAGTAGAAAAGGAAATCACGGATACTTGATCGTGTAAAAGGGCACCAATTTAATTTTTATTTTGTATATGTAATGGTTTAATATCCGGTATTTCATAGAGGCATGCTCATGGAAACCAAGATGATACTTAAACCGGAATACCGCCCATGATAAAAGTGCAAGACTACACTACAAAATTACAATACAGCATTCAATTACGATTTCATCAGCCTTGTAAGCGGGCGGCAGTAGAAAGGGGATGACCATGTACCGCCAAAAAACATGCATAATGCGTGTTATAAATTGCTAGTCGCGTATTCCCACTGTAAAATTAACTTCCAGTGTTGCCCCTGCCCGTGTTTAGGCTTGCTTGGAACATTATTAACCGCTTTATGAAACAAAATGGAAAATCTCGGGTAACAGGCATGAAGGTCGTAGAGATAAACAGTGCAAACATTATCACGAATGTGATAGCGAGACGAGGCGGAGTGTACTAATGAGTAACGATCGATTGATTTCATGGGCGTAAGGGCACCATGGGGGGGGGGGGGGGGCTGCCGTCGTCTCTCCATTCCATTCACTTGTTCGCTATCAAGAGTTTCAGTGTGGTTTTTATTTACATATGTGAAATATCCCAGAAAATACACATTTAAAGATTCACTGGCTGCTCGAATAGGAATAAATAAATCGCTAGTCGCCCATTTCCACTCTCCATGCTGTCTCCCAGCCAATTAGAATATTGGCCTTATTATGAAAGCGCATGGAAAATATTTTGATAACAGGCGAGAAGGTCGTATAGATAAAATTGCAAGTAACGTCACGAATGTGCATCTTGAGGTGGGGGGGGGGGGAGGAGGAGAGGGGGCGTTATTATGTCATTACTGGCAGATTGGGAAGAAATCGCTATCAGAATAAAGTGATTGGTACTTTGAAAAAAATCATAATCGTGCATTCACAAGGGCGTTGGTCTCTCAGATGGCACCCCTTTCGAAGTCTCCTTTCCTCAGTTCCTTCTCACTCTCTCTCTCGTAGTATAATTAGTTTTTGTTCATCTAATATGGCTAATAAAAGCAAATTGCTTAATCCTGGATTAAATTTTACTGCTGTGCTAGCTTAAGAAGAGAGGGAGTTCATATCCGATCAAAGAGCTTATTGATTGAAATTCCACTCAAAGAGTTGGATTTTGAAGTCTCTTGTGGAGTATTCTTTGCTTTCTGCTTTGCCGTTTTAGCTTTGTCGGCTCGTGTTGCAAAACGGAAAAGAGAAATTGAAGATGGCTTCCTCGTTGGAATAGTAAATTCTTTCAGAGCTTTCTCTTTATGCAAAGTTTGGAAGAATTTTAAGAGTGAAAATGTCCCTGAGGAGGATTTTCTTTGAATATTCCCATATTCCAAACATGAAGGGAAATATAACTGAAATGTTTGGACCGAATTTCCATGTCCCATGTGCATGATGTGTGTGTGCAGTGCCGAATATCGATTTCCGTGAGCAGTAAATGTGACCTTGAGCAGGACTGAGTCAGTTTCTTACTATTTTACTAATTCCCGAATCTATCAGCATAAATCTCTTCATATCTGATACATAATTAATTTTCTAAAGTTGATTCTATATACCCTCTTTCCTTCAAAGCGGAATTTTATCTTTAAACATCGACGGATCAGATCCTTCCACCCGAACACTGACTGTACGTGACCGGGATGGGCCACGCGGGGAAACTTACAGGACAAACCACTCTCCAATGATTTCCCCCAAGGGGTGCATGTACGTATGTTGTGATGAAAATGCTAAAGGTAATTCAACACAACATGAAATTCACACCGGTATTAAAGGTAATCGGAAACCAAGCGGAAATTCCATGCGCCAGACTGTAAATCGATGATCACGCCAAACGAATTTGGTTTAAAAGGCTATAATCAAATAATGACTAATTAAAAAGGAAAAAGGCAAAAGTAAAGAAATTGATCTAAGAATAGTCGCGACCATTTGTCGAGCGCTGATCTCATGCGTAACGTGTCATGCAAGAAAATGTTATTTCCACCACAGGTTTGCCTTTGTTTTCATCTCTTTTTTCAATATACTGCAAAACAGATCATTTAGAACCAATTTAAGCTAGATTCTCTCAAATGAAACTTTATTATCAGAATTTTAGATGAACTTTAAATCAAAACCAAACATCATTCTCATAATTGCTTCGAATAAATTTACAGACATGTAGACGTTGTTGTTGACAGTGCCCAAAAGGGAAATTCAACTCCCATGTTCAGATATTTTTAAAAATAATTTGTAATTATGAGAAATCTGTGATTAGGCGATGATTAGTTTTAACGGGAATATTCCATAGACAATTTCCTGCCTGCGTGAACGTTCCCACCATTAGAATAACAAATACAACAATTAGTTTCATCTTGCGGCGTATAACGTTTTGATTTGGTGTGCAAAAACAACAGAAAGGAGGCGTAGCGGTGAACATGAAGAAGCCATTATGAGTTATAATGAACAAGAAAAACTGCAAGAGAAAGAGAAGGGGAGAGAGATAAAGGGGGAGGGGTGGCTGGGAAGAAGGAGGGGGGGGGGGGGGGCTGAAAAAAACACTAAGCTGGGCGTATGA
Source organism: Echinometra lucunter (assembly GCA_029962745.1). Lineage (NCBI taxonomy): Eukaryota > Metazoa > Echinodermata > Echinoidea > Camarodonta > Echinometridae > Echinometra > Echinometra lucunter. The sequence goes on along the minus strand of CM057161.1, from coordinate 17,326,387 downwards.
ATGCATAGAAGGTACATGGCTTGCCTTTTAAATAGACAGAACCACTTGCTAGCAGACGGAATCAGTGTGAAATTTTCCTGCTATCAATCCCCGCGTAGTGTGAATGTGATTTTGAACATGCAAAGTGGTGCATGATGATCCTTCGCTTGCATGCTAATTTGCTTAATTGAGCTCGTACAAGTGCTTTCCGATCCGTCGGCACTTTTCAGTCTCATCTCTTACAGGCTGTTCCCGTATACCAGTCTTCATCCATTGAGTCCATGTTGTGCAACACATTCATCTTGCCATACAACATGCATTTCAATTCTCTTTGGGAACATCATTCTAAATTTAGGATTCATTATTATTACACATCAATATACGAACAGAACAACAAAAAGAAACAATCTTCTTCATCATCAACATAAAACAACAACAAAAAAACATTCACACTAAATGTAAAGATGTAAATATGCAAATTTATATACTTGAGTCATGAGGGAAAAGGGCATTAATCCTTTGCTGTAATTCCAACTGATTACATGAATTAGCACCTTCGTCATCTTTATAAAAATAATCAATACTTTTCATATTTACATTCAACAAATACAAATTGCATCATCATTGATCAGCTGTTGATGCAACGCTTCTTCTGATTCGTTGCCACCAAACCTTCAGCAGTTATTTCCCCACACCAGTGCGGTTCACAGATGTTATAAATGAAGTGCCGATAAGTATCATCATTGGAATGTTTCTTCAAAAATGTTAAATACTTCTCTTAATTACTTTGGTTTTAAAAAAATCTGGAATTCTTTACCTTCTTCTTTACAGTCTGTTCGCTTTAGCAATTCATTAAAAAACTTTATATAAGAAACATTCACTTTCAATTTCAGTTCAGTTTAGTTTATTTCATATTTCACATACATGTAACTCATATAAAACAATAATATTGAAAAACGTCTACAAAGCATTTAACAAAAAATGGGGAAAAAAACAAGTGAATACAGAAAGACACTGATCAATATTCCATCATTGAGATAAGACAAACTGATTTGGTGCAGTGAAATATGAGAGAATCTAATAAACAGGACAAAAAGCTAAGCTTGAAATTCGAGATTCCCCTGAGAGTTTAAAGTCTTTGACATTATTTCGTGTTTATGAGAGACGATCTTACAAGAAAAACAATTTGAAAATATGAAAAAAAAACTTGAAGAAAAAATATGGGGAAAATAAATAAAAGAGAAGAGGGGCGAAGTAAATAACTAAGGAGCCATCGCGTAAGTATTTAAGAAGAATATCTCTAATTTGCGTTTAAATGTAGTGAGCCGGTATTAGTTAAATCTGGGGGGAGGTCATTCCATAGTTTTGGTCCTGTAAATATCATTGTATTGTTTGGAAGCGCTGTTCGAGTACGAGGAAGGTGAAAAAAATGGCTTTGTCAGGTTGAATAAGAGTGAACATTTTTTCTCTCTTTATAAAATTATAATGCATAATTTAGTAATGACATCATGTTTTTCTTCTTCAATGCTGTATTTCATGAAGTTATCACCTGTTACCAGTAAATGTACTGTAGTGCGTCTGCAGGGTGCATCCATCATTCAAACCAGTAAGGCTTGACAGATACACGTTTTCCATATTAATAATTTGTGATTTATATTTCTTTTTATTTCTTGCTTTATAATGATAACAATCCCAATTTATGTTGTTTTTTCATTCTGTAATGTCATTTACTTGTTTTTATATCCCTTTTAAAATCTGTATATATCTATATCATGATGATGGAAACAAGTGAGTTTTCAAATCGAATCAAATCAAATCCTATCATATCAAATCAATCCACTTGCTAATGCATCCCCTCTTGGTGAGGAATCTGAATATTCATCGGTCTCATCTTTCTGATCTATCCAAGAGCGGTAAAATGCTACAGAATGTAATTTCCCATCTTCAGCAAAATATACACGTAACTCCGGGTGAAATTCTTACAAACTAAACACCATCAGTAGTCCATTCTTTCAACGCCAAAAAGGGCTTTCAGGAAAGTTTTAAGGCTAGTTTGCTCCATGGCACCGCCCCCCAAAAAAACAATAAACAAAACTCATGTGCGGAGCCATCAATTTTTCACATATCTCTTCTATACAATTACCTTGAAACAAAACTATCACTTTTTCATGGGAGGGGCTGAAGAAGAGGGAGAAAATACTTTCTCCCCTGTGTTCCTATCACTTCTCCTAACCCTTCTCTTTCTTGCCATCTCTCTCCCTCTCCTTTTTCCTATTTCATTCATTTTCTCTCTTTCCTCTTTACAACTGTTTTATATTCCCATCACGTGCTCACAGTTATTCTCCTTTTCTTCTCTGTTTTGTCTGTTCATAGTGATTTTGTTTTAAAGTGTCTTTGAGTGCTGTTTGGGGGATATTTGTCCCATTTTCAAGCAATTGGTGCACTTAGCAGATCAGTTTCCGCACATCAATCCTACTGGTAAAATGTGATGGAAAGCTTTAATTGGATTTCAACGCGTGCCATGCATCACAATAGGAGCGATGTCGCCTAAATATAAATGTCTTCACGATGTCGATAATCACCGACGTCGAACATTTCACCATGTCGACAATGATCCATGAAGAACCGTTAAATCGTCAGAAAACCTATAGTACAGCGTAGTTCTAAATTGATATTGACAAAGCTCTGTGCATCAGAGATGTCCCAAAGGCGATTAACTTTAATGTATTTAATCGCTATGTTGTGCCTTGAGGCTGTTTTGAAAAAAAAAAAAAAAAACACAAGCTGAAAAGTGTTCGTAGGCGTGCGTGACCTGTCCCATAGAATAGTAAGAATGATATCCGCTTTGTGTAGTCAAACAGTTCTGAAGGATTTTATCGTGAAAAAAACCCAGCTTTGGGAAAAATAGCATACAGACAAAATAATCATAATAGTGCCATAAAAGAAAACCCCCTTTTTATGTACATGTGTCTGCCTTTTCAGAAGTTTTTACTTTCTGCGCCTCAGAATAGTCTAATAAATCGATGGCGTATTACAAATGCTGTATTTATTGTTATTGTTATTATTATTATCATTATTATTGTCATTTCTTATTCTTGACTGAAGGATCGTACAGTTTTGTTCAAACAACTTCAGGTTCTTGGGAAAACTTGTCACCCAGACATTCTAGAAGCAATAACTAATGACCAATAGTTAAATTTCTGACTAATTTAAACCATAACATGAATTTATTTTACAACGCGTTATGCTCTGTAACTACTAAACAACAAGCTCGGGATTTTTGTTGTAACTTTTCTAAAAAAATCTTTTGAAAGAGTAATAATCTTTAAAAATGCAATATTATATCTATTAAAACTGGCAATGAACCGAATGGCGGTTTCCTGCTTATTTTCACGAAAGGAATATTTGATTGATGTCTTAATAACACCACGCATTATTTTGCTACAGTAATCATTTTTTCTGCACTAGACATACAAATCTCAGACTTTTCTCTCATCAGTATGCTTACTCGATGAATGTTTGGTGTGACTGATGAGGCTTAAAGCTTAGTTTTTTGGTAAGATTAAAAAGGCCATTCATATTATTCTGCTTAAGTCGTTAAAAGCATTTCGTAATTTACCCCCAGCTCAGTCTGTGAGACAAGGATTGATTATGTGATTTATTACACCACAACGAGATACGAATTAGTAAATGACGCTGATAGTCATATTATGTTATTAATATATATATATATATATAAAGATGTCCCCTCGCAAAACGTGTGGCAGTGCTTCATTTTAGTACACAGTGAAAGAAAATAAATGGAATGAAGCTGACGTAGCTCTCGATCATGTCCTTTTATTGAAATGGCAAGCTTTCGGCCAACATGGCCTTCATCAGGTCCGTATTATTTCGGTATATTATTTTGATATTTAATTGTTCAGTTAGGTATCATTATTCCAATTATGTATTATTTCGACATTATTTTGATATCACTTCTATGTGTATATTATTTTGCCTGTT
>CM057161.1:17315814-17321906 GCA_029962745.1 Echinometra lucunter | reverse complement strand
ATCATCTTGCTTGCCTGCATTTACTCTACGATGTTACTCTAACATGACGCATCAAAAAATCATGTTTCTGACGCAAGCAGTTTTGTACCAATCGTCATGTGTTTCCTTGCATTCGATGTACGATGTTACTCTAACATGGCGCATCAAAATCATATGAGTCGCGACGCACTCCTACGTCATGTTAATGACCATCATGAAGCGCCAGGATAGGGCTGCGTTTATTTGCCCCCCCCCCCCCGTCATGCGTACCTACCTCATCCAATCCTTTCATTATACTACTCCTCCTTTAATGACTCCCTTTCTCTCTAAAACGACACCTTGTCCCCATTTTAATCACGCCTGCACACAAGAATGGAGAGTAGTCTACCCTCGTACATGACATTACCGCATTATTGCGATTAGCTGACGGTACATTAGTGATTTGACTGTCCGTGCAAGGGGGATTACTAAGGCATTACGGGGATGGTGCATGTAAGGGCATGATCACATAGGGGAGGAAAGCTATCAGCAGGGCCAAATTTAAAAAGAACCTGTGGGGTAGATTTAAAATTTGTGCGGAAAATTTAATTTTTTTTAGCATGTTAGCTATTCAGTTTGCTTCAAATTTCACCTTAAAGTACCTGACACATATTGCCCAGAGGCCAGATGCACATAAAACAAGGTAGAGGATATAACAATCAAATTGTCTAAGAAAGGAAGAGGTGAAGAGGGAAAAGTCCGGAAAATATCATCAAAAATATCTGACTGGGACTATACGTTGGTTGGATGACTGGGACTATACGGTAACTTTTTAAAAAATCCTTGAAGAGGGCGTATTTCTGACGCAATATGGAGAAGAACGTCTTATATCATGTCGTTAATCGCATTCTATAACAAATAATCAGTGTCACCTAGATTAGAAGGTACGAGTACCTGACATGACCCAATAATAGAATATTACAAACGTGAGTTGACAACACATAAAAGTGCGCTTTTAATTGCGTGCTTCTATGTGCCGCACTTAAAAAAATGATCGGTAATATTTACCTGAAGTTAGAGCTGGAAGTGTTTCAAAATTCAATACTATTTTGCCTTCACGCATCTTCCATTAGTATTATTAAGTCCATTGTGTATTCCTTTCTCCTCTTTCCGGACGAATGTTTGTGTTTGCCACAATCTCTCATTATGGATACCCTAAATGCTTTCAGATCTATCAGAATTTATCAACCAGTTTTAATTGTGTATTGCAAAGTTCGCTCTATTTTTTTTCCTACCAGACAGATTCCCATTGATCTTATTGTGGCTGACGTCATGCTATATTATCTACTATCATAAATTTGTCACGAGCTTCTACCGTTAATATTGAGTTCATTCACGCCGGTATACAATCTCAAGTAAAGTAAAAAGGAAATCACGGATACTTGATCGTGTAAAAGGGCACCAATTTAATTTTTATTTTGTATATGTAATGGTTAATATCCGGTATTTCATAAAGGCATGCTCATGGAAACCAAGATGATACTTAAACCGGAATACCGCCCATGATAAAAGTGCAAGACTACACTACAAAATTACAATACAAGCATTCAATTACGATTTCATCAGCCTTGTAAGCGGGCGGCAGTAGAAAGGGGATGACCATGTACCGCCAAAAAAACATGCATAATGCGTGTTATAAATGCTAGTCGCGTATTCCCATGTAAAATTAACTTCCAGTGTTGCCCCTGTCCGTGTTTAGGCTTGCTTGGAACATTATTAACCGCTTTATGAAACAAAATGGAAAATCTCGGTAACAGGCATGAAGGTCGTAGAGATAAACAGTGCAAACATTATCACGAATGTGATAGCGAGACGAGGCGGAGTGTACTAATGAGTAACGATCGATTGATTTCATGGGCGTTAGGGCACCATGGGGGGGGGGGGGGGCTGCCGTCTTCTCTCCTTCCATTCACTTGCTTCGCTATCAAGAGTTTCAGTGTGGTTTTTATTTACTTAAATTATGTAAAATATCCCAGAAAATACACATTTAAAGATTCACTGGCTGCTCGAATAGGAATTTAGTAAATCGCTAGTCGCCTATTTCCACTCTCCATGCTGTCCCCCAGCCCAATTAGAATATTGGCCTTATTATGGAAGCGCATGAAAATATTTGATAACAGGCGTGAAGGTCGTATAGATAAAATTGCAAGTAACGTCCCGAATGTGCATCTTGAGGTGGGGGGGGGGGGGGGGAGGTAGTATGTATTATTAAGGTTAATGTAAACTGGAGATTGGGAAGAATCGCCATTAAATAAAGTGATTGGTACTTTGAAAAAAATCATAATCGTGCATTCACAAGGGCGTTGGTCTCTCAGATGGCACCCCTCTCGAAGTCTCCTTTCCCCAGTTCCTTCTCACTCTCTCTCTCTCGTAGTATAATAGTTTTTGTCATCTAATATGGCTAATAAAAGCAAATTGCTAATCCTGGATTAAATTTTACTGCTGTGCTAGCTTAAGAAGAGAGGGAGTTCATATCCGATCAAAGAGCTTATTGATTGAAATTCCACTCAAAGAGTTGGATTTTGAACTCTCTTGTGGAGTATTCTTTGCTTTCTGCTTTGCCGTTTTAGCTTTGTCGGCTCGTGTTGCAAAACGGAAAAGAGAAATTGAAGATGTCTTCCTCGTTGGAATAGTAAATTCTTTCAGAGCTTTCTCTTTATGCAAAGTTTGGAAGAATTTTAAGAGTGAAAATGTCCCTGAGGAGGATTTTCTTTGAATATTCCCATATTCCAAACATGAAGGGAAATATAACTGAAATGTTTGGACCGAATTTCCATGTCCCATGTGCATGATGTGTGTGTGCAGTGCCGAATATCGATTTCCGTGAGCAGTAAATGTGACCTTGAGCAGGACTGAGTCAGTTTCTTCTACTATTTTACTAATTCCCGAATCTATCAGCATAAATCTCTTCATATCTGATACATAATTAATTTTCTAAAGTTGATTCTATATACCCTCTTTCTTCAAAGCGGAATTTTATCTTTAAACATCGACGGATCAGATCCTTCCACCCGAACACTGACTGTACGTGACCGGGATGGGCCAGGCGGGGAAACTTACAGGACAAACCACTCTCCAATGATTTCCCCAAGGGGTGCATGTACGTATGTTGTGATGAAAATGCTAAAGGTAATTCAACACAACATGAAATTCACACCGGTATTAAAGGTAATCGGAAACCAAGCGGAAATTCCATGCGCCAGACTGTAAATCGATGATCACGCCAAACGAATTTGGTTTAAAAGGCTATAATCAAATAATGACTAATTAAAAAGGAAAAAGGCAAAAGTAAAGAAATTGATCTAAGAATAGTCGCGACCATTTGTCGAGCGCTGATCTCATGCGTAACGTGTCATGCAAGAAAATGTTATTTCCACCACAGGTTTGCCTTTGTTTTCATCTCTTTTTTCAATATACTGCAAAACAGATCATTTAGAACCAATTTAAGCTAGATTCTCTCAAATGAAACTTTATTATCAGAATTTTAGATGAACTTTAAATAAAAACCAAACATCATTCTCATAATTGCTTCGGATAAATTTACAGACATGTAGACGTTGTTGTTGACAGTGCCCAAAAGGGAAATTCACTCCCAATATTCAGATATTTTTCAAAATAATTGTAATACACAGACACATCTGGATTAGGCGATGATTAGTTTTAACGGGAATATTCCAGACAATTTCCTGCCTGCGTGAACGTTCCCACCATTAGAATAACAAATACAACAATTAGTTCATCTTGCGGCGTATAACGTTTTGATTTGGTGTGCAAAAACAACAGAAAGGAGGTGTTGCGGTGAACATGAAGAAGCCGTTATGAGTTATAATGAACAAAAAAAACTGCAAGAGACAGAGAAGGGGAGAGAGATAAAGGGGGGAGGTGGCTGGAAGAAGGAGGGGGGGGGGGGGCTGAAAAAAACACTAAGCTGGGCGTATGAATGCATACAAGGTACATGGCTTGCCTTTAAATAGGCAGAACCACTTGCTAGCAGACGGAATCAGTGTGAAATTTTCCTGTTATCAATCCCCGCGTAGTGTGAATGTGATTTTGAACATGCAAAGTGGTGCATGATGATCCTTCGCTTGTATGCTAATTTGCTTAATTGAGCTCGTACAAGTGCTTTCCGATCCGTCGGCACTTTCAGTCTCATCTCTTACAGGCTGTTCCCGTATACCAGTCTTCATCCATTGAGTCCATGTTGTGCAACACATTCATCTTGCCATACAACATGTATTTCAATTCTCTTTGGGAACATCATTCTAAATTTAGGATTCATTATTATTACACATCAATATACGAATAGACACAACAAAAGAAACAATCTTCTTCATCATCATCAACATAAAACAACAACAAAAAAACATTCACACTAAATGTAAAGATGTAAATATGCAAATTTATATACTTGAGTCATGAGGGAAAAGGGCATTAATCCTTTGCTGTAATTCCACTGATTACATGAATTAGCACCTTCGTCATCTTTATCAAAATAATCAATACTTTTCATATTTACATTCAACAAATACAAATTGCATCATCATTGATCAGCTGTTGAAGCAACGCTTCTTCTGATTCGTTGCCACCAAACCTTCAGCAGTTATTTCCCCCACACCATGCGGTTACAGATGTTATAAATGAAGTGCCGATAAGTATCATCATTGGAATGTTTCTTCAAAAATGTTAATAATACTTCTTAATTACTTTGGTTTAAAACAAATCTGGAATCTTTACCTTCTTCTTTACAGTCTGTTCGCTTTAGCAATTCATTAAAAAAACTTATATAAGAAACATTCACATTCAATTTCAGTTCAGTTTAGTTTATTTCATATTTCACATACATGTAACTCATATAAAACAATAATATTGAAAAACGTCTACAAAGCATTTAACAAAAAATGGGGAAAAACAAGTGAACACAGAAAGACACTGATCAATATTCCATCACTGAGATAAGACAAACTGATTTGGTGCAGTGAAATATGAGAGAATCTAATAAACAGGACAAAAAGCTAAGCTTGAAATTCGAGATTCCCCTGAGAGTTTAAAGTCTTTGACATTATTTCGTGTTTATGAGAGACGATCTTACAAGAAAAACAATTTGAAATATGAAAAAAAAACTTGAAGAAAAATATGGGGAAAATAAATAAAAGAGAGAGGGGCGAAGTAAATAACTAAGGAGCCATCGCGTAAGTATTTAAGAAGGATATCTCTAATTTGCATTTAAATGTAGTGAGCCGGTATTAGTTAAATCTGGGGGGAGGTCATTCCATAGTTTTGGTCCTGTAAATATCATTGTATTGTTTGGAAGCGCTGTTCGAGTACGAGGAAGGTGAAAAAATGGCTTTGTCTGGTTGAATAAGAGTGAACATTTTTTCTCTCTTTATAAAATTATAATGCATAATTTAGTAATGACATCATGTTTTTCTTCTTCAATGCTGTATTTCATGAAGTTATCACCTGTTACCAGTAAATGTACTGTAGTGCGTCTGCAGGGTGCATCCATCATTCAAACCAGTAAGGCTTGACAGATACACGTTTTCCATGTTAATAATTTGTGATTTATATTTCTTTTTATTTCTTGCTTTATAATGATAACAATCCCAATTTATGTTGTTTTTTTTCATTCTGTGATGTCATTTACTTGTTTTTATATCCCTTTAAAATCTGTATATATCTATATCATGATGATGGAAGCAAGTGAGTTTTCAAATCAAATCAAATCAAATCCTATCATATCAAATCAATCCACTTGCTAATGCATCCCCTCTTGGTGAGGAATCTGAATATTCATCGGTCTCATCTTTCTGATTTATCCAAGAGCGGTAAAATGCTACAGAATGTAATTTCCCATCTTCAGCAAAATATACACGTAACTCCGGGTGAATTTCTTACAAACTAAACCATCAGTAGTCCATTTTTCAACGCCAAAAAGGGCTTTCAGGAAAGTTTTAAGGCTAGTTTGCTCCATGGCACCGCCCCCCAAAAAACAATAAACAAAACTCATGTGCGGAGCCCGATCGGTGGCAATTTTTCATATATCTCTTCTATACAATTACCTTGAAACAAAACTA
>CM057161.1:17308314-17310814 GCA_029962745.1 Echinometra lucunter | reverse complement strand
ACTTTTATGATTACCTGCATTTTTCCCTTTCCTTATTTCTTTTTCTTTATTTTCTTTTTCCTTTTCTCTCGCGTGGAAGATGGGGAGGGGCAATGCAGTGTCCTTGCTCTGTACCTAGTACGCCATTGACATTACCACTATCGCAATAAATTCAAATAAAAGGTTGGTCTATATGCAAGCAAAGTCAAATAGTTATACATGTTAAAGGTCGAAAAATTGGAAGTTTTCCTTTTTACCATTTTATGTCTGCCTGATCCAAACAACAGTTTTTGGGCGTTTGTTAAATCTCTTAATTGTTTTGCTTGTTTCGGTTTACAAGGAGGCAGGGACTAACTCCTTCTTCATCAAACACGTTCATCCCTAAGAAAACCAAATAGCGCACCACCTCAAGTGCATAAACTCCTATTAACCTGAAGGTGGTAATGAGGCCATGCCTTGGACCCCCTGGGATATGGCGGTGCGATAGATCTAGGTTTCAATGAATAGAGCGATGACAGGTTCACAAATGAAAAAATGGTTAGAGCTTCACTTCATCATCAAATACCACTGATGTTATGCCCCTCGATGTCCGATGAGTGTGGTTTGTTTATAAAATCCCAGGATAGAGAGAGAGAGAGGGGCAGAGAGAGGTTGCAAGTGTTTATACTGTTTACAAACAGAAGATGATGGGTGAGTCAAAGAGTGAGAGGGGAGAGAGGAAAGAGAAGTGGAAAGGTTAGAAAGAGGAAGAGAGAGAGATATATATAGATAATGAGAGAGAGAGAGAGAGAGAGAGAGAGAGAGAGAGAGAGAGAAGTATAGCGGGAGAAAGGGGAAGGTTACGGTTCTTGACTGAGGGTATAAACTGTCAATTCAAGTGCACTCTTTTTAGTCAATATCTGTATAATTATGGGATTGTGCAATACATAATTGCAAGTCTTTCTGTATTCGTAGTAACTTCTCAAAATCAATCGCAGAGGTGCGAGTTGAACATGTTGAACAAGCAAATTAATGTTTCAAATGCTTTCATATGGTTCCATTGTACTAGATTTCATTGATCATATCTATTCTATCCCACATTCATATCATTATAACTTGTAAAACACGGTTACTATCTCTTCCGCATAAACTCAACAATGTTCCGGAGAAATAAAGATTTTTTTTCTTTGAAAAGGATATCTTTTTGTGTAATTGCTTTCATGAAAGCGTCGGTTACATCGATTCTCGGGGTGAAAATACAAATCAGAAAAGAGGTGGCTGTGCTATTCCACATAGGAATATGAGCCCTGTACAATTCACATATTTTGATTATTCTTGCATGTGCTCCATCGGAAAATATTCTTGAAATGTAAAACTGATAATGATGATTCAGAATGATCATCTGGGAAAGGAAGAGGTGCATCGTACTTGATTTCTTTCTCACGCCTCCATCCTTTCAATTCGTAAAGCCACCTAAATTAGTCTCGAGTACTTTTACACTTGCCCCCATTAAATATCCATTATTTCCTTTCACGTGAATAATTTCTTTATCTGAATAAAAAAAAATGTACTGTTATGTTTGTCTACATAGCTTTAGAATACATGCACTGTTACGTGAGAAGAGTGACCTGCATGAAAAACGTGATAATTATTTTGTTCAAAATAATTTGAAAAATTTACATTTCAGATATGGATAAATATAGGTTTCTCTAAAAGTAGTTGAATACCTGAATACTTTAATTTGTAGAAAAGTCATCAAGATTTGCTCCTTAAGTTGTAAATGCATTTATTATCTACATCATTTTGATGTATTTTAAATACACCTTTATATAGTTATATCATGTACAAAGTAAACCATCTGTAATAAAAATCTCATTACATTTAGAGTGAAAACGATATCGACGCCTAAACATACAATTTTACATTTTCGTTTAAAGTATTCCCCGGAGATATCGCCAACCCTCTGAGAGCCGGCGTGAAACGAGACACCGGGATCCTCAAATAAACTGAACTCTCCTTTAAGTATTTGCCCTCAGCTCTGAACAGACATCGATCTATAGAGACAACACACATCATTGTTTTCATTGCATATCGTTCCTTTACATTCTCCTCGCGCACAAAAGATGCCCCGACTTTAACCTGGATTTTTTTGGTCACGCGGCCTTAAATGCTTAACCTTTCTCCGAGATAAGGCATGCATTGAAATGCATTCGGCTAAATTTCAACATCCATCAAGAATTTTTTTTTTACCTCTTTACATATTTTTATATTAGGATAACACACTTCCAGAGGTCGTCACATAATACAAATGAAGATCGATAGTCAGTGAAAGTGAGTTCGTCTTCACAATAGTTTACATTATATGAGTAACATCTAATAATGTACTCGTATTACGTTCAGGCGGTCCGTTCACATTGTGAGCATATTTTAATAGCTTATTTGGCATGCATGGCAATGATGGTATGATACAGTGATCCGGCGCTTGCAGTGGCGACAGGCGGCCATTCCATTCCTTATCTATGACTTTTCGAACATCCCCCCC
>CM057161.1:16975492-17307814 GCA_029962745.1 Echinometra lucunter | reverse complement strand
TTTTAAAGTGTCTTTGAGTGCTGTTTGGGGGGATATTTGTCCCATTTTCAAGCAATTGGTGCACTTAGCAGATCAGTTTCCGCACATCAATCCTACTGGTAAAATGTGATGGAAAGCTTTAATTGGATTTCAACGCGTGCCATGCATCACAATAGGAGGCGATGTCGCCTAAATATAAATGTCTTCACGATGTCGATAATCACCGACGTCGAACATTTCACCATGTCGACAATGATCCATGAAGAACCGTTAAATCGTCAGAAAACCTATAGTACAGCGTAGTTCTAAATTGATATTGACAAAGCTCTGTGCATCAGAGAGTCCCAAAGGCGATTAACTTTAATGTATTTATCGCTATGTTGTGCCTTGAGGCTGTTTTGAAAAAAAAAAAAAAAAAACACAAGCTGAAAAGTGTTCGTAGGCGTGCGTGACCTGTCCCATAGAATAGTAAGAATGATATCCGCTTTGTGTAGTCAAACAGTTCTGAAGGATTTTATCGTGAAAAAAACCCAGCTTTGGGAAAAATAGCATACAGACAAAATAATCATAATAGTGCCATCAAAGAAAACCCCCTTTTTATGTACATGTGTCTGCCTTTTCAGAAGTTTTTACTTTCTGCGCCTCAGAATAGTCTAATAAATCGATGGCGTATTACAAATGCTGTATTTATTGTTATTGTTATTATTATTATCATTATTATTGTCATTTCTTATTCTTGACTGAAGGATCGTACAGTTTTGTTCAAACAACTTCAGGTTCTTGGGAAAACTTGTCACCCAGACATTCTAGAAGCAATAACTAATGACCAATAGTTAAATTTCTGACTAATTTAAACCATAACATGAATTTATTTTTACAACGCGTTATGCTCTGTAACTACTAAACAACAAGCTCGGGATTTTTGTTGTAACTTTTCTAAAAAAATCTTTTGAAAGAGTAATAATCTTTAAAAATGCAATATTATATCTATTAAAACTGGCAATGAACCGAATGGCGGTTTCCTGCTTATTTTCACGAAAGGAATATTTGATTGATGTCTTAATAACACCACGCATTATTTTGCTACAGTAATCATTTTTTCTGCACTAGACATACAAATCTCAGACTTTTCTCTCATCAGTATGCTTACTCGATGAATGTTTGGTGTGACTGATGAGGCTTAAAGCTTAGTTTTTTGGTAAGATTAAAAAGGCCATTCATATTATTATGCTTAAGTCGTTAAAAGCATTTCGTAATTTACCCCCAAGCTCAGTCTGTGAGACAAGGATTGATTATGTGATTTATTACACCACAACGAGATACGAATTAGTAAATGACGCTGATAGTCATATTATGTTATTAATATATATATATATATATAAAGATGTCCCCTCGCAAAACGTGTGCAGTGCTTCATTTTAGTACACAGTGAAAGAAAATAAATGGAATGAAGCTGACGTAGCTCTCGATCATGTCCTTTTATTGAAATGGCAAGCTTTCGGCCAACATGGCCTTCATCAGGTCCGTATTATTTCGGTATATTATTTTGATATTTAATTGTTCAGTTAGGTATCATTATTCCAATTATGTATTATTTCGACATTATTTTGATATCACTTCTATGTGTATATTATTTTGCCTGTTCGTTTCTTATCTGTTAAGACCTGATGAAGGCCATGTTGGCCGAAAGCTTGCCATTTCAATAAAAGGACATGATCGGGAGCTACGTCAGCTTCATTCCATTTATTTTCTTTCACTATATATATATACACACACACACACACACACATATATATAAATATATATACATATAAACACAACAAAAAAAGTAACTCCCCCCTAATTCAAAATAGCATAACTTTTTAACAAAGATTTTTTAGGAAAATAATTTAAAAGGAGTGTTCCTACACTTATGGACTAACTTCTGTTTGAAAATGAGATTGATCTGTCAAGTCATGCATGAGTGAGCAGACATTAAAGGAAAAAATGTCACTTTTCAAAAGTCACAAGAGTCATTTTGGGGGGGTTTGTGAAACAAGATTTTTCTGGTATTTGTTTAAGTGCTGTTGATGTTTTTCGAGGTTGTGCCATGGTTGAGTGACAAAATTGCTAACGATGAAGCAAGAAATGCTGAAAATTTACTATTTAATGCCTGAAAAAGACTACCTGGTATTTTCACGTAATGTGCTGACTCATGTTGGTTGATGCCAATTTTTTCCACAAACTGAATGGATTTTGGAGATTTAGGAGGGCTGAACATCATTTTTCAAAAAAAAAAAAAACTGTGTTCACCCAACTGTGATAAACATGAAAAGTGTCAGGGATAGGCATGCCTTGGTCAAACAATGGAATAATTCAAATTTGCCAAAGGTTTGTTTCACAGAGCCCCCAAATGACTCTTGACTTTTGAAAAGTGACATTTTTGCCTTTAATGTTTGCTCACTCATGCATGACTTGACCGATCATTCTCATTTTCACACAGAAAGTAGTCAATAAGTGTAGAAACACTCCTGCCAAATTATTTTGCTCAAAACTTTTTCATTAAAAAGTTATGCTATTTTGAATCATGGGGGAGTTACTTTTTTTGTTGTGTTTATATATATATATCAGACAAGAAGAAAATTCATGCTTAAATCCAACTTTTATTTTCTGTCACGAATTTTCGACGGTCCATACCGTCTTTATCAAGTGAATGACATCACAAACTTTGAAATTATTATCTGAGTAGCGTTACCAAGGCAAAGCGCAATAGGTAGCTGTGCGTATTGCTTTGGTAACGCTTTGCGCTTTGCGCTTTGCCTTAGTAACGCTACTTATATATATGTATATATATTTATATATATGTATATATATATATATATATATATATATATATATATATATATATATATATATATATATATATATATATATATATATATATATATATATATTTTTTTTTTTTTTTTTTTTTTTTTTATTACAAAATGATTACCAGAATTAGATAATGTCATGTTCACGGTAAAAATGGCAAGACCTACTGCTGGGTCGGTCTACAGGGGAATACATTTGGTTTTCTAAACAACTTCCGACATAGTTTTTTTGTAAGAGCATCCCCCTTTAAAAGACGGACTTCAGATAAACAATATTCTGAATATAGCCATGATGCAACCAGCGAACTAATAGCCTCAAGTTTGACACGCATGCGTACAGAGCCATGTCACAGTGTGAATAAAAAAGATACATAATATGTAGGCCTCAGGGGAAGAAAACTTTCAGGAAAAGTTCTTTGGACAACATCCATTTATGTTTCTTCTTTTGGTTGTAAATTCATCCGGTAAAAGACCAACTTGATATTAAAACAAAAACAGTCATGATGCAAGAAGCAACATGATGCGCTCTCACGCATGCTTAGTTACAAAGCAATAAGCTTCCCATTGTGAAGGTCGGCGGATGCTGATTATTGATGCGTAATGCGTACGCCTGAGGGGACGCAAAGTTTCCGCAGAACATCACGGTGAGTACCATTTGAAAGTAAGTCAAGCAACAAAACGGGGGCAGCGAAAAGGTTGGAGTGAGCGGGGGAAATGGGTCATTGTCACATTTATCTGATACCCTGTCTCTCCTTCTTTCTCTTAGCATACTCACTCCATCTCTCTTGTCTCTTATTCTCCGTCTCTCCGTCGGCCTGTCTCTCAGTAACCCCTCTCGCAATCTCCCCCCCCCTCATTTCTCTTTATCGTTTAAACGTCTTCCATTATTTTCTTTCCTTCCTCTCTTCTGACTCTATCACTCACCTCTCATTTCTTTCCTCTGTCTATCTCATTCTCAGTCTCTATTTCTCCTACAACATAATTTATACCCATAACAATTATGACCATAGTGGAATGTGTCATATCACCTTAATTTAGTTTATTATTCTTTCATACTGATCTATCCTGATCATCGATTGATCGTTTCTTGGGGCCTGTTCGCTCAAGGTGATTTTCTTCATGTTGCAACCCAGCTTTATTTTCACATTTCCGTAGCTAGCAGTATATTTTAAACAAACATGTCAGTTGTGCAATACGAAGCCAAGAGATTCAACGCCTCCATTTTCCAGGTAGATGGCGAAACCCATGCATGCACCCGGCCGATATAAAGCAAGGGCGTCTGTCTGTGGGGATGTAATGATTATCCTGTCACTCAAGGTGGGCGGGCAAATACTTCAATGACACGCCTAACTACCGGAGAGCTTATCGCAACCTTGATGTAACTTGATCACTATGCATTTGGGGTTTGATAAGTGTCGTTTACAAAAACATGTTGTTTTTGGCTTTTACGAAGGAAGAAGTTGACACTGACGAAATACTCTATACACATTTGCCAACGATCAGTAACATGCAGTTTAAGTTCCTATGTAGTGTTATGGTGAATGTGATGAATACATTAGATTTATAGTACCCAATGGCGTAAGGAGCCCATATTTTTTTCTTGGTTGGGGGGGGGGGAGGTGGCGTCTCTCGCTCGATTGGGCGTTTGTCCAATTTCTAAAGTTTGCGGTATTTGCGATAAATCTGATAATGAAAAAATAACTTTTATGATTACCTGCATTTTTCCCTTTCCTTATTGCTTTTTCTTTATTTTCTTTTTCCTTTTCTCTCGCTTGGAAGATGGGGAGGGGCAATGCAGTGCCCTTGCTCTGTACCTAGTACGCCATTGACATTACCACTATCGCAATAAATTCAAATAAAAGGTTGGTCTATATGCAAGCAAAGTCAAATAGTTATACATGTTAAAGGTCGAAAAATTGGAAGTTTTCCTTTTTACCATTTTATGTCTGCCTGATCCAAACAACAGTTTTTGGGCGTTTGTTAAATCTCTTAATTGTTTTGCTTGTTTCGGTGTACAAGGAGGCAGGGACTAACTCCTTCTTCATCAAACACGTTCATCCCTAAGAAAACCAAATAGCGCACCACCTCAAGTGCATAAACTCCTATTAACCTGAAGGTGGTAATGAGGCCATGCCTTGGACCCCCTGGGATATGGCGGTGCGATAGATCTAGGTTTCAATGAATAGAGCGATGACAGGTTCACAAATGAAAAAATGGTTAGAGCTTCACTTCATCACAATACCACTGATGTTATGCCCCTCGATGTCCGATGAGTGTGGTTTGTTTATAAAATCCCAGGATAGAGAGAGAGAGAGGGGCAGAGAGAGGTTGCAAGTGTTTATACTGTTTACAAACAGAAGATGATGGGTGAGTCAAAGAGTGAGAGGGGAGAGAGGAAAGAGGAAAGGTTAGAAAGAGGAAGAGAGAGAGATATATACAGAGAAAGAGAGAGAGAGAGAGAGAGAGAGAGAGAGAGAGAGAGAAGTATAGCGGGAGAAAGGGGAAGGTTGCGGTTCTTGACTGAGGTATGAACTGTCAATTCAAGTGCACTCTTTTTAGCCCATCAATATCTGTATAATTATGGGATTGTGCAATACATAATTGCAAGTCTTTCTGTATTCGTAGTAACTTCTCAAAATCAATCGCAGAGGTGCGAGTTGAACATGTTGAACAAGCAAATTAATGTTTCAAATGCTTTCATATGGTTCCATTGTACTAGATTTCATTGATCATATCTATTCTATCCCACATTCATATCATTATAACTTGTAAAACACGGTTACTATCTCTTCCGCATAAACTCAACAATGTTCCGGAGAAATAAAGATTTTTTTCTTTGAAAAGGATATCTTTTTGTGTAATTGCTTTCATGAAAGCGTCGGTTACATCGATTCTCGGGGTGAAAATACAAATCAGAAAAGAGGTGGCTGTGCTATTCCACATAGGAATATGAGCCCTGTACAATTCACATATTTTGATTATTCTTGCATGTGCTCCATCGGAAAATATTCTTGAAATGTAAAA
The DNA here is from genome assembly GCA_029962745.1 of Echinometra lucunter. Classification (NCBI taxonomy): domain Eukaryota; kingdom Metazoa; phylum Echinodermata; class Echinoidea; order Camarodonta; family Echinometridae; genus Echinometra; species Echinometra lucunter. The sequence continues at coordinate 17,301,959 of CM057161.1, read as the reverse complement.
CTGATAATGATGATTCAGAATGATCATCTGGGAAAGGAAGAGGTGCATCGTACTTGATTTCTTTCTCACGCCTCCATCCTTTCAATTCGTAAAGCCACCTAAATTAGTCTCGAGTACTTTTACACTTGCCCCCATTAAATATCCATTATTTCCTTTCACGTGAATAATTTCTTTATCTGAATAAAAAAATGTACTGTTATGTTTGTCTACATAGCTTTAGAATACATGCACTGTTACGTGAGAAGAGTGACCTGCATGAAAAACGTGATAATTATTTTGTTCAAAATAATTTGAAAAATTGACATTTCAGATATGGATAAATATAGGTTTATCTAAAAGTAGTTGAATACCTGAATACTTTAATTTGTAGAAAAGTCATCAAGATTTGCTCCTTGAGTTGTAAATGCATTTATTATCTACATCATTTTGATGTATTTTAAATACACCTTTATATAGTTATATCATGTACAAATTAAACCATCTGTAACAAAAATCTCATTACATTTAGAGTGCAAACGATATCGACGCCTAAACATACAATTTTACATTTTCGTTTAAAGTATTCCCCGGAGATATCGCCAACCCTCTGAGAGCCGGCGTGAAACGAGACACCGGGATCCTCAAATAAACTGAACTCTCCTTTAGTATTTGCCCTCAGCTCTGAACAGACATCGATCTATAGAGACAACACACATCATTGTTTTCATTGCATAATCGTTCCTTTACATTCTCCTCGCGCACAAAAGATGCCCCGACTTTAACCTGGATCATTTTTTGGTCACGCGGCCTTAAATGCTTAACCTTTCTCCGAGATAAAGGCATGCATTGAAATGCATTCGGCTAAATTTCAACATCCATCAAGAATTTTTTTTTACCTCTTTACATATTTTTATATTAGGATAACACACTTCCAGAGGTCGTCACATAATACAAATGAAGATCGATAGTCAGTGAAAGTGAGTTCGTCTTCACAATAGTTTACATTATATGAGTAACATCTAATAATGTACTCGTATTACGTTCAGGCGGTCCGTTCACATTGTGAGCATATTTAATAGCTTATTTGGCATGCATGGCAATGATGGTATGATACAGTGATCCGGCGCTTGCAGTGGCGACAGGCGGCCATTCCATTCCTTATCTATGACTTTTCGAATATCCCCCCGTTCCTTTCCCCCAGGGCCCTTCCCCCCCCCCACTTTTTCGTTGTCCACTGTTTGTTTGATTGCTTCTTTTAAGAAAAAAAAAAGGTTTCGAAAGTGTCAGATTTCTTGTAAGGCAAAGACTCAAAGTAAAGGATAATGGTGACAACGATGGAAATGATGATGTCGGCGATGCCGATGATGATAATAACAATAACAGTGATGATAATAATCGCCATCATCATCGTCGTCATCATCATTATCGTCAATCTACTTTGGAATGATGACGCCTATGGCGCAAACCTCTCTATAAGCATTTTTCATCCATCGCACGCTGACAGCGCCACTGTCCAAGCTTGAATGCCCAAACAAAGGCCAGTTTCAAACTTGTCTCCAGTTGGAACAGTCCCTTACAATCCTGTCTGCCATCGAGTGGTTCTTGAAGTCGTTGATGACATGGATTTGGTAGGGAAAGGTCAAGAGGCCGCCACTCCTTCAGGCACTTCTCTTCCTCTTCAAGTCCTGGCGATGAAGAAGGCTTGAATTAAGACATGCCCAAGACTTTACAGGAGAAGATGGACGAAGGGTCGGGTATTGAATCAGAGTTCTTTGAAGAGTTTACGGAGAGGGGTAAAAAGAAGACACAGGATGAGGATAGAAACGTAAAAGGGAAAGATATATAGCGATTATGAGGAAGAATATTAAGGATGCTTGGTTAAAGACATGATCAAGACTTTCTAAGAAGGGCGGGTGGAGGAAGGGTGTAGATACTGAAACATGACTCTTGAAGGAGATTTCGGAGAGAGCCTAGGGTAAGGAAAGACAAAGGGTAAGGGTGGAGGAAATTGGAGGGGGAACTTAGTTGGTGGAGGTTTTGGAGTAGGGTAGGGGGAAACAAAAGATGAAGAACATGAAGATGGGGAAACGGAAACGGAAAAGAAAGACAAGATTACATAGAGGAAAAGAAGAATGAGAGAATAAAGTACGGACTCTTTGACATGTTTGAGAAGGGCGATAGATGAGAGGGTCAGATATTGAAACATGATTTTTGGGAGCATGTAACGGAGAGGGTGAGAGTAAGCAAAGGATGAGGATGGAGGAAAAAACCGGAAAGGCGAGGAAATGGAGACTGTTTAGAGGAACATGGAGAATGCTCGAATAAAGAAACACGCTCAAGAGTCTACAGGAGAGGAGGTGGAGGAGAGGTGTAGATGCTGAATCATGATTAATGGAGGTTTGGAGAGGGAATAAAGGGGGGGGGGAGAGGTGAAGATGAAGACAAGAGGAAGATAGCGAAAGGAAAAAAAGAAAAGAAAGAGACAGAGGGGGGGGGGGGGGGGGGTTGGCAGAAATGAAATATCTTCTGTTTAGGATTCTTTCTTTCTTCATCCCACCCTTCTCTGCCGCCAATCCTACACATACCATCCCCCTTTTTATTGCATACCCTATACTCATAGAGTTACACTATGGTTATACAATAGTTTGATGTTGCATGCAATTAGAATTTAGATTCGGACTTCACTTGTGTGATTCGCAGTCATTGCATGTTATTAGTCCGGCGCAGTCATTGTATGTTATCTAAAGAAGATGTGAAACAACAGAACAAGAAAACCGGTTCATTGTCATGATTGTGTAGATGGAAGTCGCAGAGCACATTTCGTCCAATATCTTTCTGTCTCTAATGCTCTTTATTTCTCTCTCTCTCTCTCTCTCACACACACACATACATCTGGGGGGTGTAACATAAAAAATACAATCAATCTTACGATTGATATCAATCGTAAGTCTATTGCAAACCATGTACTAAAGAGATACAATTGATTGTAAGATTAATTGTATCTCTTTATGTTACACCCCCCTGGACACACAGACACCCTCACCCCCCCTCCCACACACACACTCGCAATCCTCTCTCTCTCTCTCTCTTTCCATATATCTTTGTGAAGTAAAAGGGGTTCTGTAAAAGAGAGATAAACATTCGACCGAGGGGAAAAAATATGAAAAGTAATTTTGGAAAATTACGGTAAGAGTTACATTGACCCGTTGGCTACTGAATTCTGTAATTTCCATAGGCTTTATACAGGGACAACATGGTTCCAGTAGCCAGCAGGTTTAGAAAGGGATAGCATAAAGGAGAGAGAAATAGGGTGAGATAGGAAGATCCTGATAATGGTGGAGAGATAGAGAGCATTATGTATCACCAGAGTATTGTAGACAGCATTACAAGAAGCCTTCTGTAAGCGTTTAACATGTTTAATGTTTCTGAGACTCCCCTATCTGCCTATGGGGTTTACAATTGATATATATGATGGGTACGAGTCAAAAGAAAGAAATGCAGAAAGAAAAAATCTCTTAATGGAATTGCTAATCACATGATGGGTTCGAGCATAGCTGGTCTGAATGCGACCGGCTTAACGCTGGCACAAAAGAGCCGAGGGGATACATTCGGGGAAAGCACTTTATAGCCAGGCAAAGGAAACTTACCTGTGTATCGCTATAGATAGATAATTCTATTCATGGAGGATGGCAAAATTAGCTGTTTCTCGATCTACTTTTGAATTTTAAAAGGAAAAGCACTGCAATTTTAATGCATGGGGAAGAGTGGGGATTTAGTCGATGTAGCACAAGAGTTGCCTTAAGGTAAAAAGAGAGAGAGGGGGAGAGAGAGAGAGAGAGAGAGAGAGAGAGAAGATAATGGCCGAAGATGGTAGAGTATGATATGAAAAAAAGACACTGTACAGCTACAAGACAATTCAGAAATTATAGTCACTAAACTGACTTCCTCATTTTCATCACTGTTCATGCCAGAAAAAAAAAGGGCGTTACATTCGACTAACAGCTTGTTGATAGAAATTTAAAGGTGGAAATCACATAATGCAGGTAACAAAGAAACTGAAAGGAGAAATTGCACCTGTATACTCTGAAATTGACACTTTACTAATTTATAAAGTTTATAATGATGGACAGGTTCATTCTTAGAGTCGAGTAAGCACGATATTTTTTCAACATATTCTTATGTTTACTCAATATTTTTATGAATATCATCAGAATAAAAAAAGGACAGTATAAACTATTCCTTATTTTATATAAGATGACATGAATGGGTGTTACCAGAATACGTTTTAAAATCAAAATGGCTAAAATAGTATCATATTTTATGTTTAGAAACACAGAGGCACCCACCTCCACCCAAAAGGAGGAGATAGACAGTCACATTGTATAAACTTCATGGGGGACGCTTTTCCTCCATACATGATACGAATAAAGAAGATGTACCTCGTATGAAATTTATGAAACCTAATTCTGAGGATAAATCTTTTAAAAATGATCTCCTTTGCCAAAAGCTGAACACACTATTTCATATCTGTACATGATTCTTGTAGCCAGATTCAAATTATTACTTCAGTTTGGATGTAAACGCCATTTTGTCCTTGTGACAAGATTTTCCGACTAATCTGTAAATAGGTTTCATACCTCCGCTAAGATAGTCAGATTACTTCAGCAAAGTTTGAATTATTCATACATGTAGGTGTTTTTATTTTGGAAGAACGAATGATATGATTTATTTCCCCCCAAGCTGAATTCATCAAGTAATCCACAGATTCGGCTTATTAAGGCGAGAGTGTGGTTCGAATATAAAAGATAAAGAACTATGTATGGGATTTAAAGAGAAGCTTGAGTTCTGGGAAAGGTGAAAAATAATTTGTGAGCTTTCTCATTCTTTCCATGTCAGTTAGGAAGAATATCATAGTAAAAATGTTCCCTAGCAAGGATTGCTCTTCAAATGCTCTCATAATGGTACAGTGTAGTATGATTTTTTTAAAAAGGTGAAAAGTCCGGGGGTAACATTCATGCCAGGTTTGTGTGGTCCCATATACTTACTTCTTTGTGCAGTGCAAGTACCTTTTAGGGAAAGTAAGTGAATTTCTTATCAATTCGATAATCTCCAACTAATTTAACTCTCCCAGTTGCTCTGGAACAGTTTTTTTCACATTACGATCGCATGACCAGAACTCCAGAGATGATCGAGTTCGTGAACTTTAATGACCCTCAAGCTTAGAAGCCTGCATCTCGAGATAATCAAGGAGTTTCAAAACTCCTCGAGATAACATCTTTACAGTCCAACCAAAATAAAAGTGAAAGACAATTGCGCATGCTTCAGGCGATCCAGATTGGAACAAAGAAGTATTCAGAAGAATCCAAATAGTGAGTGCGCCCGCATTTACCATGACCCTGTTTGTGAAGAAGGTAATGAGATAAGATCGAAACAGGTTTGGGTTGTTTTTCTTGTCTTTGGCGAGCAAGAAAAGTGTTGAAATGCTCTTGAAAATCTCTTTCTTGTCTGAAATGAAACAAAAACCAAGGCTTCGTTTCGCGAGGGGAGTAAGTGACTTTATCTTTATCCCGAGGGTTGTTATTCATGACATTATTATAAGGAGACATTGAGGTTGATCTTGACATTGCGTTCGAAATTTAAAACAGCATTGAACTTAAAGCAATGAAACTTCAAACGTAGTACTGACAACCTATTTTCTAGTAGTGGCAGAATTTAACTAGGATTATAAAGAGAATATTGAGCCGTTATGGCTGCTTTAATCATGCAAATAAAACCTTGAAATTGTTAGCCTGTAGCAAGGAATAATAAGCACCTTGCTTTTACGTCGATGCGCAGTAACTCTGCAGCCTTTCTTCTGTCTAAATGAACCTGATCTACGGTTTCAAAGACGTAGTGATATTTTCGATGGAAGTAGATTAGCAATGACAAGCTCTAGAAAGATTGATATATCAACTTACAATTTCTCAACAACAACAAAAACCCCCAAACAAACAACGCTTTTCATCACAGAAAGGCCAATGTGATGGCCAGATATTAGCTTAAAGTGTATATATCACAGAATCGAAAACAGTACGCATTTTTACAATACCAAATGCATTGACAATAATATTGTATAGTTTATTTGTTAAAGAATCAGCCTTTATTCCCTGATTCTCTATTAAAGGGAAATATTTTGGACAAATTAGTCTTGAAGCTTGGTATAATATCTGCATCTATCATAATCACAACGAGAAGTTCAACGAAGCGCCATTAAGCAGCCAAACAAACTCCATGTTTCAAGACGAGGGAGAAGAAAGCAAAAGAGCGAAAAAGAGGCAAAGAACCAATTTTTCAGACATCTTTTGTTTTATGATTTCTTACGCAGCATTTGAAAGTGCAAGATAACACCTCCGGTGTCAAATCTAATTGAACGCCTACACGCCGGCATAAAAGGCTCCCTGCCCCTGGAAATGCTAATCATAGCATCCGACGCGTTGCCGTGAGAGAAAAATGGAATCTAGATTAATGACACCTGTGTTGAAAACACTTTATCCGTGATTAAAAAGGAACAAGAAAAGTACGTACGAAAGCCTGATTTGCCACGTTTGGCTAATGGCTTTTCACTCAATAAAGCACTAACAGATTAAAGGGGCACAACCAGGCCGTGATCCCCCCTTTAAAAAAAAAGAAAAAAGAAAGAAAGAAAGAACGAAAGAAAGAAAGGGGGAAAACCCCCCTCACCTTGCATACACGTTCTTCATGTACAAAGCGCGAACAATGTGTCTAATTTATTTCAAGTTTTCGAACCAAAAGATACTAGAAAGGATGTAATATCACCCTGGGGAGCCTTTCATCAGGTCTTGTCAGTGATTTTTACTGACAAATTCGCTCTCAGCCAGTCAGATGCTATTCATATCTATTTCACATGTTTCAGATACATGACTTTTGTTGTAAGAAAGGAGAAATATTGGTGTTGCCAGTTTGAAGGAGAAAAGCTGATCAAAATAGGGCTTCAAATGATTCCCGTCATGAATAATCGAAGTACTGATTCAACATTCTCTCAATGAATGAAAAAACGTTAAAAACATAAAACATTCATAGTCACAGAACATAACAGCTAAAATATCGATTTATAACCATGCTGGAAAATCATCAGAATCGGTTGATCTCGTGCCATCTGTGGAATCATGATTAGGTATGGATATCTGAGTTATGATTAATGTAAATGGGCTCATAGGGGTGATAAACATCGATATTGCCTTCCCAATTAAAAACAACTCTAACTCACCTCTCCCCTATAGCAGTAGCGATTCAGCACTCTTGTAAATTTCACTGGCTTGGAGTGTCACCTGAAATTTAGATGGGCCATGTAGCTTTAAATAAGTTATTCGGTAGAAAATTCCACAGGGCAAGAGTCATTGCTACTGAGTACTGTTATTTTTTTTATTTTTTAAAAAGGCTATTTTAAAGCCAGAGACGTCACGTAGATCAGTTCTGCAGGAGTTCATATAAATTGAAGAATACAATATGTTTACCTGACGTGGCTCCGAGCCCGAATGATATTGATCGAAGCTTAGAATGTGTTGGTGCTAAAAAGACATTTTTATTTCGCTTTTTGTATTACCATTGGTGTTCTAAACCCATTGCCTACTGGATTCAGATGGCTACAGTGTATAGTTCCTGCATGGAGTATGATCATGGAGTTACATAAACACACGCGGTTTGTTACTCCATGGTATGATAATTTAAAAAGTCAGCAGTTTATCATGAAACATATAAATAGTTTAAAGACAAGAAATGGGAATGACAAGAGAAACGGGAAAAGGGAGGGGGGCGGAAGGGAGAATGCGAAGCTCAGAAAAGGGGTATTTATAGCGATTTTAATCAGTTTTTAATCATTTCAAGTAAAGTTTTCGCCTATTTTTAAGTACTTTAAAAGGATTCATGAACCTGTTTTCTTTCTTTCCTGAGTAGAAGTTTGGTTGGCGTGTGTTGTCGCTTTCTTGTCAAGATCTCCAGATTAAAAGCAATCTAGAACTCGATACTTGATACCTCCCATCATCTATCAACAAGGGCAGCAAACATTTCCTCACCTATCCAACGCATCACTAACGTTGGCGAAGTGCAACTTGATAAATCATCGCAGAGGGATATTATTGGACCTACATGTACTTACCACCTTTAAAACAGCCCAAAGCATGTATGCTTTGTTTTCATAAGGCTTGCGCACGTTTGTAATTCAAAACAATTCGAAATAACCAATGTTGGTGCTATAAGCCCTAATTACAATCTGAATTTGTAACTTTGGCCATGCATGATGAAATGTTGGTAATTTTACATTTTCTTTGATAACAGGCTACTTTCTTTAGGAAAGTCTATTGCTGTTGGAACAAGGCGTTCAGAAAGTGCACAGTGAAAAGTAAATATAGAACTCATATTTCTTTTCAGAGGGCCATTTTGCCGTGAAGGGTTTTGATTTAAGTCAGTAAAATTCAATTTGATGATAACCTCGTTCTTCATATACCGTACATGCACTTAGCCTTCACTCCAAGTTTCTTAGACTTAAAGCGAGGACGACTCCAAAATTCGATTAAAATCTTAATCTAATAGATTTAGAAATCAATCTTATTGATTATAATTTCTTAATCTAATTTTGGAGTTGTCCCTGATAACAATATAGACTCAGATTAATGTCCAATCTAAGAAAAAAATTAGAGTGGAATTCTTTTGACGATTCCATCGGGAGGTTTGGAAGTAGATTTTAACATAATATTTTAAGGCAAAACGAATAAGAATTTTGAGTAGAGATCTATGGGAATTCATTATTGATCAAAAGCTTTATTACATACTGTCCCGATGGTCGACTAATTTCCCCTGAAAGATCTGTATGTTTTTATACTTACTGTTTACTCCCTTGGTATCAAATAACATACCCAAATAATATACCCGAAAATTAGATTAATTTCTTAATCAAATTTTGGAGTTGTCCCTGATAACAATATAGACTCAGATTAATGTCTAATCTAAGAAAAATTTAGAGTGGAATTCTTTTGACGATTCCATAGTGAGGTTTGGAAGTAGGTTTTAACATAATATTTTTAGGCAAAAAGAATAAGAATGTTGAGTAGAGATCAGTGGGAATTTAATATTGATCATAAGCTTTATTACATACTGTCCCGATGGTCGACTAATTTCCCTTGAAAGACCGGTATGTTTTTATACTTACTGTTAACTCATTTGGTATCAAATAACATACCCGATTCTGATCACGCTCTCTCCGAGTATCGACGATGTATCGTTTTCGTCCCATAAGCAAGAACCAAAAAACCACTGAACATTGCGGCTAAAAAAAAACACCAACGATTGCTTCGCCAGTGTATCAATCCCTCACCGCCTCACCGCCTCACCGCCCGCCCCTTCCCCGGAAACAGATTTTCTCGCTAAGAAAACATTTTGTTGTTGTTGTTGTTGTTGCTGTAATTCATATGACATTTCTTGCACGAAGTGTTGGAAAGTGCATGCAGAAACCGCGTGTTCCCTCTACGTTGATGAAAAGGTATTGGTGTCGAGTTTGATCAAGGGGTAACTCCTCGGTTTGATGGACGAGAGACGACTGCGTTTGAGATGTTTTTAAATATTTGTAGAGGAAAGATGAAGTCGAGAATGTTATTGAGAATAAGCACTAGGGAAAACGTGAGAACATAATGAGGAAGGGAGCAGGAGGAGGAGGAGGAGGAGGACGGGGAGACGCGAATGCTAAGAAAGAGAGTGATGGGAAACGAAATAGTACAAACAATACACCTCCAGAGAGATAATGTCACAAGAATCGGAGTACGGCATAGTAGCAGGCGGCGTGCAGTCAAAAGGATAGAAAAGAAATTGCATCAGACCGCTCCTATTAACAGCCAAGATAATTTCCCTTGGCCTTTAACAATACACTTGAGTTTTGGTCATGCTGACCAACTCGATTATTTCAAGCTCCCATAAATTCAATCACATATCCATCTGGGCCCCGTTTCATAAATCTTCTTATCAGTAACAACCGCCACATTTCTACGACAAATTTGCTCTAAGCCAATCAGATGCAATGATTTCAGTAGCTTATAACAGTTATTGTATGAAACGGGAACCTGGTAACAACTTGGGAGAAAATGGGTTCAGGAAGTGCAGCCTTTCCATCAAACATGAAAAGTAAGAACAGCACATTTTGGCACTGGGCCAAATTACGAATGAAGTGAAGAAACCAACAGCTATGATTACGTAAGTACTGGGAGAAGAAACTAAAGGAAACTGATGAGACTGAAAAACAGGATAAAAGGAAAGAAGGGAACATAAAAGTCAAAACTAGCTACTGTTGTTGAAGTTGTTGTATTTATCGAGCAATTTGATTACAACCCTACCCAAGAAAAAAATAAACCTATCTCGTACTGCCCAACCATGAACATAAAAAAAAACAACAAACAAACAAAAAAGATACGCCCATGACACACCCATGACCATTCAAGGTAATCCTAACAGATTTCCTCTAAGACTGATCGGGTTTTACAACATAAACACAAGAACGTCTTTTCATCATTTTGAATTTTAAAAAAAGGGGGGGGGGGAATGAATTGGCCGAAAAGTCAGCCGAAAAGGCAGCCGAAAATATTTTCAGTGGACTATCGAGTGGGGATGAAACGTAGTCATGGTACTAGACTATTTCTTATATTTGTCGACAAGGCTTCGACTGCTTAAAATCTATAGTTATATCTGCAGTATTTAGGGATTCATTTATCTCAATAAAGATTATTGGTCCTAGAGATATCCCTGTGGCAGGCCCCCTCCCCATCTAACAGCGGCGCCACTGCACCCAAGCCAATTTGTCGCTCTCGTTCTTCCTTCGCCAGTACGGTCAAGATATCAATAACACGTAAACGTAATATTCATTGGTCATCGAATACACGTGCTGGTGAGCGAATAGGACGCCGGTCGTCCGAACACTGCCCCAAGGAAAAGAAAATTTGATCTCTTCCACTAAACAATGAATAATATTTACTGACTTTTATGAGCGTGCAGAAGAACTGTGATTGCCCATTACATTATCATGATCATGAGGATACGGACAAGAAGATGCACGAGCACCATTATGCGTATACCATCAGTAGTCTCTTCTTTTAATCTCTTATTCTTATCACGCTTATTTTTCATCCATTCATATCCTTTTATTCATTTCACAATAAACTGCATAATAAGAAGAAATTGAAAGCATTAATGCATTACATCAATTTTCTTTATTTACGAGGGAACCTCTCCTTTTTCATTAAGGAATTGTTTCACCTCAAACTCATACATGTATATCATATCATGTTTTTTTTTTTTAAATATACAACTCACTCTTATATCCCAATCAAATGAATTGTTGAGCACAAGTCTCGTGTGATTCAGTTTTTGAGCCTATATCACTTTTTTTTCTTAAAAGCGTGCGATAGTTTACAGTCCTATCCAACTTTCTTTTTTTATTTGTTTAGTTGGGTTTTTTTATAATCTTTTAAAAAATAATTTACCGCGGTACTAAAAAATATCAAATCAAAGCAAATCAAATCAAATCATGATCCCATGTTTGATTTCTTTGACATTTTCTCCACAATACTTTCAAAATATTGAGGTCTCGTTTTACTCCAATCTCGTCACCCTCATCAACCCCCTCCTCTCTCTCTCTATCTTTCTCTCTCTCTCTCTCTCTTTCTCTCTCACTACTCCTCATCTCACTATATTGTCTCCAGTCCTTGGCAGTAAATATTCTCCACGTTATTTACCAATTTATTTATTCTCATTGTTCAAAGCAACTCCCATTTATATCTTAATAATTTCTTTATAATCTTAGATGCAAAATGCAAGAAATTATGAAAACGAGGATCTTATGCGTCACGGCAACTCTATGCGTCTTCTTGCATCTGTTTGTTTATTTTCAGTCTTACTTTGATAAAAGCCTTTGACCGAAACGACAGTGCAAATTTATCATATATATATATATATATATATATATATATATATATATAATTGAAAATTAGTATGCTTGGCATCTAGATAATACAAGAATCAGAGATGGTAGTAGAATGCCATTAAAAAATAAAATCATATTTCTTTTAAAATCTATGACTTTATTTTTTAATGCCATTCTACTACCAACTATGATTCTTATATATATATATATATATATATATATATATATATATATATATATATATATATATCGTCTTTTCCAAGCATTATCCATCAATCCTTAGAGTGTAATGGTATCACAAGTAAGCATGTGTGACTCAAACTCTCATAACGATATTTCCCCTGCCATCTTTAGCCGCCATCAGCGATAAGTGACGACGCGCGAGACGGAAAAGATGCTTTTCAAAGGGTTAGGTGAAAACAACGTTTCATGTTACGAGGAAATAAGTATACATCAGTAAAGAAAACAATTCTGACATTTATTGGCAGAGCGAGTTCAGTAATTCGAAATACATTGGTGATGTTATGGATTTGATGGGCTTTTGCGAAATTTTCTGATGTTTCTTGTCGGAAAGATTATTACCCAAGGCCAAGGCCATTCAGTGTTTCCTCGTAGCGTGCACTCAAGTCCGGAAAAAAACCAAACTCATCGCTCCACTTCAAATGTCAAGACAAGCATACAATTTAAACGGAGAAATTCAATACCCTGTGATGCATTCTTGCCTTTCCGGACCTTTCTATTTAAGAGACTCCAGTTAATATAATTTTCTTATGTTTTTGACTATCGTGTCTGGAATAGAACACCCCGTGGGCATGGTGGGCATTTTTTTTATAACATTCAATTCATTACGAAGGAATGTGCTTCGGATAGATAGTGCCACTCAATTTGCAGTTTATTGCATAGGCGAAAGTATGGAAGCCTTTAAAGGTATCCTGGGCATTTTTAGTATATTTTGTATATCTATATAAGAAGTTTACGAGTATTGTCTCTGTTAACCAGTAGTTACAAGTTGCTTTTGCTATTGTAAGATTTCACTCTCTGCTACAGGATTTGCCCATTTTTCTACATCTATAGTAATGGAAGTATGCTTGCATGTCACCATGATTATTCATTTCCCGTTTCTTTCTTTCTTTCTCCATCAGTCTTCCTTCTATCACCCCCCCCCCCCCCCCTCTCTCTCTCTCTCTCTCTCTCTCTCTCTCTCTCTCTCTCTCTCGCCTTTCCCTTTTCTCCTTTTCCCCTATCCCTTTCTCTTATTTTCTATTACTGGTGTTTCTCTCCAAAATGTCCATCTTCCATCTTTCCATCTTTATGTATCTGACGAAATAAGAATGAGAAATATTCCTTGAGCATTAATTATGTATCAGTTTCTCTTCATCGGGTTCATATTTAGAAATATTTAGAAAATAGTCATAAAAACGTCGTTATTAAATCGGCTTTCCAAAGTAATCAGCAGTCCTACTTTAATCCTTCCTATGGCTGGTAGATTAGCCGCCTTCGTTCATGTGCTTGGGGTTTCCATTCCAAATTTAGAAATAAATTTATCCCGAGGGTCCGAGATGGTTATTGTTTCCCGGTATGAATCCAAAGATGCCGTTCGGCATTATGCAGGATTTACGCGCTGATCCGTCCAGATGTGTTTCATATTGCTTCTCAAAGGAACCGCATGGGAAGGGGAGGGAAGGGTGGGGGCATGCTATCGGGGAAACTTAATGACATTTCGGTGATTTCGGTTCTAGGAGGAGCTCATCCCATGTTACGAATACAAGATACCGGAAGCGGACAGTAATTTCAAAGCAAAGATGATGCCAGCCCGTTGCCATGTAGGAAGGAGGACAGGGTAAGGATGTTGGTCTAATGATACAAGCTGCTATTCAAATGCGAGCGGGTGAAATCACACAAGTGTCGACGGAGACAGTTCTAAAGATTTAGAAGGAAAGTTCCCCATTCTCATATTAAAATGCCCCTAGCTCCCCTTCCCCCTCTATAATGACCGACTTGACTTACAAATGACAAAAATGAATTAGGCAGACTAAGGAAAGAGAGAGGGGGAGATAGAGAGAGAAAGAGAGAGAAAGAGAGAGAAGCGGAGGGAGGGGGATGACAAGCAAAAAGAAGATCAAGATAATGCTTAAGTGTTTTTTAAAATAAGAAAGAAAAAGAATAGTGGGAGGGGGAAATGTTGACTGTCGCCACCAGACGGTAATGATTCCTCAAAATAAAATCAGACCGGGACCCACTCATCATTAACACCCTCTATGTGCCCACATGAAACTGTTATAATGTGTAAGATCAACTTTTATTGTGTAACTTGTTTTAAAACTTTGGTAAACTACAGGTGTTATGTAGGGGAAAACCCCTCCGTTGTAGTGGCCGTACTGGAGCGTGGTTTTTTATGCACAGTCGATTAATGACGCCAAAAGCCGCGCACATAATTGGAGAAGTCTGAATCGGTCTGCTAATCCTCATTAGCAGAACTAAAATTGGTTCCGTCGTCTATTCGCAACTACTGTATAACGATACCTAATAGCTGAATGGGCGCGGTGCGAAGACATTATAACGCGGCCCAACTTTAAAATAGTTAATTAGGCCATAGTTCTTATAGGGTGACTGAACGATTTATATGTTACTTCAGCACTTCCTCTATATCCTTTACTTCGAGATAAACAAAGTTCATTTTCTTTCACTCATCAGTATCTTTTTTCACAGTTGAAAAAAAACCTCTCTTCATCATTTCTTGAAGACCACGAAACAGATTTAGACGTGGATCAAAGTGATCAATGCATATCGAGGTATTTGACATGAACGGGCTTTTGAAAAAAAAAACCCATTTCATATGAAATCAAAGTCATATTCCTTCTTCTCTGTTTCTCTTTCACTGAAGTTCAATGCACTACCTTTTGAATCTCTTTTATTAAAAAAAAAAAAAGATTCGTTTCAACTTGTAATTTTTTTTCCTTGCATTACCCCATTAATTCATCAAAATTGCTGCCACGGTTTCGCTGAGACAAAGCGATTTGGGCCTACTAATCAATGTCAGTTTAAATCTATTCCACAAAAATGCGAAATATTTTCACACACATTGTAAGCATGCAGTATATAAGCGCTCAACCAGATGATAATGTAGTCTATATAATATCACCGATTATAAGAGCAGAAATCCTTTTAAAAGGGTCACAAAACATACCCTCAAACGATGATCTTGAAATGGGGCAATTGTGCACAGTCTGTGTTCGACTTTCGAATTCTCATTTACTGCATGACTGCCAACAGCCGAAGCCGATACATCAATAAGACCATAATATTGCCTGCCCAAGTATAACATCTCGCTTCTAGGAATGTAACGATTGCAAGCTATGATATCCTACAAGTGAAAACAAGTATTTTGAAAGTTTGCAGAATACTTTCTCATGAAATTGAAGAAGCAATTTCCTCCTCTGAAATGATGAAATGTGATATTTTGCATGTCATATTAGAAAGCCAGAGTACACGAGAATCCGAGAATTGGGGCAATGAGAATTGCAAAAATGAGGAGAAAAGGGAAATTGCTATCTGTAATGTCTCCGTCATACTGACTTTTCTTTATCCTAATAATTTTTCCACCCCTCTCTCCCCATCTTACCCCCTCTCTCATCCCCTCTCCCCCATCTCACCCCTCTCTCATTCGCTCTCCCCTCTCTGTTCCCTTTCTCTCCCTTTCTCTTTCCCCGTTCTCTTCCCCTCTCCCTCTTGATGAAGGGTGATCGATCTTGAAATATTAATGCATAACTGTAAATTGAAAAGGATATCATCAATGAACTAATATCTTATCATAAATTATTTGAGTATATCCCCATTTCTTTTACCCCCTTCCCTTCCAGCTCTTAAACGAAACTTCAGTATCGTTTTAACGTACCGGTGACAGTGATGAAAGTACAATTTAAGCTTTTAATTTCAGATGGGGATTTGGGAAGGTGATAGCATTGAGCTAATCATTCGTGAAAGCAACACAGCCTTCTGAGCAAATTCGTCTTCCTCAGGCGTAATGACGTGAACTAATCACTGCAAGAGGCGCCACTTTGGGGATTTGAGCAGCTAGGATTTCGTGTCATATATAGAGTTAGTATGTATGCATATGCTGATTCATGGGGAGTTGGGGAAGGGGGGGGGGGGGCACGTTCCCTCTCCCCCTTGCTCATAAAAGGGATCTTTTCATTTCGGCAACATTATCTGGTAGGCCGCCAGTGATATACCAAAATGCAAAGAAACAAATATAATGTTCAAGTTATATAGCCCGTGAAAATGAGTAATTAATTGCTTTTTTTATGTGCGCTTGAATGACTTCTTTGATCAGTAAACTTCATTTTAGTAATTGCTATTTTACAGCTGAAAGCATCTGACGAAAATGCATAATATTAATATAATTGACAGGTTTTATGGTTTTATGTGCGATACAAAAAAAATGTGCTTATTCTCTTGGCAAAACATAATTTTTTTTTTAATTTGCTTGAGTGGGGAGGTAGCATTTTTGCATCAACTTCTACCGAAATGGTGCTGCGTTCAAATGTGCATGGAATCTTCTGCATTTAATGTTTTTAATGTGATTTTCGAGATTATTACATTCTCTTTCTGATAATCAAAATCGATTAACCATATATACTTTTTGTCAGATGGCTCAGGGATGAACTTTGTGTTTCTCTGAGGTAAACTGTGAAGTAACATGGGGGCCCTCTCAATGCTTATTCGCTAAAAATCGGTTTGTCGTACCCCCCCCCCCCTCCCTCCTCAGGCGTAACGTTCCAGCGATTGTCACAACTAATCCCCTTGGCGGATTCGAAAGCGTTCCCAAATCCGTCCACAAAAGCTACGAGGCATAGTTCCGTTCTGGGAGAAATGAATTTTTTTACTATTAACTGCGGACCAGAGAACATGTTCACGTGCTGATATGAAGTCCATTTACCATAAAGTACCCATAATTATAGTACCCTGTATTTGTGCCAAAGTTAGAGGATTGTGTGCTATGCTGGCCTACGCATGTCCCACTTTTTCACATATAAAGAAGAAAGAATAATTTGGACATAGAGTGGAGCTATATAGCGGCAACTCAAATTTCGTTTGGAACTGCCTCTATGTCGTTATTAGGCCACTGTCAGCAAACTCGCTTTGTTTGCTCCATTTTTAAACGGGTTTCTTGACCATGTTGACATAAAATCGATAGAGACAGTAAAATGATGACAATTTTGTCCGACGCTATACATGCTATATGATGACAATTTGAGTCGCTGGCGAATATTCCCAGGCATCTTTTGCCTACGGATCGGCAGAAATTAATGGCGTCCTGATGACGAGATGAAAAAAGGAGAGGCTTTGATTTTTCGTTCTTTCATTTTCCACGGATTTGGAAAAAGACTTGCGGTAATTTCAGGTGCACAAGTTTTCATGTGATGCATCGAGATATTTTTTAGGAAAACATGATATTCGGTTACTTTTATTTAGCTTTGAAACTTAAAAGAGGAAGCATGTTCTAAAATCCACCCTTAGCCTGTTATTTCTTTAAAAAATACAGATGTTCTATCCCCTTACGGAGACTCCAAATCATTAGTTCGGGGGGAGGGGGGGGGGGGGGTATGAGAATATAAGAGGTTAAAAAATGACGCATAACGAAAAGGTGTCATTTGCATCCAGACTCCAATGTCTCTGTTTAGAACAAAAACAAAACAGAACAAAACGAAAAAGAATAGGAAGGTACAAAGATGACAAAGTAGGCCTATTTTCAATCACTCGTGAACTCCCGGGTACATTTTGTACTGCACAGCTGATAAAACATTGTGCACATTGTGGTATGAAATTGAAATAATGAAAGTTAGACAAGTGTGAAATAGGACATACTTGTACTTCGTCATGCAAAAATTTCTGCTAAACTACGGGAACTAAACTGGGGTGTTGCGGATGCATGCTTTCATGGATATTTGGGATGGGTAAAAGAGAATAGAAATAGAGAGAGGAGGAGAGAGGAAGCAAGTTATATGAGATGAGAAAAGGGAGGTGGAGAGAGGGAAAGAAAGAGAGTATTAAAGAGAGAAAGATAAAGAGAGAGAGAAGGGGGGAGAAGGGGAAGAAGTAAAACTAGTGTGAGATGTCATAGATGAAATGATGTTTCATGGTCTAAGAACGAGACAAGACGGAGTTCTTTTTTTCTCTCTCTCTCCAAGACCAAAATGTTAGAAATATTGCAAGCTGACTAGCACTCTTATCATACTAACCATGCTAAATGATCATTAAAACTTGATAGTAAACCTTCTATAAAAAAATTATAGCTGATACGTTGCTTTGGCAATATCACTAATGGGTGGATTGGGCTATTGACTAGTAAACTGCTGCCATGAAAACAGAATATCAAACAGTTATGCGTTCGTTATGATATTGTTCTTTGATGTAATGTTGATACATAATATCCACAGTGATCTGGTTTGTAAAACTCCTTGGAACCATAGGAAAAGAACATTCTTCTCAGTGAAGTGTCATTTACTTCTGGCTTCGAGCTTTGACCCCAATGGTTGACATAGTTTCATTTTAATCCTAACCAAGATACCTTTACAAATGAAAAGAAAAGGCTATACAAGGCAACACTCCATAACATTTCACCTTCACATCCAAACAGTTTTTTTTCTGTGAAATTCCATTAATAAGCGAACGAGGGAACTCGGCATGTATGAAAGCAAACACCCCCGGTCAATGGTTTAAGTGACAAAGCGATTGTTATGTGATATCCGAAAACTAGAAAGGCAGTGTTTCCGCTGCTGTAGAAGTTTCTTTCTTGCTTCCTTTTCTTTCTTTACGTTTCAACGAAATCCTGTCTAACTGTAAGAGCCTTCTAGCAGCACTTTTCATAAATCGCCAGACAGAATATTGCTAAAATCAAGAAGATATCCATCTAGCGAAAGAGTATAATGATATAAAAGCTGCGCTATACAAATTCATTTTATCATATCTCTACCCTCATACTTGAGTTATTCTCAGTTTTTGATTGAAAGCTTTTTGATATCAGCGATATCCTTTTTTATGAAAAGGCCCATAGGCGCCGGAAGCGGGGGGGGGGGGGGGGGGGGGGCGTGGGGGGGGGGGGCAATTGCCCCCCAATCATTCGGGAGGGGGGCAAAATTCGATTTTTGCCCCCCCAAAGGGCCCCCTCGGAAGGAAAAAAAAAGGTTTTTTTTTTATCATATACGACCATGTAAAATGAGCATATTGACATGATTAGTGCTCTAAAAAGCAAACTTTCAGCATTCAAAAATCAAAATTTTCTTACTCGGTCGCTACGCTCCCTCGCATAGTAATTAAAAGCAACGGGGCAGATGCTTGCTCCATTCGGGGGATTATTTTGCCCCCCCCCCCCCTCCTCAGTATCTTCATATCTTGGCATAAGGGCTCTTGTATTTTTTTTCGTATTTGGGCAATGCCGGAATAAGAAATTTCTGTACATTTTCACCATCCAAACTGTAAAAATTCTGCGCGCTCGCTTCGCTCGCGCGGACAAAGTTGTAAAACTGAATAGTTGATTTTCGGGCAAAGGGTGTCGACCCCATCGCCAAAATCTACCAGTATGCCATTCATAACCCTCCCATTGCCCTGCCCGGTCTCCTGAGTCTCTCACGCCATCCTAACATGCTAAAAGCGGTGAACAAATAATCATGTTTCAATACTATTGATGAGAGATGGGAAACAGTTTTTGATGACAGTATCTTCTTAATTCAAAACATTCTAAACTTGTCCTTTTATATATAAAGAAATATGTATAAGGGGGGGGGGGGATAAATGTGCTTGTTTGGGGGCGGGGGAGGTGTATATAGGGTACGTTGTATGCTGGTAGTAAGCATTTGAGGTGGGCCCCCATAAAGGTTTGGGGTGGGCCCCAAAGAGTGTTTGCCCCCCCCCCCCCCTCCCAAAGCTGGGACCCTTCCGGCACGCCTGAAAAGGCCAGTGGCACTCCTATTCCTTAGGAGTGTCAGTATAAGTTCTTTATAACCTCGTGTGAATTTATAAGAAATACTTAAATATTCTAAGCACAGAGAATATGATATGAACATCCTGATGTGCATGCACCGAAATTAGCCAGTTTTACATTCGATTTCACTGATGGCGCTTGCGCACCATGAACTTCAAGGTCTATGGAATCCGAGTTGTTGGCAGTGTTTGATTTTCCGTGTTCGTTGCATATATAATAAAGCGATGACAGATTTCTTGCATTCGTCATCGAGATAAGACGAATCTATTTTCTTTCCATCCCTCCATCTGTACAAATACATGTACGTGATATTCTCCCGAGAAAATTATGAAAAACGTATGTCGAATTATCCTGTTAGATTTGTTCTCTCAATATTTGCGGTAAATAATACACACGTGGATTGGAAATAGGAGTTGATACGGCGTGTTTCTTTGAATAGACCAAGAGCACCACTGTTCCAATAAAGGGAAGTAGGAGAAACATCAGCATATCTTCCAATCTGCATTTGCCCTCCGTGATTAAGCATGTATATTTGTCCTATGTATACTTACTTCCACTGAGAAAGCGTTACAGGTTATATTAAAGGGGAAGATTATGAAGATAAATCACATAGCCTTTAATAAACGGTGGCAACATTGTGCACCTAGAACGTGAGCAACAAAAGGTACACCACCCCGCCTCCCACAAAAAAGAGGGACAAGGAGAAGGGTATAATCTGGGCCCCGTTTCATAAAATTTGTTATCTACAACAGGTTGCAAAAACTGTGATAAGCTACTGAAATCCTTGCATCTGATTGGCTGAGAGCAAACAAGTTTTATGAAACGGGAGCCTGGACAGCCTATTTCAAGCCTACATCTTACACTCTTCGAAAATATACTGCGTGGAGACTGTTGGGCAACCGTCTACATGCTCTAGGACTCTAGGCTGAAAAAAAATATGTAGGGCAGGGGAGAAAAATCACACCCAAAAATGTTTATATATACGTGTAAGTCTACCAAATCTGAAATGGCGCCTGTAGGTTTTGTCATGTTGATGGAAGCAAGCAGGTCAGCTGAAAGAGGAGTCTGGTCATCTCCAGGCTCCGTTTTCGACGACTGGAAAAATAATAATGCTCGAACACGCACGCACTCACCCCTAAACTTATACGGCGACACAAGCAAAATACTGCCCCAATCGGTTGGGGGCTTTCCCTGTTACCCCGAGGTGGACAAAGTCTGTTAGCAGCACTGATCAACTCTCTACCTGGCAGGCTCTCCGGAACGATTTTGGAAGTGGGCTGTTGAAAGTGAGAACTGCCTAACGGCTACGGGTCTAAGCGGTACAAGAGTAAATTGCCATTTAGGCCTGATGCTAATTAATCTTATCTCCAAATTTTGAGGATGCTTAAGTCTCCTGTCGCGCTTCTGTATATAAACTGTACAATTTCTTGAACTTGCCAGTGAGCGAAGAGAGCCATCATAAAATTCCCATTTTTATAAAGAAAATATCTTGTTTTCATAATGAAACTCATTTTCTCCTTTATCATCTATTTCTGGTTTTTTTTCTTTAGAGCTGATCAAGCCCCTCCCCCACCTGTACGCCAGTGGGTCTATATAGTCATCACCAGGGCCTCGTTTCATAAAACTTGTTATCAGTAAAAAAAAAAAAAAAAAAAAAAAAAAAAAAAAAAAAAAAAAAACTGTCACATCTGTATGACAAATTTGCTCTGGCCAATCAGATGCCAGGGTTTCAGTAGCTTATATCAGTTATTGCAACTTGTCATAAAGAACAAGTTTTATGAAACGGGCACCCTGTTGTGTCTACCATGTCTACATTTTATTCACATATCGATACGTAAATTGCCCGTTTGGGCCGCTATTCATCCATCCTAATGGCAAGAGCAAAAATGGTTTCATGCCCATCAATATAGTTCTCTCAAATATCTAATGCTCAATTTGTCTGGTCGCTCCAAGGGGTTAATATCAGACCCTTATGGGGTGTTGCAAGAAAGTTGCAATCGATTGCAAGTTGCAACTGATTGTCACTGGCCAATCAAAATCGTTGTTGCATGCATGTCTTCTTAAAAGGGCAGACCCTGAGACAATCAGAATGGTTGTTTCAAATTAGCAATTATTTGCTATTGATTGCAACTTTCTTGCAACACCCCATTAGTCTAACAAATTAGTAATAAGAATCAAACGGGGTTTGAGACTCATTTGTCTACAATGAGCAGTTGGGCTAAGATTTTTTTCTTTACTGCTGGAATGGACGCGATAATCTCTAGCGGGTCCAGGGCCCCGTTGCATCAAACTTACCATTGATCTGTTGATGGTAACTTTGCCATCAATGGTAACTTCCATGGAAACCTTAAATTTGATTGGCTGTTGAGCAATGTTACCATGGTAGTTACCACTGATGACAGAGTTACCATTAAAGATAAGTTTTATGCAACGGGTCCCTGGATTTGAAAATAGGGGTCGCCATAGTCGCGGGAGTTGTAGGGCGCACGCTTAAGGAGGGGCGCCATTGTTGTGAGAAGGCGTCTAGTTTATGTGCAAGGGTTCCGTTCGATATGAGATAGCGCCGATTTCAATTGATTTGATTCGATTTAAATTTATTTTTTCCACTCTTGTTTTATTTTTAAACAAAATACAATAAATCATAAATATAATGGTGAATATCATCGAAATATGAACATTAATAGTACAGAAGCATGAGTATAATACAATGAACCAGCCCAGCCCAGCATGATAATGTTACATTCATATAGGCACTATGTGAATATTTCAGAGCATTTTTACAATGTTATAGAAGACACGTCCCCATCCCGGATTAGCCACTGGTAATAAGCCAAACTGTTCATTAGTCATAATGGTAAGTGGATTACTGGATAATGGGATAAATTGATGACTGAAGCAAAATCATGAAAGCCCAATTGGACTTCAAAAGGTTTGAATATCATTTGCGTATGATATGAATAGCCGAGCTCGATATTAGACAAAGTGCCATTGGACCAAATGGCAAACCGTTACATACTCTCTCTCTCTCTCTCTCTCTCTCTCTCTTTCTCTCCCTCCTTGCTCAGATGGAAATCTAAGTGTTTAAAATTCGATGATCATTTGATGAGGCTATCAGGCGTAGATTGTATTCCAATCGAATGTCAAGGTCAAGAACGCCCTCAGCGTGAAATGGAATGTTCGCCGTCAAAGGCGTAACGCGGATACTATATCGTGGGGGAGGCACACCGGTTTTTGTGAATAAAATGTGAGTTTAGAAGGGTGCCACTGATTTCATAAGGGGAGAGTGCGGGAAGGGGGTCCTCTCACTTTCTGGGCCCCGTTTAAACAACTTGTTATCAATAACAAGTTGCAGTAGCTGTGATAAGCTACTGAAAACCTTGCATCTGATTGGCTGAGAGTAAATTTGTCATAGAAATGCGGCAGTTGTTACTGATAACAAGTTTTATGAAACGGGACCCTGATCGTTTTTTTTTTAAATATCCTTTTCTTTTTTCTCTCTTCTTCCTTTTTCTTTCTGTCAACTTGAAGGGGACGCGTGGCTTTCTAAAGTACATAATTATTCATCAAGTTCATACTAGTAGTGGATAACGATTGGGGGGGGGGGGGTGAGATTGAGCGAGAAAAGCGTGCGAAAAAATGTTGTTCAGGGGTCGGCGAAGAGGGGCCATTGGGCTCCAGTCTCTCTCTCTCCCCCCCCCCCCCCCTCTCTCTCTCTCTCCCTATTAAACGGATCAGAGCTCATGCAATGATTCCATGCATATGGCTTTTGGCACTCATTTACTACGGCACACTCATCCATCTATGTACATGTAATCTTCCTGCAGAGCCTGTTATTTGTGTTTTATTCCACCTTCCTTTTTCTTCATACATTCCTTCTCTGTAGAGGTGTCAAGTGTCAAGTCTGTCAAGTGGATAAGTTTCCGCACAGTGAACCACACAGTTTCGGGTTCGAATCCCTGTCATGGCACCAATGTCCTAATGGCAAGACATTAATCTACATATGCTACACTCAACCCACGTCTAGCATGTCTAGTAAGTGTGTATCTGATAAGATGTATTCTTTGAATGCACTGTAAGCGCTATGGTTGCTGAAGCTAAAACGGGGTATTAATATCTAAAGTCCTTTTCGAAACACATAGAAGCCTTAGAAAAATGTGATATGCGCTGTTCAAGAACAGCATATTATCATTATTATTATTGTAGTTCTCATCTTTCACCCTGATAATTATCCTCGTCTCTCTTTTGTCTTTTTTTTTTTGCCGATTACTACTTCTCCCGGTGACCAGTTGTCCAAGGACAACAACTCTTCTGTTTTCAATTTTTCTATTTCTGCTTCTGTTCATTCTACTAGTCCCTTTTCTTTATTTTCTTTAAAGTAATCGTGAACAAGACCAAACTTATATGTGATTTGATCTGTCCGAACGAAAGAGGGCGCTCAACAGATATTATTCTCGATTAGTATGCATAGGGACCAAACTTGATATTTTCTTTTTCTTTTTCTTTTTCTTTTCTTCTCTTTTCTCCCCCCCCCCCCCCCACCATGCCCACGTCTCTCATTCCAACCACCCAGTCAGTGCGTCGCTTCTCATGACACCTGTCCAGAGCCCCCCCCCCCCTCAAGTACTGAACCTACGCTACGCCACTGAAGACACGAATCGACGAACTGATATGACGGACAGATAAAGATGAAGAGAAGAAGAGAGAGAGAGAGAGGTAGAGAGAGACAGAAAACCTTGAAAGGTAAGATTGACAAGGCAATTGGATGTCAGAGGTCGTCTTGGTTTGCAGGTAGTTTTTCAACTAATTCACAAACATCTTCCACACTTGATGCCAGGCGACCTTAGTTTATTACGTCGTTCGATAAGAAGTCAACCCTGCTATCATGTCTTATGTCGTGAAAATGTAATTTGAAATTCCCTCCAACTAAATTCTACCGGATATGAAATGGGTCACACTAATTCCAATATTCTTGAAAGGGAAGTGCGTCGGAGTATCGCATTGCTTTTTTGTACCTGCAAAAACTGATATCACCTGCCTCAAAATTAAGGAAAAACAGAGATATCGTTGATTTCTATGGGATCGATCGCCATTTCAAAATTTGATAGCCCTTGACCGTGTAAAATTTGCAGGCTGTGTCAAAAGCATTTAGTAAGAACTGGAAGGAATAGGCTTCTTTTGTAATGTAGTTGCTGAGAATATTAGCGAAAAAATTCGATCATCATAAGAGTCTATGAAAAAGATGGTTTTTAGCCTACATCGAAGAACCAGATATTAAGAACCGAAATTTACAAAAAAGTAAAAATAAATACTTTAAATAAATGCTTGTCATAAGTTGTCATAAGTTCGATCTGCAGACCGCCTTGGGTTTAATTTCGAAATCCAAGAATACATCCTAGCAACACCATTCTAAATTGTACAATATTAAAACCAGTGGGTGCATTTTCCATGCTTCTGCGCCCTCAAATATGCAGTATTGATCCTCTCCTTGATTTTTCCGAAATTAGACAAGGTACTGGCTTCAGACTTCAATATTAACCTTATGAACGTACTATGCAACACTTCTCAGAAGTAGGCTTTGACAGAAATTACAGAAATATACTCCGAACAACAGCAAGAAGATATAATGCATTTTTTTCTTTCTTTCGCACACACCTGAAATAAAAATAACAAATTACGTAAACGAAAAAGAAATATGTAGGTAATTTTGGCAATGCTAGGTGCGTTATCGCAACACACTCTCGCTCGGAAGACACAAAGATACCAAACAGACATTTTTTTGTTTTTTGTAGTACCTGTAAGGACAAACCCTTTTATACGGAACCTTCAAATAGTATGCTAGAAGCATTACCGATTTACAAACAAAGCGCTATCTTAACTTTGAACAAAATATAAAACCAAAACCAAATAAATAAATGAATAGATTTCCAACTAAAATCTACTGCCCTACCGTTCTTTTAACATCTACCAACCACACCATGACACTGTTTGTCAGCCCCTACCTTTTCTTTCTGTTTTTTCCTCCGCATACGTTCATATAAAAAAATCAGTTCTGCGTGAAGCAGTCAGTATACATACTCGCCTATACATGCTCTCATCTCCTCCTCTCGAGACAGCGTAACCATAGCAACGCATCTTGCTCGTCGGGTGTCAATTTCCTTCTCATCTTCATTTTCCTTCTCCGGATGTTATGCTCCAAATCATTGATTTGGATTGTATCGATTTCATTACCATAGTAACTGAATGATGAACGAAAACTGGATGTATGCTTTCATTGGGATTAATTGACGTGTGAAACAAGAATTAATTAGAAAGAAGAAAGATGTTAGAAGATGATTAGATGATACATGTGAGAAGGTTAATGATTATGATTTTTTATTTTATTTGTAATGATCACCATTGTAAGTCACAATCCCCCCGCCCCCCCCCCCCAAGAGCCCTGAACGCTTTCCTCAAATACGGAAAAATATGTTTAACACAATCGTAAAATGAATGCGAGAAATCAACTCAGGCCTTAGTGAATACCTTAATCATGTTAATACTGTACGCACTTTTGCATTGCATAATCAACGGCGTTTAAATGTTCGCACATTTTGGCGATGGACGTGGCTTTCAAAATGCCCTAGCTCGATTTTTCGAAGGTCTTTGCGGTCGTGTTTAACTATTTTTCGAAATTTTCTAGGAGGCCTCAGCCCCAGCTCCCTGCTTCGTACGTCAATGTGTCCGGCGTATCGATAGAAAAAGGAGAGGAGCCATTAATGATATAGGTTACAAACAATTATGTAGGCACCTGAGGCAGGGGAAGGGGATTTCCCGTTTATACCTTGTTGTGGGAAGTGGGTCATAGTAAAAGATTGTTCTCCCTTCTCAGTGTAATAGGATAAGTCAATTAATGAATGTCCATGAGATCACTAAAGTTGAGAAAACTTAGACTGCAGGTTTTTTTTTTTTCTAATGGAAGTGTAATGCCAAATTCCTTGAATTTCATCTCAGTATTATCAAAGGAAGGTTCGCTGAAATTCAATTCTTTGGTGGTTTATTTCTATTCTCATCCATAGCATGAGAATTGGGCCTTAAACCAAAACAAGCCAAACAAACATATGAACAACAAACAATTGTCATATTTTCATGTTTTTTTTCAAATGAAAATGATTGATGGGAGGGTAATAAACTAACCCCCTATTCCTCCCCCCCCCCCCACGACATTTTTATGTTTATCGGAAAATTCCATGTGAGAGACCCCATTTGATCTGAGGGACCCCATTTGAAATGTTTCGACGCCCCCATTACAGAATCGTCCAATGGCGAGGAAAAGAAAAGAGAGAGGAAGAAACTAGGGCAAGATAAAGAAGATGGAAGGAGCTCTTTTACCTCCTCTCCTCCATAAGTAATGAACGATACGCCACTGCCTTGGGTTATAAAATCTACACAAAGGAAGCGACCCCGCCTAGTTTCTCCCCCCCCCCCGAAGCTTTGAGCAGTTTCGAACCAAATGAATCGGTTAATAGTTGCATAAACTACACCCACTCTTATTTCGCTTGTCAAGCACATGCAAGTCCATTATCACACCAATATTTTGATAGTCATAGACGTTATTCCCAAGAATTAAATTACTGGAGTGGGAATCGTA
The DNA here is from genome assembly GCA_029962745.1 of Echinometra lucunter. Taxonomy (NCBI): domain Eukaryota; kingdom Metazoa; phylum Echinodermata; class Echinoidea; order Camarodonta; family Echinometridae; genus Echinometra; species Echinometra lucunter. The sequence continues at coordinate 17,274,407 of CM057161.1, read as the reverse complement.
ATAGTAAGAACCACAGTCATTAGTAATATTGTCTGGTAATTTTAGTAGAGCCAGTTTCTCCTTCTTTCTCTCTCTCTTTCCCTTTCATTCTCCCTATTACTTCCTCACTCTCACTCACTCACTATCTATCTCTCTCTCTCTCCCTTTCTCTGTCTCACTCTTCTTCTTCTCTCTCTCTCTCTCCCTTTCTCTGTCTCACTCTTCTTCTTCTTCTCTCTCTCTCTCTCTCTCTCTCTCTCTCTCCCTCTCGGTTGTCATTTTACGGTCGGCGTTTTTTTTTTAAATTACGTTTTACGAGATCAATTTCATTCGGAACGGATATATCACCGTACAAAATGGTCTATTTCCATTGAATGATATATGTACACCTAAACTGAAAATTTCATACCTCGACTTTTATGGAGTCGATTATTTTTTAATAGCCTAATATAGGGATATTTGTCCGTCTACTAGGAGTATACTGATATGATAAATGGCGATATTTGTGAGATCGTATAGGCCGGTAAAACTGAAATGATCTTTCCGAAGTAGCAATTCAATACATCTTTATCAAAATAAACGGAAAGGAACAGGTATTTGACCAATCTAAAGGAGAAGGCTTTTTGGAGAGGAAGTCTGCATGTGTATTGTTTTATTTAGTCGATATCATTTGTCAATGTATTCTGTTGTCTACTTTATCATTGTATAGTCGTGTTGTTGTCTACACTTTTATTTCAAATTATCACTCAAATTTCTAATTTCAGAAAAAGATTGGTGACTTGTGAACTACTCTGCGTGGAAACATCGGGTGGAAGCCCGGCGATGCAGATATGTAACGTAACGATTTCATTTTTTTTTTTTTTACACATGTCAGCCAAAATAAAAGGGGAAGCTCTAATTTTTCCGTACCGTTTAGCTATATTCACTTCTTGTTGCATTATTAAATATTAGGTCAGAGTAACTGCTCTATCATTTTTTTTTATACACTTTTTCGGCTATTTTTGTGTGTAAATTTTTCACCTGGATCTCAAAAAAGAGTGAATAGGTTACCGCATAACACGTTAGAATGAGGGGACATTGAAAAGGCCAGCATGAAAATGTAGGAGGAAAGGAGGGGAAAACAGAAAAAGTCCACACACTACTGCGCAAAGGCCCCAGTGGGTCATTGCACGCGTTAATTGACAATATCATACCTTCGTCGATAGATAAATATATGCAATTAAAAGTATTGTGTTTCATCAAATGTCCTGTCCCCCACAGCTTAACAAGTGATATTACCATACCTTTGATCATCTTGTCGTTCGGATGTCATTGAGCCCGGGGACGATGACCATTGTCGATTGTCACGGATGTCGGGGAAAGAATTGACTACTCCTCAGAGTATAAGGACAGGATGATGTTGATCTAGTGCAGTTTCTGGTGGGTGACTGCATGCTGAGTACGTTGAGACAGTCCATATTGTCTGCATATGCAATGAAAGCCAAAAAATTATTTATCAGACGGTTTTGGGTAGCAGAAAATGGCTCATCATGGTTTCCACTTGTCTCTCATCCACAGTTTGGTCGGCTAGAAAATACAAAATACAGGTTTAACTCTGAACTATTTTTCTACAATGAAACTATAATCTTTTTTTGTTTTTGTTTTTTTTTTGGTTTATAGTTGATGAAGGAAATAGCAAATTTTGTCTTTCTTTATTTTTTCCGGCTTATCTCCTCTCATCTCATTCACTCTCTATCTCCCTTTCTTTCTTTCTTTCTCTCTCTCTCTCTCTCTCTCTTTCTCTCCCCATCCTTCTCTTTAACCTCCCACTTCCACTCTTTCTGTCATACACTAGTTCTATCGCTCCTAGAGTACGACTCCAGAAAATGGAAGTAATTACCTTTCTTCCTGGTCATTCGTTATTGTCATCATCATCATCTTTGTTATCATTATTATTATCATTATCAAAATATCGTCATCATCAATGCTGTCATTTTCATCAATATTATCATTACTATTATTGTTAGTAGTAGTAAAAGTAATAGCAGCAGCAGCAGTAGTAGTTGTAGTAGTAGGAGGAGGAGGAAGCGGAGTAGTAGTTGTAGTAGTAGGAGGAGGAGGAGGAAGCGGAGTAGTAGTTGTAGTAGTAGGAGGAGGAGGAGGAAGCGGAGTAGTAGTAATAGCAGTAGTAGTAGTAGTGGTAGTAGTAGTAGTAGTAGTAGTAGTAGTAGTAGTAGTAGTGGTAGTAGTAGTAGTAGTAGTGGTAGTAGTAGTAGTGGTGGTAGAAGTAGAAATATTGTTAGTAGTAGTGGTGGTAGTAGTGGTAGTAGTAGTAGTAGTAGTAGTAGTAGTAGTAGTAGTAGAAGTAGTAGTAGTGGTAGTAGTAGTAGTAGTAGTAGTAGTAGTAGTAGTAGTAGTAGTAGTGGTAGTAGTAGTAGTGGTAGTAGTAGTAGTAGTGGAGTAGTGGTAGTAGTAGTAGTAGTAGTAGTAGTAGTAGTAGTAGTAGTGGTTGTAGTAGTAGTGGTAGTAGTAGTGGTAGTAGTGGTAGTAGTAGTAGTAGTAGTAGTAGTAGTAGTAGTGGTAGTGGTAGTAGTATTAGTAGTAGTAGTAGTAGTAGTAGTAGTAGTAGTAGTAGTGGTTGTAGTAGTAGTGGTAGTAGTAGTGGTAGTAGTGGTAGTAGTAGTAGTGGTAGTGGTAGTAGTAGTAGTAGTAGTAGTAGTAGTAGTAGTAGTAGTGGTATTAGTAGTAGTAGTGGTGGTAGTAGTGGTAGTAGTAGTAGTAGTAGTAGTAGTAGTAGTAGTAGTAGTAGTAGTAGTAGTAGTGGTAGTAGTAGTAGTAGTAGTAGTAGTAGTAGTAGTAGTAGTAGTAGTAGTAATAAGAGTAGTATAACGATCTCTATGTGTTTGAGAATAAAAAGCGTATCGTCTAAAAAAATTTCTTGCTCGAGTTGTTAGATTATGAAGATTCTTTCCTTCAAAGTTAAATGGCCTATTCTTCAAATGAGTAATCATTTGATCGTGATTCAAATAATTCTTTTTTATCTTGAAGCTTTCCCCCAGTCATAACCATAATTACTAAGGAAATCATTTCCCTTTAGGCAAGCGTATCACAAGACTTTCTTGTTATACAGAAAAGTAAAAGAAAATGCGTAGTCTCTCTCTCTCTCTGTTTCTGTCTCTCTCCCTAAACACACACACGCACACACAACACACACACGCACATGCCCACGCACGCCCACCCACCACTATTCTTCACTTCATGACCACTTACTAGCATTGTACTTCGTTTCTCCGGGGCAGTTCTCAGAAGATCCTCAGCAAATTAAACTGAAACTGCTTTGTTACATATTTGATCTTCAGTATTTCAAAATGAGGTCGCTTATTTAGCCATGAGTTACATGAAGGCTAGCTGTCATACATTTATTTATCAAGGTTGTACTAATTCCCACAGCACTTTGCTGGGTACTCATTTTGTAGGTTCGTAGTATAATTGTGATGTGGTTTCTATTTGCTTGTAGCACAAGAAGTATTATTACATTATAACTAAACGCTTCTCGACCCTCTGAAGGCAAAGAGCACAACAAATTGAACCACGTGTCTGATAGGCATGACTATAGCTGATGACAGCATGAAAATAATGGGGAAAAAGTATGCAAATCGTAGACTATCGTGGCATGTTACTCCTACAAGTCATGATGTTAAAAGCAGGTCCGGTATACTTGTAGTTTAAGATAATAATTGAAAAGTACGTGTTCAGTTGAACAAGTTATAAAACTAGCGAGCTGCCCAACGCTTACTTTTTCCAAAAGACTTTCCAATCCCAACCACAACGGAGCCTAAGAATTGATGGAAAATTCATAGGTTGATTCGCTCCTTCATCACTTCAAAGTATCAAAATAATGGATGAGAACCGCTCCTGCTGCGATAGTTAGCAACTAATGACTGAATTATAAAAATGTGATGAGCAAATTTGGCAGATTAAACCACAATTACCATGATTACCTTGTTAATTTCAAGCCAGTCGCTGACCCATTATACGCACTGTCTATGAAATATGGTTAAGGAACAAAGGGCAATCGAGGATATTGGTCTATATTTATAATTCCTTTTTTACTGATGAGTGTCACATGGTAGACTTCGAATAGCAAACTCGAACACATGCCATTTACTTAACTTAAAATTATATTCAGGCTTTATTAGAAGTCAAATGAAGTTCCAATTTCTAAAGAAACCATAGTCAAGGGTATAAAGTCAAATAAATACCCTCTCCACAAAGGCTTGCAAAAAATACAACATAAAAACTTACATTCGACCCACCCACTGCTTTAGAGGGATTTTCCTACCTTCTCTGACCAAATTAAGATGTTTGTCACAGATATCGATTCACTATCAAATAAGAAGTATATGTAAATGTAATCTGCAATAAAGTACAATTGTCCGTCCTGAATTACATAATACAAATATGCAACATTCTAACAAACTCCTCGTACACTCTTCCTGTTATAAACAAGACTCCTAAATTTTACTTTTTACAATGACATAAACAGACCTAGAGGTGCAATTTATGTTTAATCTGTGTTTGCATATTTTAGTTCTTACATCTAATCCTGCAGAACTTCTGTATTTTTCATGTTTTGTAATATTGTTTCTTAGCCTTATCTTAATTCATATGATTTTTGTATTTCATTTTCTCATATTTTGTGCATGCATTTGTTGTTTGATATTATTTTGCATTCATATTCTATTTTATCATCTTAAATTTTACGAATTATGTATTTCATTTTTCATATTTTTCACATATATTTTTCATATTTTGTGCATGTAATTGTTTGATAGTTGTATTCATATTCTAGATTTCTTTGTTTTCCGAACATAAAATTTATTCAGTATAATTCTGCATTACTATATATTTTATATTTCAGCTCATTATATTTTTAAACTGTGTTTTCATTTACTTAGTATAAGTTTTTAAATCTAATCGTGAAGAACTTCTGCATTTTTACTTTTTGTAATATTGTTTCTGAGCCTTATCTTAATGCATGATTATGATTTATGTAATTTGTTTTCTCATTTTTTTTTGTGTGTGTATAACGATATATATGTAATTGGTTGATATTATTTTGTATTCTATTTCATTGCTTTTTGTGCATACACGGCCCCGTTGAAAATCAGCCAAGTAGCTGAACTGGGCTTTCACCGTGCTAATATAAATAAATAAATATCAATATCAATATCAACTGTCATTTTTTTTATGAAATCCACTATCACTTTCTAATATCAAAAGCAGACCTGAACGGTGTACTTCTCTCAACCATTACTGACATTCTAATTTGCATTTGCATCTATTTCATTGCTTTTTATGCATACACGGCCCCGTTGTTAATCAGCTAAGTAGCTGATCTGGGCTTTTACCGTGTTTATATAAATAAATAAATATCAATATCAATATCAACTGTCAATTTTTGATGAAATCCACCATCAATTTCTTATATCAAAAACAGACCTCAACTGTGTACTTCTCTCAACCATGACTGATATTCTAATTTGCATCTGGTTGCAAACAATAGTTATCTCAAACTCGTTTGGTAAATGTATACATCAATACTAGTCCAGCGGATCTGAACTATCCACATGGAAAATTAAGTTTGTCAACATCACTGTCTGTGTTTACATCTCCACTCGGTTATCTTCCGACTAATGTCCCATAAATTCCTCAAACAATTTCGTCACCTGGCAACAGGGCCATACGCAGACATTTTTTTTTTCGGGCGAGGGGTGGGGGAGACTCGGGGGGGGGGGGCAAGACTTAAATTTTCGAAGAAACAAGAAAGCGAGGTAGCAAAGCGACCGAGCTTGTCAAGAGGGCGCTTTTGCATTTTTGAAATTGATGGATCTGGTGCACACTTTGGGTGGAATTTTGGAAAATTTTCAGTAAAAATATTTAAGTCTTGAAAATTTCAGGGGGGGGGGGCAGTACCCCCCCACCCTACTCCCCCCCCCCCCCTCCGCTCGTATGGCCATGCCTGGCAAGACTGTCTTATGTCCCCCACCAAAGGATTCGGGTTAGGTTTGGGTTAGGATTAGTGTTAGGGTTAGGATTAACCTGGCCAGACTCAACGGCTTAAGCTGAAGCACGACCGATGTGTATATAGGTTAGGATTAGGGTTAGGGTTTATAGGATTAGGATTAGGGCTAAGATTAGGGTTGGGTTAGGGTTAGAGATAGCAGGAGGGACATAAGGAAGTCTTTCCCGTCACCTTTAACATAACTTCCCTAGCGTCTCCACTACATTCTCGAAATATCGATCCTCCCACCGTACTGTCCATTTACTGAGACGTCATGTTTCCGATGAATTGTTCACGATGACTTGCAATGTGTTCATTTTCTGTCCTGCTGTTAGTCTCACAGACCCTAGCCTCGTAGAGACATCACAAAATGTGCCATCGATGGTAAATGCAATAAGTTTGTATGTTCAAGCTGCAAATTTTGAAGCCAATTCTTGCATTAAACGTAACATTTTTCTTAGCTTGTCAACTTTTACCACAAAAGAACCCATCAAGTAACATGAACCCCAGACATGAAAAAGCTGCTACATCTCTGCATCCTACGACAGCTTCACAGGTTGACGCCTTTTACTCCCCCTACCACATGCATAGTTTAATGTACTTCTCTACATACTATCTATACAAATCTGTAACAGGTGTAAAGTGCCATTCCACTTTCTTTTCAATGGCAGGAATAAACCCTTTTACACAATACATGTAACACATACCATGAACGTATTATGCACATACAGCCTTCCACTATGAACATGACGGACAAAGAAAGCGGACGAAATAAACAACCCCTCATTCTACCCTTCACAATGGTTCTGGTAGTCAAAAGAACATCCCTTCACTGCTATTGTCTAAAATATGTGGAACAGGTGTCACATGCATATTCACCTGGAACTACGTGATTAAACAAAATAGCTGTGAAGGGATGTTCTTTTGACTACCAGAACCATTGTGAAGGGTAGAATGAGAGGTTGTTTATTTTGTCCGCTTTCTTTGTCCGCCATGTTCATAGTGTTCACTGCACTGTTCTAATTTCCATGTTAATCACTCGACTATCGGTAGCTCATTTTCCTCCTCTCTCTCTCCCTCTGTCTCCCTCGCCCTCTCTTTTCCTGTTCTCTCTGTCCTCTCTTCTCTCTCTCTCTCTCTAGCTCTACAGGCACACACATGTGAGGGGCCGAGTGGTAAGGACTTATGGGTGGGGGCAGACATTACCAGAGACACAGACAGAAGGACATTGACAGCTTGAAGTCCGAGTTCAGTGGTCTTCTCCAGGCTTGACTCACCGCTGAGGAAAGAAGAAAGCGGGGTCACAATATCAGTTGCAGTTCTCAGTTACAATCAATTAACAAGGAAATATTCCTAAAATAAAATAAACATATAAACAGAGTCCGGAACAGCTGAATAATAAAACGTTCCAAGGCTTATCTCAATTAACATAATTTGATATTAATAATCCCTGTTTCCATACACTAATTTGATAATGAGAAAGGTTTATAAAGAGTTTCTGTAACTAATAAAACTACCAAATAAACAAAGCGGTCGACCTCTGGCCATATTCAAATCATTTCATTCATAAACTCAGACCCAAACCCCATTCCATTGTCCATAGCGCCCTAGCACCCCAACTACGTTTCACCCGACAAAGGCCAACGGACCGTGCCAATGCATGCGCCCTACGCTGGCCAATACACACTAAAGCATTTATGTGTAATCTACCACACCCTCTCATTACATAACATGCATTTATAAATCGCTTAAAATATACACTTTCTCATAACAAATATTTCACTCTCTAGACATAATCATTTTCCTTATAGTTACGATGTCTCTCTGATACAACAATAATAAGAAAACATAACTACAAATTCATCAAATAGGAAATTTTACATACAAATCCAATATATGTCAACCTTACCTGAGGAAAGAAGAAAGCGGGGTGAAAGTCAAGGACCAGCAGCCCGCCACCAACGACCTTCTTACACACACACACACACAACACACACACACACACACACACACACACCCACACCCATACCCATCATCTATCTTTCTTGTTTCCTGCAATAAAAGAAAAACGATAAAAGAATAAAGTGTCTATGCATTTTCCAATGTAACACAGAGCATGGGATAGAACAGGCTTTTTTTTTCATGGTTGACTGAGTTTAGAAGGGGCTAATTCATTTGACTGAGCACCGAATAATAGACATGTTCTAGCCAGTGTTCAGCTAGTAAAATATGACTTCCACTCGCACGTCCTGGAGTGGAAAGAGGGCAGTGTGATGACGAAAATGACAACTCCCCCTTCTTTGATCTCTCTTGAAGGTAGTAGACCACAATTGCACAACATTGTTTCAGAATTTGAAGAGAAATAAGCCAATTTCAATATGAAATGACAGATATTTATGTAAAACTATCATGTTATCAAATATACAACAATATTCCAGAGAATAAGTGAAAAATGAATGGTTTTACTCTTAAAGCATTAGGAAGAGCCTTTACAAAAGAAGGAAAATAAAAGAAAGTTTGTGTTAAATATATTCTTCTCAATTCTAAACGGGAAATGCACTGGGATCTAAAGACTTGACGAGTGTTTTTCTGTGGCTTAAAGCAATCTAAAGTAAAACTTTTGTGCAGATTGGGTGCCACTTGCAGATGTGGGCTACTACCTTTAAGAAAATATTACTTCTTTCTGAGACTCAGAAAATGGTTATTCAAGTATTTGTTCTCTGTTCACTGAACCATGACATAACTTGCTTACTGAGCGCCATCTCCAGTAAACAGAACTGATGACCCTATTTCTAAAGATGTTTAAAGACATGTTTTTAGTTTGTGCTCAGTCAACCGTGAATATGGGATACAATAAATTTTAGGCACATCTTCAGAAAGCCTTGAACAAGCTTTTGTTATTACGAAATAAATTTCCGACTTGAATGGAGCTAAGGCCAAGGCCCTAAACTTTTTACTAATTGTTGCCATTTTCCTGTACTGCGTGCCCACTCAAGCATGACGTTACGGAATTGGCAATGTACTGGAATTGGGTAGGCTTGCCAAACCTAAACAGTGTTAAACTCCATCAAAAAGTATTTAATACGGTCTGTCAATAAAAGATGCCTATTCAGTCTTATGTGCCCAGTCAAGCGTCCAAAATATGGATTAAACGGCATAAAAATGTCAACATGCATGCATCCAGCAAAAATGTCAGTGCAAATCATAATTTACCCCTGTGTCAATGCACAGAGAGATTACATTTCTTTTGGCGAAATTCCAGTATGGTTATTTTTCGTCTTTATCCAGTGCGCACTCAACCGTTTAGTATTGAATGCCATTTCAGAAAGTCATTGACATCTCTTTAAACAGGTTTCTCGAGAAATTTGATTAAAAATTCAACAGTACAATGGGATTATTAAACGGGGTAATCGCAGCAAGAGTTGTGGTAGTAATTGTAGCAGCCAGCAGCAGTATATATACAGTGGTAGTAGTTCATGGCTTCGTATATATACACATGAAGAATTTTTCCGAACTTCCGCTAGGAAGGGGAAAAAGGAGGGGGGGATAGACTGGGAGAGAGAGCGAGCGAGCAAGCGAGCGACAGCGATAGATTTTCAACAACCTAGAGGTCTCAAGGTCCCAAGTCTTACAAACGGCGAAAATTAATTAAACTTAATCATTGTCATTATAGCACCCTGGCAAAAGCATTGTCGTAAATTAGCCAATACTAATTCAATCTTGTGAACTAGTTAGATAAAATTGTTGTGAAATTCAAGATCATGACTGCCGCCTCCTCTATTGTTGACAGGCGTAATTATCAAGAAATTGCGCGGGAGAGATGATCAATTACACCTCGACAATTGTTATTTAACCCTTCTCTCTTCATCTCTCTCTCTCTCTCTCTCTCTCTCTCTCTCTCTCTCTCTATCTGTCTCTGCCTCTCTATCTCTCTCCATCGATCTCTTTTCCTATATCTCGCATGCTAGATCGCTCTCCCTCTCTTTCACTCAATGTCTCTCCTTTTTCCGCCCCCCTCCACCTGAATCAGTTCTTTTTCTCATCTCTGATCCTCCCTTTCATTCTTTTCTGCTCTAGTTTTACTCCATCTCCTGCTTTCTTTCCCTCTCACTCTCTCTTTTGCTGGATCTAAATATTTCTTTTTTTCACCCATCGCTCTTTTCTCTACGTCTCTCCCTCTTCTCGCATGCAGTAAGAGATAGGTAGTGTTTGTTTGATGTGATTTGACATGATTTGATTTGTCATTATTTTCGTTTCCAACGTTTATTTTTAACTGAGAAATGAATAATTAATCAGATATAAATCATCTTGCCGTTTCATATGATTAACATCCGGTATTACGAATAAAAGATAACGACGGCACCAAACCTCAATATTTGATTTATGAGCATCAGGATTTTCATTCTCTTGAATATTTACTTTTCAGTATTCATTTTTAATCATTCACATTTTTGTAGGATTCCTAGTCATTTATTTTGTTTCTTGTGGCTCATACACCCGTAATATTCCATTTATTTCCTAAAAAAGATCCGCAACACACAAATATAAGTCTTATAAGACCTAAGTAAAACCTGAATGACTTAAAACTTCTCAGTACTGAGTTTACTACCCTTTCTGGTTCTTTATTTCAATTTTGTCTTCCCTCTCAACAGAGTCAATTTGCGGTGTACTGGGTTTTGTTCTGAGGGTAATAAAACAAGAATAGCCGGGGAAGGAGATCGAAATCGCCCTAGTTCGTTTGCTTTTTGTCTTTGATTGCGTAAAATTTGTCCATACAACGGGATTTTCCCCTGTCTTCCCAGACAATAAAGCTTTCGGGAGTCTCACCTGCCTGGACTTTAAAAAGGTAATCATAAAAGGTCCTTGTCTCTGTCTCTTTTCTTCCTTGTCTCAAACTACTTTGCTATTTGTTATTAGTGTCATTTTTAAAATTTCACTTTATTTAGTTCACTTTTACATCATTTTTTTTCTTTCTATAAAACAGAAATATTTACGAGAAAGATATATTCAGGGTATAATAATGAAATGTTATGGGTTTCCTATGTTGTCAAGATCGAATGCAATTAGAATCTGTCGTGTAACTGTGATATTGTGCCTTGTCTTTCTGCTGAAACCCTACAATCAATGAGGTATTTTTTTAAATTATAGCACGATCGATGTACACCAGGCTTGACCTATCCTGCATAGTCCCACAGTACTGCTACAACATTAACTTCTTTTCTTGAGTACTTGTGAGCTACTCTCCTGCTGTATCGATCTTTATCAAATTATTTCTTATATTTTCTTTCAAAGAAAATATTATGTTATGATACAAGTTAATATTTTCTTCCTCTTGTAACTGTCAATTGATATGTTTCTATATCAGATAGTTCGATGATTCACCAAAGTAAAAAATCGGGAGATCAAAATTTTCTTAAATGAAAAAAAAAAGAGAAAAAAAGAAAAGAAAAGAAAGTCTGCATCTGCGGCTCCTCATGTAAAATCATCATAGAGTTGCCAATTTGTGTTTAACCAGTCATTATTTTGATATTACTTGAATTTATACATGACATTGTATTTTGGGTATGACTTTTCCCGTTTCCCGTTGCTGACATTTTGTTTATGTTTTTGTTTTTATCCTAAGAAAATTTGTGCTACGTGGCATCCCCTGCCTTTATGAGCAGGTAACAGAAAGAAACACATAGGGTCATTTCTATTCTCTTCTTTTTTTCTGGGGGCGGGGGCGGGGTGGGGTCTATCGTTACATCAACTTTCTCCGTCAGTCTCTCATTATGAAGCGTGGGCTGCTAAAACGAATCTTGAACCCACTTAATTTGGACAAACTAGCCAGGGACGTGAAAAACAACAGCTCGATGTTCGTGAAATTAATTGGGCAATTCCACAGACGGCTCAGTTTCAATTCCAACCCAAATTTCTGTAAACACCAGAGAAATTGCCCGAAATTGCTCTTACCGTGTCGGTAACACGGATATTGTTTACCATCCAAAACGACACAGCGTTGATCTGCATGTACAATATATACGGAAGACGATGTCAAGTCACATGGGTATCGGTCGGCAAGAATATCAAAATCTTGATTTTCGGAAAGAAGATTAGCAAGTATCCTATCACGTTATACGAATAACCTACAAATCCATGATATCCTCATAAATAGAGCAGAAATATCAAATAAATGACGCTGCCCATTACCTGTTGTAACGTTTAAAGAAATATTTCGAAAATTGAACAGTACCTTTAATGAAACAGGAGGGGGGAAAAACACGAATTCGTTATTCAGTACTTGAAATATTGCATCTCCAAAATGAACACACCTCCCTGATGACCATTATTTGATCCATTACTCATAACATCGATGTGTTTATACAGTGAAAGGTATATAAGGAGAAAATCCATGGGGGTAATTTTGTTAATGGCGCACAAATTTGACCACCCCTTCTGCCCAGCACTCTGTTTTATTTGGACAATGACCGAAGCTTCAATATACGGGAGCAAGGGGACGAGAGTTCAATACAGCTTGTATATAGGCAAAGCACTCTACATTTAATGAAAAAGGGGGTGAAGTGTAAGTACTTGTACTATAAACTCGTAAATCATTCTTTTTTTCAGCCCTTCACTTTTCTTATTTTCTCTCCCTCTTATTTTTTTGTTTTTCCTTTTCTCCCTCTTCTCTTCTTTTTCTAAAAAGAATGTGGTAATTAGCACACTCTAAAATCTTAGAATTAAATCAGGAACAACTCAAAATTGCATTAAAAATCTTAATCAGTTTTATAAATAAATTATTGATCAAAATTTCTTAATATAATTTTGGATTTGCCGCTAATTGTAATCGACTTAGATTAATTTTTAATCTAGGAAATTTAGAGTGTAGATAAGTCCCCGGATTGTGAACCAGAAGGTACGAGTTCAAATGCATTGCTCAACACGGATGTCCTTTGCAAGACATTAATCTACACTTGCCACACTCGACCCAGGTGAGGTAAAGGTTACCTGGTAGGAATTTCTTCCTTAGAATCCTTGAGTGCTGTTACGTCAGCTTGGCTAAAGCCGAGGTAATGATATCCAAATTCATTTCGAAGTACCTGGAGACGTGAGAATAAATGTGATATGATGTGCTAATACAAGAACGGAATCATATTTCCCCCTTCTCCTCCTATTCCTTCTTCAGATCTTTTAAAAAAAATCTTCCCGTTTTTGCCAGGTTGTTATGTAAGTCCGAAAATAATGACCTTTTTCTCTCATAATGAACATGCGTTTCGAATGAATTCTTAAAATTCTAAGTTTATCAGAAAAATATGTGATATATGAGCCTGGAATCTATTCATTATTTTGAGCAACAACAACAACAAAAAAAGTAGATTTCAAGTATAAACCTGGAACTCGGGTTCCCCTTTGCACTTTGGAAATCCTCATCGCAGGATCATTACATCCGCTTGGATAGACACCCCCACCCCCAGGCAGTTAAAAATTTGAACCCCAAGTATTTCTAATTAGCAGCCCCTTTAGGATGCATTGTTGAACCCGGTGAAATCAATCTCCGAACATGCCAAAAGTTTTTGTACCATAATACATGGCGAAAATCAGTCCTAAGCAAACGAGGATATAGAGTAGATAGATTGATTGGTATATTATTTCTCCAGTTATAATGATAATCATCCACAATTTTCGATTCATTCGTTCTGTAGTACGAACAGAATTTCTTCAAGGAACCTTCTTTCCCTTATTAAAACATTCTTCATTTTCTTTTTCTTTCCGTCTTAACTTCTTCAAGGATGGCACATTAATTTTCTTACTTCCTAGGAACAAAAATTACTTCAATGACACCCTACATTTTTTTCTTCTCGACTAACATCATCAATTTATTTTTTAAACCCTATTTATTTTTACAAGTGATACATCTTTCTTTAATTTTAAGAAAGAAGTGATAACAAATTAAAATAGTCAAACCATCTCCTTCCATCTATCTCCCTCTCCCTCCCCTTTTTTCATTGTCTTTTTATAGCGCGCGAAATTATCGTCAAAATGTCAGTTTCGTATGTCTATTGATATTCCAGCTGCCAATACTTTGGGAAAACATTTGTGACTGATAATCATTTTTCCATGTTTTTTTTCTTGTTATTTCAGAGCAGTTGTCATAGCAATGTACGTCAGGCATTCCTTTTGAGATCGTCGATGGCTGAAGCAATTTGTTTGGCGCAACATTGTTCAAACATGAGCTTCTTGTTCATGATGAGTTTTCGCAATCCTCTTTGCAGTTTGCTTAAATGTTGTCTATCATAGTCAAAATGCAGCGAATCATTCCTAAAAGAGTCCTGGGGAAACAAACGTCCTCATGGTCTGAACAAAAAAAAACAAACAAACAAACAGCAAAAAATGCGGTTCCCTTGGGCTTCCCGAATTATCTAAATATGAACGGCTGTTAACATGACTAAATATTCCTTGAATAGCATAACACTGTAATCACTAATGTCATTTAGATATTAGACATGCTGCATAAGTCGGATTAGTAAAATGTATGTAAATATAGACCCACCAAGGAATAAATGAAAGAAAGGAATATTACAGATATGGAAAATGGAAACATTAGTAAAGAGGATTACATTGCCGTTAAAAGCATCTTCAAAACGAGGAAGTTATAGAGCAGTATTACTCGCAACAGCATTCTTTACGCCTTTTAAATTTGAAGATCGATCAGTACTTCTATCAAACTTGCTGTAAGTTAGTCGCAGCATGCACTTTTCTTTTTATTATCTTTCCCTTTATATGAGATGGAGTACGTACATTAAAACTTTTCGAACTATCTGTAATTACATACATTAATGGTTGGCATTATATACAAGGAATCATTCGGCAATATGGTAGTGAAAATTCCTCTTGCATTTTTTCATCTAGTTCTTCAAGATTTTTTATTTTTATATGTGCATGCTTTTAAAAAAGCGAAGAAATAATAAATGAAATGAAAATAAGGTCACGAATGATTGGAGTGTGTTCCTCTATAGATGCCGCTAAATGACATTTAAATTTATAGAATATTACTCCCCCTCCCGCTCTCAATCTTTTATAGCTCATAAAATAATACATTAACAATTTCTTTCTTGAGAGTTCAATCGACGCTCTCGCAAACAAAATTGGGGAAAAATCATGAATCAAAATCAATTCGTGTTTTTGCATGACTGTCATTTTCACCACTCCCTTATCTCTCTCACAATTCACGCCCTTTTCACTATTTATTTTCTTCTCCCTCCCTTTCTGTCTCTTTTTGTTTATCAATTTCAGTTTCTCCCCCCCCCCCCCTCTCTTTCCGTTTATCAAATTTTTCCTGTCTCTGTCTCTATGTATTCTTTTATTTCCTCCCTCCATCCATCATGATCAATCTTCCCCATTCGCTATTACGAACCGCCCTCTTCTTCTTTGTCATTTTCCCTCCCTCTCTCTCTCTCTCTCTTTCCTTCTCCCCCTCTCTTTCAAGTCAAGCTGAAAGAGAAATTATCTCGAGGGTTTCTGTCCAGTGTCCATGTAATTCGTGAGGGTCCATCTCAACAATCCAGGTCAAAATGATTTTTTGGTGAGTGAAATACCGAATTCATGAAGACACCGTATGGAAAAAACAGCATGTTTCGTATAGTTGACGAAGGGTAATAACGTAAATGTAAGTAACCCGAAAGTATGCACTTTTCATTTAAAAATGAGTAGAACAGAATGGAGAGTAGACGCTGTAGGGCTTTGAAAGCCTTTAGCCATGTTTAAAGGATATCTCGTGTCCAAAGTGCTTGTACCCTATGTCATTGTACTCTCCATGTGTTGTGACTTCGATCGAGCAGAGGAAGGATTTCTTGAGAGGTGGGGTCTGCGCAAGGAATCACTAGTCACATGACAGCACCTTGTTGCATCCATGTAATTTCAGGGAGATAGAGGGTGAAATCAGGGGCGGCGCTACAGTGGGGCGGGGGGAGCGACCACCCCTATGATTTTTCATGTGACCAAAAAAAAAAAAAAAAAAAAAGGAAAGGAAAGAGAGAAAAGAAGAAAAAAGGAGGAGGAATAAATAACACTATTGGAAAAGTGATGGTTGGGTCACGTCACCATATAATACCCCTGTTTTTTTTTTCATTTAAAACGTTAATAAACTCACCTAAAATACCCTGGCGCCGCCCCTGCGTGAAAGGACTAATAGGAAAGGGAAAGGCTTGATGCTGAGAAAGGAGTAGAGATACATTCAGAAAAAGAGGGGGATAAAGAGAGAAAGAGAGAGAGAGAAAAAAAAAGAAGGAGAGAGAGAAAATGACAAAGAAATGGAGAATATTGATGCTGGTATAGAGATATCGCATGAGACAGGTCATGACAGAAAACAGAATTATAAAGAGAGGAGAGGTGGAGAGTGAATGAGATGGAGAGAGAGAGAGAGAGGAGAGAGAGAGAGAGAGAGAGAGAGAGAGAGAGAGAGAGAGAGAGCGTGAGGGGGCGGTGGGAAGATGGAAGTGTACCCAATTGTGGGCATTGAATGACTAAGAAAAGCTTAATATTATATAAAGCAGGCCTGTGTATCAGAAGAAAATTAACATAAGCAAGGTAACACAGGCTTTCCTTTGGCCCTGGAAAATGTTTTGTCTCTTTTCAATATGAAAATTAACGTTCATTATATGACAAACATTCTGGCAAATGCATTGCTCTTGAGATTTACTTTCGCATCTGATTTTATTAAATTATGCATTAGACATGAGAAAATCATTCATTTTCATGAGAGAGAAGAGATAGAGAGAGAGAGAGGGCGAGAGAGAGAGAGAGCGTGAGAGAACTATGTTCATACACCTAATTTGCTTTACGAAAAGTTAATTTTTTGCAATGTATTCCAGACAGGAACAGAATCATTCCTGTATGTCACATGACACTTGAATTCAAAATGAGATACCTGATGGAACTCCATCAGTAATTCCCTTTTAATATGAATATCTCTGTTGGTTTTCATTTTATGTTTTCTCCTGACTGAATATTTTCTTGTTATGAACATCACTGTTTTTTCCACCTAATGCATTTTCATGACTTTTTGAAAAAAATATAAACATCACTGTTTTTACGTTTTATGTATTCGTATGACTTGATAATTTCTTGCTATAAACATCATTGTTTTTCCATTTTATGTATTACCGTGACATAAGGAACTTATAACCTGATCATATAAGCTGCATCCCATTTGTATTCATAAACTTGGTTAAGCATTGTCGAGTAAGGTTATAGCCAGCTTCGCTCCCTTAAAGCCGTTTACAAGGCGGTATAAAGTCCGCGATCTAGTGAAACAGTTTCAACAGTTCAAATTCGAGATTTTTTCTTTTCTACTGTTATGCTGTCGTTTTTCAGTTTTTGTCTTGATTGGCGTAGCTACGAGCGAGGACACTGGGGGCAAGTGCCCCTCCTATGTAATGTTAATAGTGCGCCCTCTCTCCACACCTTCCCTTTTCTCAATGACCTTTTTCATTTTCATGCAATCTCCAAAGTAGACCCCCCCCCCATAACACCAGTGCCCTTTCATATTTCTGATTCATTCTACGCCAGTGCTTGTCTTTTAAGATTCATTTTCACATATCCAGTCCTTATCTACTCCATTCTTCAAAACATAATACATGTATTTTTTTCATGTTATTTGGAGGTAATATATCTAAATTGCGATCAACTGATCATGGGCCCACACCAAAATGAAGTCCAATTACAGAACTGTTCGCTTAACCTACTTCTGCAGTCAGACTGCAACATTCGATCGAATCAATCACTATGTAGTTATAAAACTACGAGCTGTCAGTTAAAATCAGCAAGGCAGACAATTTTTTATCCAATTCTCTTCTCTTTATTTCCGATTGCTCAAGAATGGTGAATGATTTCCCTATCGAAATTGGCTTTATTTCCACTGCACTGAAGAAATAGAACGAATTGTTCCATCATATCGTTTTGTTCCAATATTTGATGAAAATATTATCGATAAAGCATCTTGCAAAATGATTCGCTGGCCAAATCTTGACGCGCCAACTGATTAATTATGATTCGTGCCCACTCACTTCTTTTGAATGGGTTATTGTTATGGCTTCAAACACATTAAAGAATAAATCAATTTAGATAAGTAACACTCTCTTCCTGCTCGAGAAATCGCTGCTCGTATTTGCTGCATTTTAGATTATAATTTATATAAAGCAATGTAGAGTTGGTATTCGCTATTCCTGTTTGCGATTCCTTGATAAATGAGGTTCTATAGGTTTTATGTAGATAAGTCTCAGCTTAAGATACAAAAATATTGGTTCAATCCAGTTTCTACGAAGTGTAGGCCTATTTCAATGATACAAGTTTCGCATCTTTGTCAATATTCAAAATCTGCACGGCATGATAAAATTACTTTTCCTTCTTAATTTGATTCTACCGATATGCATTTGATCTATTAGAGCACTTTGCTGGCGACAATCCCTTCATGAAATATATATTGTTATTCGAAAAACTAAAATAACCCTTTTATTGCTCTCGTCTATATTTTCGTCACCTAGGTTCATGTTTTAGCAGCAGGGAAACCTTTTCATCTCATTTGATTTGTGAGTCGCTTTCTCCATTACAATCTCCACAAGTAGAAGCGAGATATTCAGCTTTGAAATTTGCTTAAGAAATATTCCATTTCACCATTTTCTGTGTTCCTTTTCTTCCCTTTCCTCGCAATTTTCTAATCCCTTTGTCCCAGATTCTTAAGCACTCTGATGGGAGAAAGTACAGATACAAGAATACTCTGACATACTTTTCGTTCTATAAAAGAGTCCGAAGAGTGTATTTGTTTGTGTGGCTATTCATGTGATGTTTGAGTACGTTCAATATTGTCGAGTAGTTTCACGCGTGGGATTAAGATGCTGATGTTTGCCTTTGAACATCTTGTTACACCATGGTTACACGATATAAAGGCTGTTTTATTTTTCATCTGAAAGGATGCTCTCTTCTTCTCTCTCTCTCCTTCTCTCTCTCTCTCTCTCTCTCTCTCTCACACACACACACTTTTATCATAAAACCTTCATCTTCAATAGGTCCTTCTTTTTCCCTTTCTTCTTGTTTAACCCACTCCTCTCGCACACACCCGCACACACCTGTGCACGCCCACGCACCCAAGCTTAATTCCAAAATATGAAGCATTTAATGATCACATTTTTACTGGAATTAAATTCCAAGAGAAATTCCATACTCTGACATTTTTCCTATCTAGGAAAGATGAATATCCCCCCCCCTCCATCCTTCTATCGATCCTTTCTCGCTTCATTTTAATGCATTTTTATTGCATTGATTGATCTACATCTCGTTCAGTTTATTATCTTTGATTTCTGTCTGTCCTTAAATTAACCTTATTTTTTGTTATCATAACAGCATCTGAATTTTGTTCATTTCTTGTGTTGTCACTGTATTATTTTCATGAACTCTTTGGCAGGGGTTATCATTTATTTCCAATCTGCCGACAACGGGAAGAAATTGTCGAACATAATCCGGCGCGGGAGAAAAATTCTAACAATTTCCTAAATCAACGAGAAAAATTCTGACAATTTTTTCTTTTCTTCTTTTCCACCATAAGGAAAAATGCAGACATCAATTCAGAATTCATCAACCACGTCAACAGAAATGTCGAATATGTTTTTTCACCTTCTTTGCCCCTC
Organism: Echinometra lucunter; assembly: GCA_029962745.1. Lineage (NCBI taxonomy): Eukaryota > Metazoa > Echinodermata > Echinoidea > Camarodonta > Echinometridae > Echinometra > Echinometra lucunter. Next base: position 17,254,724 of record CM057161.1, on the reverse strand, counting down.
ATGCGACACAGTATTTTGGACTTGTTAAATCCTTCTATGCTTTAACAAATAATGACACTACCTCTCGCAAAAATGTTTCACACAAAGAAGACATTTATTAAAGTGATAATTAAAGCACAGCTTATTGTTCATGGACCTTGCGGGGGGGGGCATGTACCAATTTTTCGGAGAAGTCATCTTACAATTTTCAAACAAACAGAAATGGGTTCTCAGATGTTAAGATTTGTTGACCAAATAATATCAGAACTGATCCTCAGATTTTAAATGTTCCACAATTGATTTGCACCAAAGAAAAAAAAATGTTATTAATGATTTGCCTACAATATTATTTTTTTCAAAGTCGATGACCAAAAGTGGAAATGGCGCCCCCCCCCCTCCCGGAGCAAAGCCCTGTTGTTCTTTCCTGAAGACTGGCTATACTCGAGACAGAGGAAAACACTAGAACTATGCATAAAAGTATTTAAAGCATGCACACACACATTAAAGCTAGTGTCATCCATTTACCATCTGATACACCTAATACCTTCAAAGGTGCACCTTTCAGCTGAATATTCATCGTATGAACCTGTTATTCGGTAACTGAAGTAGTCTTTTGGTCTCATTAATTCATACCCGGCGTATAGCCTCTCTGTGAGTGCTCTGTAATTAAGTTTGAAGTACCTATACTCCTCAAGGAATCATACATCAACTGATGATGTGATACTTGGTTATTCCAAAAGTGCATGATACCTAATTTTTCAACCTAATGGACATCAATATCCGTTGCTTCTTGTGGAAAAAAAAGCTCAAGGTTTGACAAACTTACACTTGCTCTTGAACTCTTGAAATACCGCATGATGTTCAAACCCGAGCAAGATAAACTGCCGTATTTTCCAGCAAAAGTTTTGCATTGCGGGTACCGTAAGGGATTATCAAGATGTCTCAAGGACAAGGACCCTCGGTGGATTCTTCTGCGTCCTACTTTAATTTTCGAAGAAAAAGGAGAGAGCGGGAAGAGAAAAGATAAACACAACAGTGCTTTCTTTGCCTTCGCAATTTGATTAATCAAAATGTACATAAAACCCTGGAGGGAGAAGTGCAAAGACTGTTTTTAATGTAGAGTAAGTCTATATATTTCCTTAAAAGAAAAAGAATTGAAGATTATAACAGAATATAGAGGTATTGGAGTTCTTCAAAGATTTCAACAATCTTTGTTTTACAATATACATCTTATTCTAAATATACATCTTTTATAATATACATCTTTTACTATACATCTTTTATAGCTCTACCGAAAACATTTATTTTGAATTTAAATAATTATTTATTTCTAGGTAAAAGCATATCAACATCAAGATATGCAGATCTACGTTATAATAATCAACATGCAATAATCAACATATGCCAAATCACTGAATTAGTTATCATGGACGGAATAGATAAGGATAAAGCTAAGCATTGCTGCTGAAATCGAAATATTGCCAAGTGAATACGTTTCTAGAAGTGCAAACTTGTTTTTACAATAAAAATATTTGAATACTTCCACTAAACCAAATTCGCTTGATCACGGTTGCGCCGTAAGCAATCTTTGCCATGATGCGCTACTGTTGTTATGAATTTCTTTTCAATTTATTAAATTGATGGTCGAACAGTTCTACGCGGCTACACCTCGGTAATTATCAAACAGTAATTGAATTGCACTACAAAAATAGAATTTGACAATATTCGCTATCAAATTTCTACCACACGCAATTTGTTAAAAACTCGGGGGGGGGGGTTTTTCCTGCAAAATATAAGCGGTGTCTTATCTTGCTACAAAAGTGCATTGCAATCAAAATTCGCATTTGAAGTGAATTTTAATAATTAAAAAAAAACCATTTGATATCGCTAGTCAGAACGCTCTCTTTATGAAAGTCGCCAGTCGCCATAACATTTTGATTCATGTATTCTACTACAAATAGCCATTCTGTAGACAGGAAAGCAGGTTTTTTTGTTTGTTTGTTTGTTTGGTTGGTTGGTTGGTTGGTTGGTTGTGAACCTAGTATTCTTCTCCGTTCCAACTTCTTTACCATGATATAAAATAGCATATTCAAGACATGCCTGTACTCATTTCAAACGTTGATGGAGTAGTGCTACTCGGTATGTTTACAAACATTGAGTCGTTCAACACTTCCTACTTTCTATAGTGAGATTGATAGCAGTCACAATGAAATTTTGAACTTTCTTTAATTTTTGTCTGAATAACTTTGAACTTTCTTCAAAAGCATTCTCTTTTCTTAGGCAATATTTTCGTTGTTTGCGGTGACGTTAGATTTGGAAAGCAGGTTCTCCATAGCCACTTTAGCTTCCTTCGACAAGCCGCCGTTTTGGTTGTCCTGGTTGACGTTCTTCTCGCTGCATCAAAATCATTGAGAAATGAAACTGTCATGTCACTCAAAAGAATCGATCAACGCAAGTTCAATGTTACATTCATACTATTAAAATAAACAGTAATTTGTACTATTTGTTCACTGATTATTTATCATTACTGCATGGGAAAATGTGCACAAGTATTGTTTTTTCAAGGGCATGAAGGGTATACCTTCATTTTCCCCCGTAATTTGCTTATATGTGGTTCTGAGTGTTTAAGGTGTTGTTTTTTAGGTGGAAAGAAAGATTAATGAACTACACTCTATCTAAACTTACGTCAGATGGAACGTTGTGACCTTTTTTCAAGTTTAAACACACTTATTTCCAATTGTTCAAATAATAAACAAGATAATAAAACAACAAAATGATAAACATGTATTCATAACAAAATGACAAAATACGCATTCATCGTAGTTACGTAAATAATCGGAGGACACACCTCTAAAAGCAAAGCTTGGGTCGAGGGTGCCCTTGGACATAACACTTTATGTTGGCATATATTTTACCATGAAAAATACTAATTCAAGTTTGAATTAGTATATAAAATATCAGTCATGCTGGATAAAAGAAAATGGGAAACAAAAGTGGCCATCGGCATAAATAACTTCATATTTATGCCGCAGCACTAATGTCCTTTGGCAAGACATTAATCTACATTTGCCACACTCGACCCAGGTGAGGTAAATTCCTTGGAATGCTTGCGCGCTGTATAAAGGCTGCCGGGCTAAAGCCAGAGTAATAATATCCAAAGTCATTTGGAAGCGCATAGAGATGTTAGATAATAATGTGATATGCGCTATACAAGAACGGAATATTATTTTTATTATTATTATTATTATTATTATTATTATTATTATTATTATATTATTATTATTATTATTTACATTCAACATTGCTAATATCATACAGCAGTAGTTTAAAAATTCATTTAAGACAATGTAAAAAGAGGGACTTCTAAAAAGTATAAAATTGATGGAAGGTATTTTTAAGGGGGAGAGGCGGCGGCGATGGTTGTTCCCATATGGTCAGTGATAATTTTATTAATCACTTAAAGGCCAATAACCTCCAAAATGATAGTGATAACTCTTAATGTTTTACCTTTCTTTCACGAGACACTGTATTTCGTTGTGCTGGAGAGGACCGTCAGGCTATTAAATTTAAGAAATATGAAAACAAGGAGAGTAGTTGGATTTATAGTGTTTTTTTTTCATTTAAAACATACAACTTGTGTGTTTGTAGGCGCGTGTGCGTGTGTGTGTTTTAAAGAAATAAAAAAACAGCTACAATGACTCTTTTCGTTCTGTTCATACATTTGATTATACTGTTTTATTATATTGTTTTGTTTATATATTTGATTTCGAAAAAGGGAAATGTATATAGATTTCAAACATTGTTAAATGATATTCTTAATCAACAGCAACAGATATAATCTATACTTATGTTTAATTTCCTTTTGTTTACTTAACGTTCTCTACTTTGTGTTTATATAATGCGATTTTAATTTATTACTATATTCATCTTTATGTCTCTATGAAAGAAGAACAAAATGTTGATGTACATATTAATGTAGTTCAAATAAAGACAATGCATGCAATACAAATGAGTGTATAATAATAGTAAAACTTGTTTTAATGAGTTTCGTAGACGCAACGAAGAGAAACAAAAGAAGTCATGTAATGTTTCAAAGCAACAACTTATATTTATTTGGCTTGAACTTTTCAGGTTGATTTTTCAAATTATTTCAAGATGAATTGGACTAGAAATAATAATTGGATTTATACACCGTTTTTCCAACGGTTACAAAGCACTGTCCCTTATCTAGTAAATGAAACAAAATAAATCAAGAACTGTATTATACATGTTTTCACAAGCAAGTGGTATTTCTAAGAAGTTAAGTGCAAGGAGCTTGATCAAAGGGCGTTGAGTAATTTAATCGAAAGGATTCTGAAGTCGGTGTTTACGAACTTTGGGAACGGGAAGGGAAAGAGCTCCTGAGGATTGAAGTGAATATGATCAGGATGATGTTCTCTATTGCTGAGATAGATAGATAGAGAGATAGAGAGAGAAAGAGAGAGAGAGTGATAGAAAGAAAATAGAGAATAAAGAGAGAGAGGGAGAGAGAAAGTGACTGAGAGAGAAAGAGCGGGAGAGAGAGAGAGAGAGAAAGAGAGAGAGAGAGAGAAGGGGGTGTGTATATAAAATAGGTATGTTAGACAAATATTTTAATGTTTGAACGCGTATACGGTTCTGTATTTCATCAGCGACTGCAAGCCAGTGTAGTTCATTAATAACTAAGCAGCATGGGACCACTTTATTTTTTCGACAAATTGCTCAAGAAGATTTCTTCTGGAGACTTAGGAGTTATTTCATCCTCTTTAAATCTAACTGAAAATGTGTAAAATAGTACATTTAATTTGATTAATTTCATAAAAACCTACATTCAATTTCTTCTTGATTGAATCCTGGTTGGTAGATAATCCGTTGTTTAGATTGTTGGTTTCATCAACGCTTGAAGTCTTCAGCGGGTTGTCATGACAATCCTGTCATCGAAGAAGATAAAAATATTGATATGAACGATGAAAGGATAGCGCGGAAAAGAATGAAACATGGTAGTATCTTTTAAAAGATGGTATTGGTTTGTAGTAATGAAACTGTCACCAAGAATAATGTCAAATGCGCTTTAAACAAGAACGGACATCATTATTTTAAGACTAATCGGATAAAGCTATTTCAAAGACTCCTATCCTTTCTTACTAGTCCGTTTGAGTCGTCACTTCCTTTCCTACAAAGCGCCACAGTGTCATTGTCCTTTTTCTTAGATGATCCAGAGATCGACATTGCCTTGCCCGAGGTCTTCCTGTTGTTGCCTTTGCCGCTAGCTGTGTTGGTCACTGAAGAGAGTGCAGTAGAACTGATGACGCCAGCCTTGGTCTTGCCGTACTTCCGTTCGTACGCCTTCCTTACCTGACAACAGAAATAATCATATTTCAGTGTGACATAAGAAAGTGCTTCCAGAGGGTACAACCTAGCAAATATAATGCTGATACTCATTAAGGCTACGTAAATTACGTAAAGATGATGCCTAAACCATGCTACGCGGCTCAAGAGACAAAAACCATGTCCTTTCTAAATGTAAAAGAGTGATATAGGCAAGGCGATCAAAAGAAAATAATCCAACTTACCTCCATGTTAAGAATGCAATGCGCAATGAAGAAAAACAGTCCCTGCGATGTAAAAGTAACCATAAAAGAGACGGGATAAGTACAACATAGGAGATAGTACTGTTGTGTTTTATTTACGTTCAGCGACTCATTTTCTTCTGAACTGCATAAAATATATCATTAAACACAGAATCCTACAAAACTTTGTAAAAAATTTACAAATATAAACAAAAACCTTTGTACAAATGTGTTTATATAAAGTTTTATGTGCCTTCTTTTTCTAGGGTCAAAACGGCAGCGGATAGCATTCAACCTTTCCCTGTGCTGGATAGGCCAGCGATGAATAATACTGCAGAAAGTTTGAGACGCTCACCTGGAATGAGTTAAGAATAGCGAAGATGTAAGTGAAGACGAGTGTTCGAGCATTCACCGAAAGAAAGCCAAAGACCCATGTGAGTCCGAGCAGAGGCAACAAGATGGCCGCCGCCTTCAGTCCAGCTCTAGACAAGAAACAAAGTCACCATAGTGGTAAGTATACAAACTAGTGAAATATTATCATCCCCATAGTTTTGTTATTGTTGTTACTGTTTATATCACGAGGGGTCTGAACAAATACGATGGCATGGTGTCCTATTAGGCTGTTGTTAGCTTAGAACTTCTTTTCGCAGAAATCCTCTGTAAATCCACAGAACATTTTGAATTTTCAGTTTCTTTAATAATATTTGATATTGAATAAAAAATAAAATAAAATGATCCACATAAAGAGTATGAAACAAGGATTCCTGAAATCGTATCTGGACGTTCTTGATTATTTTTCCCTTTCCTTCCTTCCCTTTCCTACTTACTCTTCGTTCATTTTAGTCACTTGATTGACATGAGCCTAGTACCTACCCCATCTCCTCATGCCACTCAAATGCAGAAAACTTACTTGACTTGTGATGTATTGTTGGAGACTCTGCTCTTGTACTTGGCTGACATAGACCTCATCATGACGTGAAGAACCATGATCAAGAAAGCAGTGTTCACCTGAAAAGGATGCATGTAATGGTTTCAAGATTAGTAGAATTGTTTTATTTAGTACATCAACGTTTGATTAAGGGTAGAGGGCTAAAGGTAACTCGTCCCTTTTGCAAAATCGACGAAAATCCATACAACTTGGCATGAGTTTAGGATATGCCCTTCTGATACTGTTCATTTGATCTTACCGGTCATACATTGCTTCAGTTATTAATGTAAAATGAATATCTAGCTACCAACCTTAAATAAGCAAGTCGGATCTGCTCACCGGCAGTAGCGCGGCCAGCTGTATATAGCTAGCTAGCTCAGCCGCGCGCAGCTCGGGGCCACGACACGTACCGTACATAATATAGCGGCGCTGTAACGTGAGTCCTTTCGTTGTGCGCTATCTCGAATCTTCAGGTCTTTTTTTCGTGGTTCGAAAAAAGAAAGCTCTGATGAATTATCGAAGATTACTTCCTTAAAACCGAATTTCACGCTTGGTCAATTTCAGGGATAGGTTATATAGCGTTTCTCTCTCAAATGATGACAGAGTCAGGGAACTTTCAGAATTCGGTCTGCAAAAGGGACCGGTTACCTTTAAGGTATAGATAGATAATTAATATTTCGTTTATATGAAATTTAAAATTTTGAAATTTGAAATTCATATATATTTCCTTCTCAGACAATAACAATGTACATAATTGCAATACTTGGTACAGAGAAGGTGGCGAACACCCGAAAAGCGGAACTTGAGTTGGGGACGCCGAAGACATAATGGCAGTGTGCACGTCAACAAGGCACCAACAAAACTACAACTAATTTAAAGTACAAATATACAGTCGAACATAGGCTTTGGTCCCAAGCCTGTCATCATTGTAAGCCCGACGTCATGCAACATATATCGTCACAGGTTAGAGGTTCAATACTCACTATGATTACAATGGCCACCGTTGGTATGAAAGAAATGAGCATAGCTCGAGTGGACATCCAGCATCTACATCAAGTAAAAGGAAAAGTTGGAATTCTGTTAAACAATTTGATCAACTGACTGGCTGAGAAGTTTCATTGAACCAATCAAAACGTTCGGCACCTATTATCATTTTGATAACATATTTTGATAACATCTGTCTTGGAGTCAAAAGGATGTGATATTTTATGTCAATTTTTTTCATTTATTCATATCAAACGATAAACATAATTGCTCTTGATTAATTGGTTACAATTCGTTATTCCAGAGGTTCGTTATTCCGAAGGTTCGTTTTATTCCGAAGGTTCGTTAATCCTAAGGTTCGTTAGTCCAAACATGTAGGTATACGCAATTTGCGTGTTTCGGAATAACGAACCTTCGGAATAACGAACCTTCGGAATAACGAACGTCACCCAATTAGGTTATTACAAAATCATACAGTCAAATAACATGAATATGACGACAAAGCCAATACTCATCTTATTTTATCGCTCTGCATAGTCATAGTATAAATAAGCTCTGAAATTTTTATTTGTTTAGAAAGACAGAATACCTTACAAAACTAAATCAGATTTCTATTGAAAGTTGAAAAATTGCAAAATTAACCGTAGCTTCCCCGCTAAGTTCGTAGCAAAGGTGTGACATCTGTGTTCAAATGCAAAGGAATATGAGGGCATTATTAAGTTCCCTTTTTTTGGTGTTTTTTTTACGCATACATCTATTTTGATTGCTTTCAGGAAATGAGCAAGCGTTACAGATTGATTTCTTACACATTCGCTGTCCCGTATTCTTTGTAGAAGATGCCGGCTGAAACTCCAGCAATAACCAACGGAATTCCTAAAAGGAAAAGTAGAATAAGGCCACTGGAATTAATTATTTCAGAATCCACTGATTGTAATGTCACTTTCTGGATACGTCACTGCAAAGAGGCATACAATAGTTTAATGGAGGGGGGGGGAGGGGGTGAAACAGCCGACTCTGTTCTCCTTACTGAGAGAGAGAGGAGAGAGAGAGAGAGAGAGAGAGAGAGAGAGAGAGAGAGAGAGAGAGAGAGAGAGAGAGTGAGAAGAAGTAAACAAATCTTAAGAAAAAGATCTTAAATCGGAATGAAATCCCTTGTGCTGCCTATCATGCCTGTGGGAGGTCGACGTCATCTTGAAATCATATTGCTGCGCAAAAATTTCCAAGGAGGTTTTGGGGATTATTTTCTACATCCTTTGGCCAATCCTGTTGTAGTTATTCTATTTGTTTAATACTTACCCCATCCAGCCAGCAAGTATTTCTTGACGTTGCTGCCTGTACCAAACACCTTGACAAGCATGACATAGAGATGTACGCCCTCTAACAACATCCAACAGAACATAGCAGTGATGGTGTAGTGGAAAGTGATAGCCACGGCTTTACATAACCACTGAGGAGGGAAGCGACAATGAAACATTAATGTCAGTCTACTTTCTCCTTTTGTGTTTAACTTTTTCTCTTTTCCCCCTTTTTCTTCGCCTTTATCTTCTCTCTTATCTTCTTTATCTCTCTTTTTTGTACTTTATCTTGTACATCTTCTTCTTCTTTCCTTCCTCCTCCTTGATCTTCTTCCCTTTTCCTTTATCGATTTCTTCCCGTTTTCTCCTATCATTTCTCCCTCTCTCCTCTATTCAGTAATGGATTTTCTTTTCATTATATTTCATTATATTTGATCATTATTATCTGATTATGTGCCATATTTCTTCACCTGCTTCAACGAACAGAAATGGAAATGCTAACGGATTCCGCTTTACAATTGTTTCTTTCATGCCTCTTTTCCCCCTTTTTTTCTCCTGAGGATTACAGAAAATAATATTCTCCTTTTTCACCTTGATATCTGTTCGCTCCATCCCGACTAGGAAGACGAGTTGTGATACTGCAATAGCCACTCCTAGATTTTCATGAACACGAATCCTGTCTGACTTCAATCTGTATTTTCACAACAAAAACAAAATAAAAAAATGTTCAGAATGAGAATGGTACATCAGTATTCAATTTTCATTAGTAAAACACTGTGTATGAGAGATGACAATTGGCTGAAAGTGGAAAGTCACGTTAGAAGTTATACTAAACATGAATCCTAAAAAGATGCCAAAACGATTGTACTTCATGTAGTGCACTATAATGTATAGAGTATGTGATCGTTTGGCAAGCCATTTTGAAATTTTATTTGCATTAATGAAAATGAGAATTATTGATATCGAGAATTGATTTCTAAATATCAAGAATTCTATGGGGGTTTTTTTTTTATCAGAAAATGAGAAAAAAGGGGCTTGCCATACGGTAGGTATTCGACTTGAAAAGCCGTAAACGACGGAACAGTCGCCTAATTCGCCTTAGTTAAGAGAAAACGTGAGCAATAAGCCGTGTAGAGGAGTTTTTATTTTATTTTATTTTTTTCTTACTTATTAACTTGTTAACTAGATCTTACTTACCTGAAAAACTCGTATACTGCAACAGACGTTACACAGCCTACTATGGACATAGAACCTCCGATTTGAGATAGAATAGACAAAGCTGTCTCATGCCCATCTGAAAGACTACCCTGTAATGATGTCGGAAACACAAACACAAACACAAAAATGTAAAACGAGAAAAGAATGATAAAAAATACAGTTGTTATATTACCTCCAAGTACATTTGGAAGTTTAAATGGCTTACAGTTTGCTAAGATTTGACAAAAATTGTTGTTAAAAATATGTTTTTCCGATATTGCACATTTTAAGAGTCGTTGAATCACTTCACAGTTCTTCGTCGTTAAATAGTCGTGAAAAGGCATCAATTTCATATTTTCCTGGGGAGGGGGGCAACAAAAACGAAAAAAAACGGTCATGCCTAGAGTATTTTCATTCGCCCAATCTCCGGGTGGCTTATTAATTGTGTAAATATCAGGAGAATATGGGGACAGATAAAGATAGTCCAATTAATACCTGAACTCCATGGACGTCCATGATGACTGCAAAGTTGGTGAGATGGTAGCAATGGCAAGTCGTATGAGTTTCATTGCTGGCGTAGACTTCACACCCAGTCGTTTTCCACAGCTCAGATCCATCTGCAGCACTGTTTCAATTGAAATGGATTTATGAATCCATAGCATTTTCTACATTATATTTAAGCTCGTACATTGAATAAGAACATAAATGCTGAATTGATAAGAATGACCTACAACACATATCGTATGTGGTTAAATGGTTGAATGGTTGGTTATTTTACCTGACTGCCAAGAAAGCATGTGTATGCTTGTTAGTAAGCAACAGGGGACCGACGGCTTTAAGTCCCCTCCGAAGGACTTGGTAATGAGGACTGATACCTTACCAAAGGGCATTAGCGTATCCACTTGGTTTAGAACCCGGGTACTCTCGGTTACGAGACCACTGCTCTACCACTGAGCCACAGCGCCTCCTCGAACATAATCTACGGTAAAACAAATCGTCCAAGCACGGAGGTGTCTCTCTTCCACCTGCCTGGTTTAGGCACTATAGCTTCATAAAAGATATAAACTCAGGGGAAGGGTTAGAGTTGCAATTTGGTTTAGTACAAGCTTAGTATAAGCTGAGGTCCAGGTATGTTAGGAATTCTGATAATGTTACAAGCAGATCAATCCCTCCATCTAGAAGACTACAGCTCGAAGCAACATTTGCAGATTTGGACGCCTCGTCATGTAGATCTTACCCTGTAAGCTATTCATCACCATGGTAATAACTAAGGGAGGCTTAATCAGTTAATAATCAAACGAATGCTAAAAAGATGATAAGGCGTCGCGCGACGTCGCGAAGTGGCAATTTATCGAAAAATTAACTTTTTAAATCACAAGAAGGAATGGAGGAGAAAACGAGACATGTTGTCAATAATGTGCTTCAATAAATGTACTTACGTTTTGTTGAGGTCTAGGAACACACAACTCGGATTCAAGTTGGCACCCATCTTAAAAATAAAACAAAAGAAAAAAATATCCGTAATGTTAGATTAATAAAATAATCGCTATAGTGTGCACCTAAATTTGACGCCCTTTCAGATCAATAAAAACTCGTGAGTGTACTACAGGTAATATAAACGTATCTGGTGCGTACCTCAGTGGATCAAAGTAGAACTAACATATCCCACAGTTTCTGGTTATATTTTCTCTATGCTACCAGAACCAGATATCCTTTAAAGTAATAAAATATAAAGATTTACCTCTAGATGCTTGTACATGCCAACAACAGGTTCGTTCAGACTCTTGAACAAAGACTCATCGGCTCCCAGTATCTTTGTTGCCATGACATCGGTGTTGATCCTAGGATGCAATTTAAACATATAGGTCTTGACTCTACAGATTTCCAGATTTGGAATACTATTTAAGTCTAAAAATCTTAACATAAAAGCAACAAAACTTAAAATCTTTGTATTCTCAGGATGTAGTTTCTACACGTGAAACAATACTAATTCAACTTATTGTGTGATAGCTGGCCCTTTTGAATCAATATAGAGATTCAGAATTAAGATTTCACATGTATTTATTGTTTACGCATTTTGACTGGGAAGTGACCTGCAAAAAAGGAAAATCAATTGTTAATTGACATGATTGATGATGACCACTGACAACAGATTTATGAAACAGAATAATTTGACGTGGTTCTCACCTTGAATTGCTTTCTCCTTCTAAAGCTGAAAATAATGACGCAAGTGAAGGGTACCTGGCTCTGAAAATAGCTAACTGATCTGTTGAACAATAGAGAGAGAGAGAAAAAAAAAAGGAGGACACCAGATATAAAAGGCTATTCGAAACGAATGACCGTCATTTTACAAAATATGCTCGGTTTCGTATTGTGTCGTGCGGGACACGAAATGTCACAACGCAACCACTAGACCATGTGACTTACCAGAGCTCTGCCGATTGGCTATATCGAGAACCTCCGGAGGGAGAGACAAGCTACCGCCTGATCGACTGAACGTCGTCGTCTCGCTGTCATCGTTTTCAGAGGATGATACGAATACGATGTCGAACTCTGCAACCAAAAACACATCAAAGAACGAAAAAGACGGATAGAACCACTATGCAGAAATGTTTATTAGACATCAAAAGAATGTGTGATTTTTGTTCCAATGACTGAGGCATGATGGTTTTTCCTTCAACTTTCTCATAACATGCTAACTACATGTGAAATTAATCAAGCATTAATCAATGGAATGATCAGAAAGCAGAAGTGATTCACTTTGAATAAGAATGATGAACAATTTGTTGTTGAGAATAAGGATTTGGTTTTCGAATCTATTCTGTTCTAAGAGGATTTTCCAAATTTGAATTTACGAAGTAGAAAATACCACTTTTGGTACATTATAACCCATTGGCTACCGGAACCTCAGGCTGGTGGTCCTTGAGCATGTCAAGCTTATGGGAATATGATTTTTCAGTATGCAACGGGTTATGAACCCCATGGCCAAGTCACACCGCTCACCAGTGGCGTAACAACCGGGGGGGGGCAGGGGGGCAGAGTGCCCCGGGAAAAAATGAAAGGAAGGGAAAGGAAGCAAAAGGAAGGGAGAAAGGGAAAGGAAGAAGAGGAAAGGGAAAGAAAGAAGAAGAAAGGAAAAGAAAGAAGGAGAAAGGGAAAGAAAGAAGGAGAAAGGGAAAGAAAAAGGAGAAAGGGAAAGAAAAAAGGAGAAAGGGGAGAAAGAAGAAGAAGAGAGAGAGAGGGAAAAGAGGGAAAAAAGAAGAAAGCAAAGTGAAACAAAAGAAATGAGGGAAAATTTAGTACCCAAACCCCGGAGTTTCCGGGGGCTCCCCCGCAGTGGCTTTCCCTGTAGACCCCCATCAGGGGCCCTAAGCCAGAACCCTGGGACCCACCCGCTAAGGGCTTCACAACAAGCAACTCGCGGTGCGGGCTCACCTCCGCATATTCTATTTCTAGACTTAGTTACCGGGAAATTTTCGGCTCTACCCCCCCCCCCCCCCCCGAAAACAGGCAGAGAATTACACCACTGATTCTAGACTTAATTACCGGGAAATTTTTGGCTGTGCATATGTCCCCCAATCCCATAACAGGCAGAGAGCGTAAGGAGGCGGGAACTGACAGCGCAAAAACGCCGGAGCTTCCGTGCTTTGCGCGGGAGGGGGAAACTCCCCCCTCCCTGCACCCTCCCCCCTAGGGAACACTACATTGGCGTAAATTCCAGGGGGTAGGGGGATCTATCACTCCCACTTGGGGGGAGAGGGGGGATGGTGAGTACAAATTCCCCCCCCCCCCCCATGCAGACACACTTTTTAAGGAAGAAAATATATTTCAATTAATCAGTAAGTAAAAATTCTGAATATCTATCATAAACAACCATTATATTTTAGAATTTCTATTTGAAAATGCTATTTAAAACAAAAAGGTGGTTATATTTGGCTCGCTCGCTTCGCTCGCTCGTCAAAATCTTAGGATTTCCATCCGATAGTGCGATTAAAATCGAGAAAAGTGGTTATTTTTTGGCTCGCTCGCAAAATAGTTATGAAAATGTTTGTAACAGGGAAAAAAATTGTTAAAAAAGTTTTTCATTCCCCACTCCTCAAATTGGATTTACACCGATGGAGCACTACCGTCCTCCTAAAATGCAGTCCTAGCTACGCCACAGATTCTAGACATAGACTAGTTACCGGGAAATTTTGGGCTCTGCCCCCCCCCCCCTGATAATAGGTACCTGTTACGCCCCTGCCGCTCACACGACTCAAAACACATGCGAACAGTTACTAGAAACAGCCTGGAGGCAGAAATCATACATTTTTCCTCCACTCGTTGCAGCACAGGCATCAAGTCTAAGCTTCCTGTACCTATATTTGCCTTGGTGAATGTTAAATTCTGGTTAGTCGAAGTCATTGTTGAGTTGGAGTTCAAGTCCAATCGACTTCGTGCTTGAGCCACGGTGAGAGCGATGTCTTCTGATGACGTCACCACCGACGTAAGCTGTTGGGTGACGATGTCGGTATTGTCCGTGGTCTTCCAAGCGCCCAGGTTGGAATCGTCCAGGATATGGTCAACGGTATCGACAAAGGCCTTGGGTAATAACGAGAAAAAATAGAGAAAACCGAGAGTTGCGAAAATCTAGATTTTTACTTGAGGATTTTGAATTGCAAAATAATAATTTCTTGTAATTGTTAAGTGCTGCCTTATTACTTTACAACTGAGTACTGGTTAGTATTGGTATTCTAGTCCCAAAAATACTATATCACATTCATATGCATTAGAATCGGGATGAAGGCAAGAGGTTGTACGTCATAGATCTACGCCAGTTCAGTGTTCTTGACTTACAGTATGCGGTGAGGGGTGTTTGGCGGACTAGAACGTGCAGCAATGTCTGTCCCTTACACAATATCACGAAAATGAAAGGAAGTGATTTACGCTGAACTAAGACGTGCAGTGGTTTTTTCTTTTCTTTTCTTTTTTTAAGCAATGCACCCATGCAATCTGAAGTTGATCATTTTTAGGTTTTCAAAGTAAAGCTTTACGTGCGTGATGTGGACATGTGGAACGAGCAGAGCAAAAATTGATTTTTGACTGGCTCTCAGAAGAGGTTTTTAAAAATCCGTTGTTGTCTTACTGTTGCCAAATTATCAAGATCCGTTTCAGTCAGATTTTCGCCTATCGACGCGGAAAGCTCTGCCACCGTACTCAATGCCTTGGTGGTGATCGTGATATCTCTTGGTACGATAAGGAGTTCCTCAACGTCGGTTGGCGACTGATCCTCGTTCTTCAACGATGTCAAGTTAGAGAGCAAAGAGGCGAGGTCGATGACGTCATCAATCGTCACATCGCGGTTTTGTTCCAGCTTGTCCAGCTGTTTCATGCCGAAAAATCAAATACCAGAACTCAATGATTACAGGCTTGTTGTTGATTTGAAGTCGGTACTTCATATAGCTGTGTTTTATTGATGACGAATTCAAATGAGAAGTTAGTAAGTTAGCTTAGCATGCTTTTGTATTTATCAAGTGATTTAGAAAAGCTCTGCATTCGTTCTTCAGTAATTAGAACTCAATTTTCAGTCACCTCCCCTACCCAGGAATGAAATACATGTATATCTCAGGGGATGCAAAGGGATTTTTTCGAGGCGGGCTCCAGGGGACAGAGCCCACTGAAGCCCTTGGTTTTTTTATGGTTTTGTGAGCTCTGAGCAATTTTGATATTAAGTTTTACAATTTATATATATTTTTTCTTTCCTTTTTTGTTCATTATTATCCGGAATTGTTAGGGGGTCCCTGTATCTATATGTCGGCACTTTTAACATTCTGTCTTCATAGTAGATATTGCCATTATTTCTGTCGAGACATCTCCCCATATACCAAGTGGACTTCGCTAAAATGCACCGAAGTTCCATACCTTATCCGTAACTTGGTCAAACACGGGGTTGATACACTGAGAGAGGTCAGGAGTCTGCCATGCCGAGAGGGGTGGTGTGACATCCGTCAGAGCAGCGCAAAGGCGGATTGCCATACCTGCAGCAAAAAATGGAATATATGCCACTCTCCGCCAAGGTGAAGTACATGAACACCTGGGGCGTTTCATCAACATTTGTCCACTGACAAGTTGTCAGCGACTGACAACTGATACCGTATATAAGGCTAGTCAGAAATTGTCGGTTAAAACGGACCTTGCCGATGAAAATCACTGACAAGACACTTGATGAAACGCTCCCAGGTAGGAAAGTCCTCAGATCCTGTTAACTCCATTTTGTCACATCACCATCAAGTTTTTAAACTATATAAACCTCAGAAAATTGCTATGCACTCAACATTAATGGAGAATGATATCTACCAGTATGTCAAAAGTGAATATGGTGTAGATCATGCAAGTATGATGAAGAGAATAAACCTCAAGTTATTTCAGGGAGATGCCAGAGATTATTCTATCCAACAGTGTGCAATGATACATTTGCAGCTTACCTGTTGTGCCTTGCGGACAAGGGGTCACTGCCGTTTGTCCAGGGGTGGTTCTGTTCCAGTATAGATGACTAATGGAATCTCTTCCTTCCAAGCAATCCGGGATACTCTCACTTGCAACTAAATAATAATTACAAAAAAAACAACAACGAAGGTAGCACTTTATGTAGTATTTCTTTCATGAAGATGCTCAATTTACATCATCATCAAATATCATTTTTCACAATTTTATTCCTAAAATGGTAATGAATGAATAACGATAGGTATCCATAACTTTCTCTTCAAAATAATAACATGTTGAAATCAAAGCAATGATATGCACTGAATCAAAACACACAGAGAGAGAGAGAGAGAGAGAGAGAGAGAGAGGGGAGGGGAGGGCAATGCTGTCTAGACACGGAAAAAAAAGCTATAGATAATCATGGGAAAAGACTAGACAATGGAGTGATAAAATAAAAAGTAAAGGAAAGAAGAAACTATTGACTAGGTTAGCAGTTTTACTGGCCCAAGGATTCCTACGGTCCTACCTATGTCACATCGTTCCCCGTAGAAGCCTTGCACACAGACACACGTGAAGCTATTGACCCCATCAACGCACCGCCCATTGTTCTGGCAAGGTGATTCTGCGCACTCATCAATATCTGTTGAAAAATAATGTCTTGATTACAAGGAATTCATTTGGTTTGAATACCATATGAATTATGAATACACTTATCCTTGCAACGGATTCAGAACAGTGCAGCACGGCTAACTATAAAAGCAAAGTTACGAGACCCCCGTTCTACATTCCCTCCATTGGCTTCCCATTGACAAACGAATACAGTTTAAAGTTCTTCTTCTTGTTTTTAAAACTAGAAATGGATTTGCTCCTTTACACCTCTAAAATCTTGTTTCTAATAGTTCAAACATCTCGCAATCTCAGATCGTCCTCCTCTTCACACTTATTTCTGTCTCATGCACCTCGTACCCATACTCGTTATGGTCAACGTGCTTTTGCAGTTAGTGCTCCCACTCTTTGGAACAATCTTCCCCTACACATGTTACACATCCGTCAGGCCACTACTCTTGAATCCTTCAAATCTCTTCAAAAACTCATCTGTTTGTTTCCTAAGCTCTGGGTCTATATTAGCTTGTTAATATTCATGTTGTTTTCTAATTGTTTTTGATATGTAATTGCTTGTTACTATTTACTTATTGTGTATATGCTTGTACAGCGCTTTGAAACCCCTGTTTAAAGCGATCTATAAATTCCTTGTATTATTATTATTATTGTTATCATCATCATTATTATTATCACATGTGTCTGTGAAAGATATTCACACTATAAATCCTCATAATCACATTCAACTAGGAAATATTGAAATTAGTGTTCAATTCAATGGTCACGTAAAAATGTTTCGCCAAGAGTTAAAAAGGAAGAAAATCTTTCTGAAATAGGAACATGAATATGATTACTTCTTAAAATAGATTAAAACCATGGACGTTCTATATTTCAACTTTTTCTATTCACTGGTCCTGTACCACAATAATTGCTTAATGAAATTCAAAGGCTCTCTTGCAACTAATCAGTCTCTAAGAGGACATAAATCATGTAAATGTAGCTTTAAAGGCTAGAAAGAGAGGAACTTTATCCTACCTCTTTCACAGACTTGTCCACTGAACCCATCTGCGCATTCGCAGGTGAAGGAACCCTCCGTATTCACGCATGTCCCTCCATTGCGACAGCGACCTTCGATATCGCATTCATTGACATCTATTGCAAACAGAGAAGGCATAATAATGCCAACAAGCAATTAGACAAGAGAGAGAGGGAGGAAAGGTGGGATGTGTTTGCAACACATCCTTTTCATCAAAAGTCTCTCAAAACAGCTCCGTGAATTTCCAACTGCGGTAATTTTTTTCGGAATATGAAGAGCTTTTAGGGTAGGATTTTTTTTTTTTTTTTTTTTTTTTTTTTTTTTTTGGGGGGGGGGGGGGGGGATCAGTTCGGCAAACTTGAAATCAGAATAGTAGCCTACCATTTCCATTCCCAGCTCGGAATTCCCAGCGAAGATAAATTGGAATCTTGCATGATTACGATATTTAAAACGTGAGTCATTTATAATAATTATCTAGAAATCCGCCACCGATATGTTTTTTAGACAATATAACACTAAATATATCTCATTTTTATAAGAAAAAAAATCAAGATAATAATTTACTCGCCTTCGTCACAGAGCCGTCCCTGGAACGTTTCAGGACAGACACATAAAAACCCACCAAAGGTATTAATACATGTTCCTCTGTTGTTACATGGTTGTAATGTACATTCGTTGACGTCTGGGTGGTAGAGAGTGGAGGAAAGAGGGGTAGAGGGAAGGGTGTGAGCGAGTTATCTCATGCTTGAGAAACATCAGTTCCAAACGTTACAAGTGGTTTTCTTAAAATTGCATAGGCTGATATTACTTGAACTACTGAAACATGAAATACCATCTTTTTACTACTATACTTAAAATCCACATTCAATTGCAAAGTGATGTTTATAAAATCTTAGAATTCATTCCGTACGCAATTCTTTTGTCTAGACCTTTGCATGCAGTACTTAATGTAAAGGTTCTTACCGATACCGCAGGTTTTACCAGTGAAGTTTTGCCCACATGCGCACGTGTAGCTACCAAATATATTGGTACAGGGGGCTTTGTTCAAACAAGGATCAGACAGGGTACACTCATCCACATCTGCCAAAAGAATAATTAAAAATCGTATAGGATATTTTAAAATCAGATCAATCTTCGAAAACACCCCAACTATTTCTCTCCCTTTAATCTATCCCCTCCCCTATCCTTCCCCATTCACGAGGTCATTTCGTCTGTTGATGAAGTAACTTAACCCCGGCCTTTTCCCTCATGCTATGCTCAGGACTATATTTGAAAATATATGAAATGACGCATTTCAAAATGAAATCTTCTTCTGTTGGGGGGGGGGGGGGGGCGGGGGGTAACGGAGATCTACCGCACCAAAATGCTTGTTCTTCATCTACATTTCCAGTGCTGTCTGTCAGGTCATTTCTCTCGTATCAAGATATACATATGTGGGGAAATGAACAATGAAGGGAAGAGCACGTCGGTTGACTACCCGATGCTTTATTTATTGTATGTTTTATCTTTATAGATACCTTTAGAACAGGTGGATCCTTGGTATCCTGATGCACATCTACAACTGTATCCTCCATCTTCGTTCACACACGTGGCACCATTTTCACAGGGATTGTCAAGTGCACACTCATCAACATCTGTGAGTAGAGTAGTAGGTGTATAAACTATTATATAACGAATCTGATATGAAAATTAGTTGATCAGTACATGGGAACGCATAAAAGTCACTGTTTGCTCGCTCTCTACATTCAGGAAAGTTGGAGGTTCATTATTTTTGCAAAAGACGTACGACAGGCTTATCGACATTGTAGGAATGAGCTTGGATTGGTACTCTATAACTCCGTATACTTCAGTGAATGATATGACTTTATTATGAGAACAGGGAGGGGGAATCCCCGGCTCTCATAAGAAAGGCGGAAACGAAATATCTATAAACCAGGAATGCCCACAATCGCCGGGTGTATCCTAAAGCAGGGTTTGCGAACAGGTGTGGTATCTAGACAGATAAAGTGTAGCGTATTGATTTGACGGAAGAAAACCTTACATGTTATAAAATATATCGTACGAAGTCAAACTAGAAATCAGCATTTTGAAAATTGAAGATCACATATAGGAGCTTTAAATTTCTTTCCTTACCATCTTGACACGTCGGTCCCGTCCAAATATTTGGACATGCACATGTGAATTCGCCGTGTGTGTTTGTACAAGTACCTCCATTGTGACAAGGATTTTCAAGACATTCATTCACGTCTGTAAGATAAACACAAAGTAATGATGACAATAAACCGAAGATTTACTAAACCGTAGGGTCAAAGGAACAAATTTATTAGCTACTGCACTTTCTTCCACTAAAATGCCATCAGTTTGGGGAAAGAAGACTTAAGGGTGAATGTATAATGTAATAATTTGTTGTGTTTCATAATGCAAACGGTAGAACAAAATAGAAAGATTGAATGAACGACTGGAATAATATTCATTCAGTTATTGAAGAAAAATGATCCGCTTATCTAGTAAAAGGTAAAATAAGGAATGTATTTCATTTATAGGGAAAGGGAATTTGTTTCACTTTTTTGTTAATTCGAAAAAAAAATAACAAAGGATATTCACCATCTTCGCAGTGCGGCCCTTCAAAACTACTGCCGCAGTCACACTGATAGGTCCCATGGAAATTAGAACACGTTCCTCCGTTCATACAAGGGTTGCTTTCACACTCATCGACGTCATCGCCACAGTTAGGTCCCATGAAGTACTGGGGGCAATCGCACCGGTAGGAGCCGATACTGTTAGAACAGGTCCCACCGTTCAAACAAGGGTTGGTCTCACACTCGTCCACGTCCTCCTCGCAGAGCTGGCCAGTATAAGATGAGGTGCAGGTACAGGCGTAGGACCCGAAACTGTTAGAGCATGTACTTCCATGAAGGCAGGGGTCTGACGCACATTCATCAAAGTCAACTTCGCAGTTCTGTCCCGTGAAAGAGGAGATGCATTGGCAGAAGTAGGAACCGATAGTGTTGGTACAAGTACCTCCGAACTTGCAAGGGAGACTTTTACACTCGTCAACATCATACTCGCAGTTCTGTCCCGTGAAGGAAGTCGTGCACTCGCACCGATAGGAACCAATGATGTTGAAACATGTCCCTCCATTAGCACAAGGATTAGTGTCACATTCGTTGACGTCATCAGCGCAGTTAGGACCAAAGTAAGATGGTAAACAAGAGCATTCATACGAACCCACGGTGTTGGAACAAGTCCCGCCATTCAAGCAAGGGTTGCTTTCACATTCGTTCCGATCTTCCTCGCAGCGTTTCCCTTCGTACCCTGGTGGGCACTGGCAGAGGTAAGAGCCGATCCTGTTAGAACAAGTGCCTCCGTTTAAACAGATATCGGTTTCACATTCATTAACGTCGATATCGCAATGTTGCCCAGTGTAAAATGGCGTGCAGGTACAGTAGTAGGAACCAAAAGTGTCTATACAGCTTCCGCCGTTCTGGCAAGGGCTGTTGAAGCATTCGTTGACATCTATTTCACAGTTCTTGCCCGTCGAAGTTGGCAGACATTCACATCGATAGGAACCGACTGTGTTGGTGCACGTGCCACCGTTCAAACATGGCTGATTCTCGCACTCATCAGCATCCTCGTTACAGAACGTTCCTGTGTAAGCTTCGGAGCAATCGCAGAGGAAGGACCCTGGTGTATTGATGCAGGTTCCCCAGTTCAGACAGGGTGAGAGGGCGCACTCGTTCACGTCGCTTTCACAGTTCAGTCCTTCGAAGCCATCAACGCAGGAACAGATATAAGAACCGAATGTATTGGAGCAAGTCCCTCCATTAACACAAGGACTGGATGTACATTCGTCAACATCTTCCTGGCAGTGCTGTCCTGTGTATGACTGAAGGCATTCACATCGGTAGGACCCCTCTGAGTTCACGCATCGACCTCCGTTTTGGCATAAGGTGCCAGACTGCAAACACTCGTTGATATCTGTCAGTGAAACGATTTAAGCATATTAATGCCAAGACTTTACCAACACTGTCATATACCGATATTTCTATTCAACTTCACGTATTCATCTTTACACCTACTTATTATTTTTTCTCTCTCTTTGTCATTTGAAAATATCAGCGGCAGAATAATACTTGCTACTGACGTTTCTGACAGTTCAGCCAGTATCTCTGAGGCGTAGTATTCACTTAATTATGGGAAAATGAAACGAAATCATAACACAGATCATAAATGCTTAGGCTACAAAGAGAATTCAGTTATGCATTTATGTATGGCATTAATTAGAGTTTTTGGTAGGTAGAGATTAGGGAGAGTTTTTGACGATTACTATTAGATTTATACCTTGTGCACAAGTGACACCTTCATATCCCGTTTCACAATTACATGAAAAACTGCCTATTTCGTTCGTACAAGAGCCTCCATTCAGACAGGGATTCTCGTCACATTCGTTGATATCTGAATAAAACACAAAATGGAAAATATAGATAATGCCTTTAAAAGTCAGTCATGTCATTCACATGCATCTCTAAAACACCTGGAATCGAGAGGATATATATGTCGGACCAAATTGGCTGACGGGTGTAAAACAATAGACCGTTTGGATTCTGAAATAACAAAAGCGTTACAAATGTTCTCCAGCATAGAGAAAAACACCTCCCGATATCAGTTACAGTTACCGTCGCAAATCTTTGAAGGGGGAAAAACTTTCACACTAGCCCAACGATGCCCTTGTGGGCTACGGTAAGTCGAGGCTAGTGTTTCTTTTTCATGATATTTTGGCTTCCAATAATTCATCGTATTCAATTCAAAATTCTTCTTCTTGCCTTCAAAATTCGTAACGGTGATTGCCCCACATATCTTTCCAGTCTTGTAAAATCCAAACCCCCCTCCTCCAGGTTGAGAGCTTCAACTTCCTCTCACTTTCAGTTAATGCCTGGCCCCCGTGTGAAAACAAGATACGGCGATAGAGCTCTTTCTGTCGCTGCTCCCCAACTGTGGAATAGCCTTCCTGCCTTCATTCAAAACGCCCCATCGCTACATACCTTCAAAACAATCTTAAAGTCCCACTTATTTAAATCTGTATAGGTCGAATTGATTTGCCTCTTGTAATATAAATTTAATCGTGGTGCTGCTGTCCCAGCTTTCCATTTGGTATAAGGATAGAACTTTACTTAATGGCTGCAGGGACAACAGCAACACAGCGCCTAGAAACATAGTATTGGGCGCGTTACAAAATTTGTGCTGTATTATTATTATTATTATTATTATTATTATATTTTCAACAAAGGGGTAAATATGCACATGAAGATTTAGAAGCGAGAGGTATCCAGGCAGACCATTTATCGTTGGGACGAAAGCACAACCACTGCATGACAATGTTGGTTTACGATACCTCTTCCGTATGCTTTTTCATTCACTTTTGTCCAAATATTAGCTCGATCAGCATAAAACGGAATAAAGATATAAGAGGAAAAAATCTACTGACCTGTTTCGCAGAATTGTCCTGTGAAACCATCAGAACACTGACATTCAAAGGACCCTGGGTTGTTGATACAGACGCCGCCATTATAACAAACATCGGGACTACTGCATTCGTTGATATCTGTCATTTTGCATGAAGAAAGATGAAGCAGATAATTTAACATGATTTAAGGGACGTGCAAGAAAATTGAATATACATAATATTCATATCCTAATAATTATTCGCTACATTAGAACTTACCATGAAAATCATTTTCACAATATATTCAACGTCACGTGAAAGAATGCCCAATTAAATCAGTGGGGGGGGGGGGGGGGGGTGGTCTTTCGTAATTTGTCAGGGCGAAGGATATATGTAAGGGTGGAAAAGGAAGTCCTATACCCCCCCCCCCCCCCCCCCCCCCGTGGTTCTTTACTACCTCCTTCTTATCTTTATTCTGTAAATGACTCTATTGAAAAAGGTTATTAATAAAATCTGTTTTTAAGATATCTGGCGTAAATGGTTGAAAAAACAACATCATGAACATGAAATGTCTTGCCTGTTTCGCACAAGTCCCCGGTGAATCCAGAATTGCAAACACATTCAAAGCTGCCAAAGTGGTCGATGCACTGTAGCGCATGCGTACTGCATGGGCTGGATGCGCATTCATCGACCTCCGTCTCGCACTGCGCACCCATGTATGCTGAAGGGCATGCGCACTGGAAGGTGGGTGGGGTCAGCTGGAAATTGTCCGAGCAAGTTCCATCAGATTGGCAAGGACTGGATGTGCAGGGTAGGGCTCCTGATGAGAGAACAGTGTTGGGGTAATTTTCACTTTTTAAAAAGTTTCTGTTGAATAATTCATACCTGTTATGATATCTGGAGAGAAAATGGGGACTGTGGCTGATTGCCACTCAGTTAACATGCCCAACTTATTTGAAAAACTATCTCACAGTTATTTTGACTAGTTAATTTACGACTGATAAACATCTTTTTGACAATACAGTAATTTGAAGAACCTTTTATATCGCTCACATTTTTCTCATTCGCATGTTTAATAGTTCAACAAACAAACGATAAAACACTGAAGTCAACAATAAAATGCACATCTTGAACAACATAATCAATACCCAATAGTCTAATACTGATCATGGTGTCATTATCATATTCGAATCATTTGCTAGCAGGTGGCTAAAACACATACTTGCGGTACACTGGATAGAGAATACAAGGGATGCGTTCTGACCACCGTCAAACTCAATAACCAGGGAGTTGGTAGTCGAAGTCAGACTCGATGGCGCTGTGGAGTCGGGACAAACCATCATCAAACTGTTGGACGGCGACACGTCACCATCGTAAATCTACGGAAAAGAGTTTGATAGTGAGGAATTTTAAACATTGCAGTCATCTCGGAATTTAAGTTATTAAAGCAGAATATATTCAAACTTATGAGTAGAAGAGCTGCTTTATAAAACATTCGATGGCATATTATTCTTCTGATGTCATGGATGTATATGATTTTCATGATCAAACAATTATTTTACTGTTTTTACATAAATTACATAAAACCCAACTGAATTTATAAAATATGCCCCTTCTTTTCATATTTACATGAATATCATATATTTGAAATAAAATAGTCTTGAGCTTGTAATGAGCCCATTTATAGGGGCCTTGTAGGCTTGTTAACAGGGTCTGTAAGCTATGGACAATATCATGTCTTTTTTTTCCTGGATTTGTATTCGGCGGAAGAGAGAGATTTTGGCGAAGCCAGCTTTTTCAGGGCGTCATACATGCAGAACAAAAAAAAAAAGGGAAGAAAGAAAACTAAAAATTTAAAATACGCTAATTTATGCCTTTGTAATGTCGTTCTACCTCCCCTGAAAAAAAAATGTCTTCCTAACATTAGCGTAGACAGGTCCTCATACCTGACATGCCTGAGGGGATGATTAACCCATTCGTACATATTTTGTACACACATATATGAGCCCCCCCCCCCCCCCCCCCCCCCCCCACCGCTGTCTGCGCCTCTGCTTTCTACGGATGTAAAGTAACGGCTTTACGTACCCTTACGACTGTATTATCGCACGAATCACTACTCGCTTGGAAGTCGGTGAATACCACTTCGACATAATATCCGTCGGGTGCTTCGATTAACCAGCTGCAGGCCGGCTGAGACGGCCCGGGAGCGGCCGGGTAGAGAGGAGATTCTACAGCGGCGGTCTCATCGGCTGCAAGGGGGATAGAGACTCCGGAACACACTCCTGATGAAACAACAATAAGAAGAAATTAAGATAGCTCTGTTTAAGTAACACTTGTTTAATATCTTTTGATCTACAGCAGTAAATACATAAAACGATTCGTTTTGGTAACCACTTTACGGCAGTTTTTCACGGAACCAACTGCGGTATGAAGGTCCCCCCCCCCCTTCCCTCAATAATACCCAATTTTTCCGTAGTACACACTTTCCAATATCATCAGTATCACAAACAAATTGCAAGAAATGATGGCTTTGTTGGTGTTTCTTCTCCTTTTAAACCTTGATGTAAAATATTCATGATCATTCCCAGTTTCATTGAGAGCAATTCATTCAGTTTCAGTGTTTATTTTCATTTCTAACAGAACAACACTTTTGAAAGAAATGAAACATGCAAATCAATATAAAATGATAAAATACATTTTGGATTACTTGAATATTGATTAATCTCCCTTCGATCCCCCCCCCCCTCTCTCTCTTCTATATACGCCTCTAATTCTCCCTTTTATTCTGTATATAAATTACATGATTCTTCCTTGTAGCATACGAACCTATGTAGTCAAGATCAAATCCTCTGAAGCCCTGTGTGTTGTCCGACTTGAACGTAACGGTCACTTCATGACCTGATGACGTCATATCAGGTGGGATGGTGGAACCACAGTAGATACCGAGGGAAGGTGCACTGGTGTCTCCACCGTCAAATATCTAAAGAGAAACAGTAACCCTCTTTAATATTTTTTTTCATTACTTATCAATATTATGAATGACATTTACTTAGCTGCGGCCTGCAATATCACCACCTATAAATTTCCATTCCATCTTTTTGCCCCAAAATAACATTTTTCGTTACAGTCACAGGCTAAGACTAGAGTCGAAGTAATTTAAAGAAGACTAGATAGTTACACATTTTGGAAACTTTCCAGTGTGCTTCATGTACGCGTTTACCAAGCGACGAGCGATGATATTCACATGTTGCTAGTCACTATACTTCATTGGTTCGAATGCACATTGCATACAATTATGCCTTGCTAGGTCGAGCAAGCGAAAAATGTTTGTCACAGCTAGCTACGCATGATGTGTGTAATCTACAATTTGACTACTAAAATAATACGATAATGTTGAAACGGTGAATTTGATGATTCGTTGCTAGGCATGTGACAACGAGCAATGCATTAAATTTGAATGCAATACTAAAACGGAAAAATATGAACATCTGTAGAGCTGCTCAGAGGCGTTGCAACAGACCCGTTTACAAGGTATTTCAATGTCTGCGTGCCCGTCTCCAGAATCCCTATTTACGAACCTCTAGTATACATATATATTTCACCTGTTATACATAATGCATCTCTGGATCAATGGAATGTGTTTTCTTTGCCGCGCTTGGTGAACCTCCGGCAAGCTTAACTTTGAAGTAAGCATGAAATAAGTAAATAGGTCTGTTCAATGACACCCACAAAATAGAGGAATCACAAAAGTGCGTGAAACTTACCACGTTTATTATGCCCCAGCTTGATTTTAGTCATATAATATTTCATATCAGACACAGTCATTTGTAATTGACTGTAATATTTCCTTTGAACTTTAAATTGTGAAAAAAAATACCTCAACGAAATCGTAACACTGGCCGTTGAGCTCTTCCAGTTCAAATGTCTTGAAATGCAAAGAGATTCGGGAGCCGAGTGAGAGCCGAATGACCCATTGGCAGTCTTCATCGTTCGGGTACGCCACCCGGCCGAAGTTGGCCGAGCGAATGTTTCCCGACCAGTCACTGAGATCGCCCGTGTTCGATCGGGCAAGACATTGCTGGCTCGCTGCATAATGAAATACATTAAAATCATCGTGACCATTCTCTGCTATACACAGAGTAAACAAAGCAATATACTCACTAGCCCAAATCCCTTGCTGTAGTCAAAATTCTTTTAGTTCTACTACGTCATTCTCTGTGACAGTGAGTATCAGTCAGTTCTTGCCTAACAGAATGCCTTTAACTTCAGCCCTTGACTACCCTCCCCCTCCATTTCAGTTTTTATCCCTAAAAAGGACCTAAATCCATATCTCTGGTGATTATTATTCTTATTGTTATTCATACAATGATCATGCAGATATTATTCAAAACTATGTGATCATGGTGATGTACCGATAAATAATTTCTAGTACGGTTCTGCAAACATGTGTCACATGAATACTGCAGTAATACCGCATAACCATGATAACTGGTTTTCAAATAGGTCACAAATGAAATTGGAAATGTTTCAAAATACTTTTTAATTCATTTTTCACCACCGCGCCACTTTTCGTCTTGGTCACTGTGTGGTTTGATGGTATATATTCAAATTACCTTGTCTGTACCACGGGTGCCATTGGGTACCATGGTTTATATATATATATATATTTACAAAGGTTCGAACCTCCAAATTTCAATTAAAAGTCAAATGACATTAATGACATTCACCATTATTAATGATTTGTGAACAGATAATTGGGTAATTCCACATGGGAAACACAAAATCAGCTAATTTCAGAATCATAGTAAAAACAATCTCTTGAATAGCCAAATTCTTGAATTAGAAAGAAGCTAATTTAAAGAATTCCACTATCTTAATGATTAATGGTAAAATGCATGTTTGATTTTATATGACATTTTTGCTAGTAAAGTGACACCGTTTTCTGGTAATTTCTGCAGAGTATTAAATGGTGAGAAGGGGGCAGAGTACAGAATTAGCACACAGACTCTAAAAATGTGAGCTACAAATCTCTGATTTGAAATTCCATCACCGTAGAATTGCCCAATTACAATATATATATATATATATATATATATAAACAATGTATACCTGCTAAGTGACAGCTTGACAGTAGCAAAGCAATGAAGACTAGGGTAAGATACCGTCGAGCCTGCATCACCCAATCTGGAATTTCAAAAGAAGACATAGGTATTCCTAACAATTGCCTGCAAGCACAGTATTATGCAATGTTGACGTTCATGTAGTGATCATGTAGAGGCAATGATCATAGGAGTGCCGATCTTTCGAGGTGTCTATATGCAAAATCAATATTTCTGTAAATCAAGTTCTAAAAACAACATTTCATTTTTTCTTTACATTTATATTCTGTATATACACGTACACATGAAATCAGCAAAATAGTAATTTTTTTTTTTTTTTTCTAAAGCGACTAATACCACTGAATACATTTCCATTGTCTCTAAGCGCTTTACAGAAATAATATTACCTCGGTCATGGGATTCAGGTTTGCCCGCATACAATTTATGCACCTTCTCCACTCCCTAGGGAGCTTTCGAGTCGGGCGCCTTTTGCAGAAGCTTACATTGTTAAAGAAATCACAATGACTTTCGCATCCTACCAGGTACCCCTCAATACCTGGTGGAGAGTGGCAAATGTAGATTAATGTCTTGCCAAAGGACACTAGTTCTGCGCCGAGGTTCTGACCCACAACCTTCGCATCGCTGTGCTTTAACCACAGTATGACACCCCTAAGAAAGATGGCTCTACATAAATAAGTGTTAAATAAACACGTTTTACTCCTTATCTTGTCATGCAACTTACTGACGTATTCAGCTTGTATTCACTTATATCTCCTTCTAGAGTTGATGTTCTTCCGTATCCGTAAAAATTCCGTTGAATCAAATTGCAGTCCAAAGACAAACCAAACTTAATTTGTTCCGACAAACGTCGTGTGATCAGGGATCAGAATGATTCTTGGCAATCAGTATAAACACAAATCCATAATGTTTCCACGATCAGTGGGTCCTTACAGCGCGATCTATGATAAATGATTTCACAAAGCTGTGTGTGCCATCAAAATGTGTTAAAATTAAAACGTTCAATTAATGACGAGAGAAAATAATACTGGCTATCATCGAGAAACCTCAGATCAAAATAAGTCTAATCTGTGAATATGCGCTCTGGTTCAAGTTGAAAAATGTGCAGAGGTTTTTATGATAGCCTCTTTGTTTTTAATTTGAAACTACGATGGTACATCTACGCAAAGGAACTTACCAGGTGTTGTAGAAGATACGCCCGTGGGCGATTTCCTGTTCATCACCGCCGTCGTTCCATCAAGCCCGTCATCGCTGATGGTGCATTCGTTCATTGTTTTCGGCGAGAAAACAGTTCCAAACAGATCACAAGAAAACCTGGCCGAGATAATCAAACTAATCCATCTCCCCTTTCCTGTGCCGATTGTAAATCTAATTTCCGATATGTCAATAGCGTGTTCGATACGTGATAGATTGGTTATCGCCGATCGTCTAGTCTTCCCGCTTTGTGAGATTATCAACAAGCCCTCCGGGTGATTAATCGTGTCGCGCCAAAATGAAGGATTCGCGGTGATGTCGTCTGCAAAAAGCCAACAAATGGGCGGTTCTCATTGGTCAAAATGAAGTTGGTATTTCTTAAGATGTCCCTGATCTTGATATTGAACAGAATGATCGATGACGTTATCCTTCATTTTTTTTAATGTCAATTTTCGTGCGTACGTTTTAAGTTACAAGATTCTATAGAAAGGAAAGAATATGAAATAGCGAGTAAATACGTTAGTTTGTCCTCAATCAGTTTGGTCAACTGAAAGTCAAACTCAATGAAATACTTTTTCTTTTGATTTATTGACGTTGTTTTGATACACTTGCTCTTGACCAATCAGCATCGATTTCTTTACGACATATTCTTCCATTAAATAAAACCTTCCGATCATTTCACGGCTATCAAACGTCCTTATCAACACAAAGCTTAAGTGACTAGTGGGCGTAGGCCTATCTATCGATTGTTTCACTCGTTTGTAAGTACTATCTAACTTTAGAAAAAAAAGCACACATACACACACACACACACACACAAACAAACAAACACATAAACGAATGAACAAGCTGTGAAAGACACATAGACTTCTTTGCAAATAAAAATCTGTATTTTTTCTCTCTTACATAAACTTCTATTTTTAAAGGTAACTCAAATATGAATTATCAGCCATCTTACTTAAGTTCAATCTCCTAATGTATCTTCCATGATCGTTCCCTAATCAAAGCGATCGTGTGGCGATCGAGCATTCATGTCAGCATCCCCTGTTGACTTTAAAAGTGAATTGAAAACACAGTTTGTGGCAAATAAATTCTCTTGAATAGAATTATACATACTTTTAGTTTTTCTGAAAAAGGTATTTGCGTTATAAGCGCCTTGGGCACCCTTTGAGGTGGATGTGCTACGTAGTATAATTAATGTCTTTATTATTTAATCGCTACATGAGTTTGAGCAATTGAGGATCTCTTTAATATTTGTTTGTTTGCTTTCGAGAACGCGTTTGATATACTGCATTATTTAGCATATTTAGAAGTGCATTTAAACGAAATCCCAAAGCTCTACCATTTTCTTCTCATCACATCAAATAAATGTTTTTTGTTTATTGGGGGGAATGATATTGCTACATAATTCTTTCAATTTTTGTGGTTTTAATGAATATACATCTTTTTTGTGTTGGGGTAGGGGTGTGGGCTACCAAAGATGTGATGAGATGAAGGTTGTGAAGCAGCTCAATACACTCATCAACTCATCAAAGAAACTTGATTGCGATGGCACGAAAAGTGTGGGGTCCAATACGTTGGCCCGTGGCCGGGGGGGGGGGGGGGGAGGAAGAGATGTAACCCCTCCCCTTTCATTATTAGATTTGAACTCCTGACTTTATCATTTGTGAAAGTTTCTTCTTTTTTTTTAATTATCAATTTATCACTTACAATATACCTTTCTTCATTTTTTTCATCTCAATCAGTAGAGATAGTAAGACAAACAATTGTGTCCAACCATCCTCCTTTGTATAAAACTAACCCTGGATACACCACCGTAGATGGTGGCTTTCGAGAAGACTACTTTGAATAGGATGGGCAGGAAGCTTTGGTGACAGCCAAGTATAGATTATTAACACGCTTTGGAGAGCTGAAAGGGACGGAAACTGCACCCATGGAGCGACGACCAAGAAAGCCACCTGCCCCGGCACTTGGAGCAGCGAGATAGCGTTCCGTCACCATGCCAACGATTCGTGCGTCTTCCAGACGGGAGGATGCAAGGTTGGGGTTGGATGGATGCAAAGGAAAGTTGGAGGAAAACACAGATGGCTTGAGAATAAACCAACAAATGGATTTGATATATTATTCAGCTTTGAAGAAGGGATGAGAAAGTAAGAAAAACGAATTATTGGTGATTGTATGTGTATAGGATCGAGATAGAAAAATTGAAAGGGGCAGATTGGTAGAGTTTAAATGAAGAAAATTATTATAAACCTCAAGGTATAAGGTAATCCCCTTCTTTACAAAGTATATAACCCGTTGGATTTGTAAAACACAGTGCTCACGACATCACCATCAGCCGAAATGTGATTAAACTACTTTAAAAATCAACAACAACTTAGGTTAAATTATCTAATCTCTTTGAAAGAGTATAGCTTTATCAATATGTTCTAAACTGTAACAAGAAAAATACTGAAACATGAATAATGAATACAGCACAAACACACGCCCACACACACAGAACAAAACAAAACATTATATCGCGTAATATGTCAATAATAACACTTGAATTTGATTGCAATGAGGACTCTGGGGAAGAGTCATTAGCGTAGACAGATCCTCATACCTGGGGGAGGGGGGAGTGTGATTTCCCCCAATGAAATATATTTATACATGTATACACACGTATACACCCACTTCAAAAAGTGTGTGGGGGATGCACCCCCCACCCCCCCCCCCCCCCCCGATATCCATGCCCGTGGGAAGAGTGAAAGAGTGAAATAAGAAATTCTAATGACAGAGGTTCTGCAAGGGAAAGAGGAAGGGATGGAAGAGAAAGGGAATTAAAGATAGGCAAAATAACACCTGCCAACACTTACGAAGCTAGAAGTGGTGAAAAACATCTTTTCAGAATCGCGTCACCTTATAGATTTTGTTTAATATCAAGAAAATTCAAGGGAAGAAAAATAAAGAAGCACCTTTCATTTTGCCAACCCATCGTCCTACTTCTATTGAGAGAAAAAAGTCAAAAGGTCGTTCAAGGTGGGAGGAAATTCACAAAATAATTGGAAAGGGTCAGCAGTGTTTTTTGGTTTGATATAGTTAAACTCAGTCAAGAGTAAACAATTTCTTTATGGAGTGGTTTGCTATTATGTCAATAAAGCTCTATAGTCAAGGGAAAGGAAAGCATAATTAGATGGACCATGTCATTAGTGGGGGCGGGGGGGGGGGAGGGGGAAGGGGCACAATAACAAGTGTAAGGGATATGGCTTAGTCAGGCCTCTACTCCAATCAAAAGGCTTGCAGTTAACCAAAATTTCGAAGTGAGTATTAGTATTCCTATCGCTATTCCGAAACTCAAATAAAATAATTTCAGCTGTCTAAAGGTTTATATTAACAATCCCATTTGTTCCAACATTGGGTTGCAGTTGGGCCGTATAGTGTGCAGTGGCCTTCAAGGATAAACAAATGTCAATAATGTTGAGTTTACTTGGCTAAAGAAGACTATGATATATCTTATCATTACTACTCCTCAGCATTTCATTCACATCAACATTTCCTCATACAACATAAACAAAATAGTAAGATAGCATTCATTTATTTTTTCATGTTTTATTCTGTTATGCTCGGCCAAGTCCACATAAGTAGCAAAATATTACACTTCTTCATGAATAGCAAGTAAACATTTTAACACAATAAACAATCAAATTATTTTCATCTGACACCATTTTACCATGAGAACATGCAGGAAGACAGTGCAAATGGAAGCATTTTCGATGAAATTGATAACATGAAAATTTGATATATTTCATTCTGCTTTGAGTGTGAAGTCACTAATAAGCCAGTACATGTAGTATGATGGTTGCACAAGTTTTTCTCTTTATATACATTTCAGATAACCACTAATGAATGGTTAGTGTCTACTAAACCCTTTTCTTTCAAAATGCAACATTCTTTTTTTTTTTTTTTTAATTTACAAGCTATGCAAGTTAGAATTAGAAGAGTAGTGTTAACAAATGTATCAATGTTGGTGTCACATCATTCCTATTCCGAAATAAATACCCTGAAACCAATTACTTGTAGTTATCATGTGACATTATTTCACATGTAATAAAAAATGAGTTGAAGTCAAAATCAAATACAATATTGCTTTGTGAATTTACTTTTTTGAAGTACGTTTCCAGTGTGAAAACTTTCTGCATACTATCTCCTATAGCTTTTGATAAGATGCTAACAACATGCAGTTTACTTTGTTATGTGATACATTAAGCTGGGTTGATTCAGAGTACCAGACAATGGTCTTTACTTCTTAAGACTAGTGCCATTTATATATAAATTGCAGATTTTCTACAATTGCATGAATATTGTAAGCCCCGTTTCACCTTCCCAAAAAGGAAACCAACTTCTCCTTTGAAAAAACAAAACAAAAAACAACCCACATATTCCTTTTCAATTTTCTGCAATAGTGATAATGCGTAGAAAAGGTTTGTTTGTACAAAGATCCATTCGGTATAAAATGAAAGCTAACTTGAATGCTCAACAAGACTACATAATGCAGTCTATTTCCATATATATACACCACATATATATGCCATCAAAAGTGAGCTATTTTTCATGATGAATTATTTATTTGGTCACATCAACCATTATAACATTACAAAATCAGATACAATGAAAATAACTGTAATATAAACAATTTAAAAGATATACAAAATTCCCTATATAAAATGTTATCATATTGCTGTGAAAAAACATAGGAATCTTGTCTTTATAGTTTGTACATTATTTCAGTTTTAACAAAATCTTCTCTTATTTACAAATGTTTACACACAAATGAAAATGATACCAAAAATATTAATTGATGGTTTATAAAAAGTACACAACACAAATACACAAAATATTTTAGTCAATTAAACTGGGACATCAACATAAACAAACAGAACTGATTTTGATGTAGGACAACAAATTATTGTTGCACAAATTAAAATTTTGAATAGTCCAATAAGGGTGAAATAATGACTCATTATAGTAATAAAATGAAGGCCTGCAAAAATTGTTCTCAATTATCGCTCACAATAGATCTATCAAGTCAAATACTTTTGATCAACTAGAGGTCTACTGGATTGGCTCCTAAGAATTCTACTCATGAAGGGAAACCAGCATTGCTCAGTCTCACGATCATAAACAGGATTTTCTTACTATTCTAGTTTTGGATACTTGCATGAAAACTTTGATGGAAATATAACACCTTATTACTAATAGTTTTAGAACTATTAGAAGGGCATAATGGTATATAATACTCAAGATGATATACATGTAATACAGGGATACACCTCATGTCCTGGCAAACAGCAAGGTGATAGCTGCATGACATCCACTAAGCCAGAGAATACTTTGGTTCAAATTCCATTAGAAACACATTTTGAATGAAAGCAAAATAGTTTCTAATGAGTTAATGATGTCAAATATTTCCATCCTTACTATTTTGGTTGCTTCATAATTATAAATCATTTCTTGAAATACCTGGCAGTATATATCACACTTGCCAGTACTCATATTTGATTTTTAAGGGGCCCAGTAATAAAATAAAGGATATTATATCAGAATAAAGTAGAAAATAAGTCAAGTAACAAGAAACAAAGAAAGATGAGGGCTTAACTTCTTTTCAACATGCATATTAATCATCCAATTTCCCATATCCCATTTATGTATGCCCCATAGGTTCTATACTTTTACCAAGTTTTCAGCACATCTACAAAAATTTTGCACAATGTCGTACATGTAGTAAATTATTTCAAGACTATCCCCTGTTTAATGGTCAACCATTCCGAGTTCTCAAAAATTCCCAGGAATACATGGTTTAGGTTTTACAATCCTTGTCATATACAGCATCAATACCTTATACCATATGTAAGCCTCTTCTTGTCAGTACTGCAGTAGATTTTGTAGCCAGTTGGTTTCGGTGGCAACAAGTCAGGACTGAATTTTTTTTTGTTTTTTGTGGATAACACCCAATATACCTTAATCACTGGAAAGTTGTGAAGAGATGAAGACACTTTGGAAACATACACATTATGGTGATATTACAGTGCCTGGCTGTTAATAATATAATATGCCCTTCTTTCCCTTTTATACTCTATAAAATACCATGTCATGCTTATTTCTTGTACTTGCTACCTAGAAAAAGAGGTTCTCTGCTCGGAGTAAGATGTCTTCATAGCAGTTCCTGTTACCTACACTTTCAAGCACCACTCACATGACCCTCTGTAATGATTAAAGTATTCAGAGATTGTCTTTCGAGATACATGAACTTACACTTGCTTACTGTAAAACCAGAAATGTTCAGAACACAAAAATTTGAGGATTGTAAATAACAACCCATTTCACAGCAACAAATTTCACAAATTGCACAAATTCATACTGTGACAGTTGAGATTCAGCTATTTTTCTTCATGGAATTTGCAGAGTCTGAACCAGTGAAAAAAATATACAAGGGCTAAGGGCGATTTGCCCCCAAATTTCAGAAATAGCCTTCGTTAAGTTGCAAAATAACCCCTGTAAATTGCCATTGGGTTAAATACAAAATGTCATTTGGAATGAACAGAGGTAAGAAAAATAGCCCCCATACAGATAATCTTAATTTTTTTCCCAGAGACTCTCTGAACCATACACAAAATTCACAAACTCTAAACAAGTATGGGAGTTTCTGGTTTTACGATAAGTCCTCTTGGTCCAGCATGATGCACTGGTATCCAATGGATTCATCATCATACCTGAGGCATCAATGAGTTGGTCTATCCTAAGCTAAAAGTTCAGTAAGAGGCACTACATTTATTACCACTGATATCAAGTGGTTCCTTTACAACTTGGGTAAGAACTCAATATGCCATACTTTAGTCAATGGATTCATTACCGTGAGCAAATAGGAGCTAGCTCCTAGCTCCTTTCCCAAGTCTTCATGATGCCATGTGATTCATTTGATCCCCTCGATTCACTCCTGTTGGTATCAAAGGGTTCATGAAGAGTCTGTCTTAATTCTCAAGGTGCAGTACACCATACCAGATTCGTTACCTCAGGTAACCTTCCACCTTCCTAGCATAGGTATTACAAAGACTTCATGAACTGTCTGCCTGAACTCTTCTCAAGGTGCAGTTGGATTATCTGGATCTACTACCACCAGCATCCAGGATTTCTTGGCAGTCCATCCAGCCAAGACCTCAAGGTGTAATAGATGCCAGTAGATTTCAAAGGTTTCAAACGGTCTCCCTTTTGTTCACACCTTCAGGGTGCTAAGAAATACTGGGTGTATCACTATCCAGGGCATGAATTTTCTCTCAAGCTCAGCAGAGTTCTTCTTTGAAGGACATAATAACTCTTGATATGTCCTGAATGCATCATAAGTTCTACTAAGTTTCTTTGGAAGACATCAGAGTTCATGATGATGTTGTTGCAGCATCATACGCAGCTCACCATGTTTGGCCTGGCAACTTCCTTGAGGCATGAGATGAGACAATGACAGATGGCCACACCAGCTCCTGCTCTACAGGTCCCAATGTCCTGGACAGGTGACCAGCTGGGATGGAAATAAAAAGAAGGGAAAATAAGATGTTACTTTTATGACGATTTGAATTGAATATGATATATGAAATAAAACAAGCATATATGCTGACAGAAGTGGACTGAACCCCTCAAAGACATTAGCTGGAAAGGCAGGAGGGAACTGTTTGCTGGAATCTGTTTGAAAATATTTTTTTTCTTTAATTTGTATGATGAGCTTTCATGACTATAAAGCTTAGCCTGCTTGAAGAATTACTTAGCCTTTGAAAACCAAATTCATATATGCTCCACAGGAAGTAGGGGGATGGAAAAAATTCCTTCCAAGTGAAGAGATCACTAAAATAACCTTCCCTTTTGACATCTGCATACTTTGCCAGACTGATAACAAAGTAGATATATGCTTGTAGATAAGCAACTAGTGACCTGACAATGCCTTACACAAAGGGAAATCGGTAAAAACTACAGCATGTTATAATGTTATAACAAATGATATCTTATATAATTAATATTTTTTTCACAATGACCCACATAAACTCCAAGATTCTGTTTCTCTCACCAATTTGTTCCTGGGTCATAGCACTCAACTGATGTGAGATAGTTGGACCCATTGTGACCTCCAATGGCGAAGATTTTACCCCCTAGCACAGACACACCCACTCCGCCCCTGCTGGATGACATGGGTGCCATGCTGGTCCACTCATTCTTCCTGGGATCATAACGTTCCACTGTGTTCAGGGGTGAGCTATGATCAAAGCCACCTAGATATCACAAAGAAGAATATTAAAGAAGAAATTTTTAAAAGGCATTTCATGCATGCAAAGTCTCAAAACAAAGTCTCAAATTACTCAAATCAAAACATAACTTCAACTTCTACATTTGGAGTTAATTCACTTTAAAACGATGGAAGAATAAACTGATATTTGTATAAGGACATGGTATTGCCATTTCCTGCGAAATTTATGCTTCGTTAGGACCAACAATTATTGATTACAATTTTTTGCAATGTTCCTGTTAATTTGGTGTATGTGAATTTGGAGTAATTTTACTACAGGTAATTTACTCGTATTTCCACTGGGAAACACATTTACAAATGTGCATATAAATTTCTTTAAAAAAGATTTTCTGTGTTGTCACTTACCAATGGCATAGAGGTAACCATTGATGACAGATGCCCCTCCCCCAGCTCTCCTGGTATTCATAGGTGCAATCATAGTCCACTTATCAAGATGGGGGTCATATCGTTCACATGAACTAAGAGTTGATGATCCATCGTTGCCTCCAACTAAAAAAAAAAGGGAATGAAATAAAATGTTGCAATTAACTAGAACAACAACAGTACAGTATAAAATGTCATGTGGTTTTCATAGTACATACTGAATCACTTCTCCTCCCCCACCCCCCCCCCCAAAAAAAAATGTGTCATAATGAAAATGATATTCATAAATGTACAATCATGACAAAAAAAACCCCAACAAACACAACTGTCAAAATAAGCAAACTATATGTGTCCACAGATTTATCATGGGGATGGGTTCTTAAATTATAAACATACCATGTGCAATTATGAGGGACATTTTGGTAGCTTCTTAGAGGTCACATGAGGGTATTTTAGTTGTTCCAGGATTTCCAATGGTCTGGAATATCCCAAACTTTACATTTTTAGGTGAATGTACTGCTAGATTTCTCAAATATACAGGATTTCTTTAGCTTGATAATGCACCTCCCTTCTGCGTAACAGAGTCATGCTTCACAACTGCTCCTCAATTTATTATTCCCTATCACAGATATACATGTATCTCACATAATCCCCCTCCCCCCACCCCCTCAAATCCTCTTTGTGATGGTGATAATAACCAGCATAGATGAGGCCATTGAGAACAGCCACTGCCACACCGCCTCGTGCACAGTTCATGGATTGAGCAGAACTCCAGGAGTTGGTCTGGGGGTCATAGCGCTCCACATCACTGAAGCAGAGGTTGTCATCGAGTCCCCCGATGGCATAGATGGGTGTGCCAAGCTGCGTTACTCCAAGGCCTCTCCTAAACAGAAAGCACAGATATCATAAGAGATCAATAGGAATCAGTTAACACTTAATTGTTGCAGGTAGCTCACTCTTTCACATTACTTTTACAGTGAGTAAGTGCTCTTCTCACCAGCCAAGTATCCTCTTGCCTACTGGAACCGGGTGGCCCCCGTATTAAGCCTATGGGAGTCAGAACATTCAGGGCACCGTTTCATGAAAGTTGTCAGCACAGACAAGTTGTCATTCTGTGACAAGTTCAGTAAAATCCTTGGTTTTGATTGGCTGAGAAGCAATGGTCACCGATTGTTACTTACTTTGGTAATTGTCAGAGAATGATAACTTGTCAGTGCTGACAACTTTCATGAAACAGTGCCTGGTAGTAACCAGGTTTCTGTATATTCACAGGAAGATCTTAATATGCTGTAAAAGGGCTTGTTGGAGGGACACATTAATATAGTTTAGGGGCATTCACAGTCAGGGTTTGACACGAACAGGCATACGGGAAACATGGGCCCCTAAAATATAGGTCCGGCCTTCAGGATTTGAACAAATTTGACACATGGCTCAATGAATTTAAGAGCCTTCCAAGGGTGGAAGGGGGGGGGGGGGTGGGAGGAGAGGGGTGGAAGAGCAAATTTAACACAAGGCTCAATAAATCTTAAAGGGGGTACCCAATGCTGAAACAATGTTCCTTCATTTAAAAGAGCATGATTATATTAGCAGAAAAAAGCATCTGTCTAAAGTTTTTTAAAAAGTCATGTTGCCAAGAAAAACCCAAACTATGGTGAGATTTCAGCCTATTTTTGGCCCCTCAGCTGTGTCCCAGTTTCAATTGTGTACCCACAATGACGGTTACCTTGTCACACAATTCTAGCAAAATGCGCCCAAGGTATAATACATACATGTATTGTACAGTCTAGTGCACCACAACTGCAATGTTGGGTAACCACATTTACGTCATACCTCATACTCAAATTTTTAGGTCATCCCTTGACTGATCACAAATAATTTGCCAAAATGCATTGATTTTGATTAAAAATCATCAATTTTTTTTTATGTTATTGTTCTTAGAATTCTATTCTTGATCATATATCAAATTTTTTTTAACCATTGTGTAATCACTTTAAAGCCCAGAATTTCAATCCCTAACCCCAAACAAACAAGTTCGTGTGGAACCCTCCTCAAGTGAGTCAAATGCCTTCAAAGGGAGGAGGTGGGTGAGCATCGGTCCCTCTCCCTCTCCACCATTTCAAAGCTGCCATAAATTGTACCTACCGTGCTTTATTCATTGGTGCTAAGTTGACCCACTTGTTGGTACGAGGATCAAACCTCTCGGCTGTATTGAGATGGTCCCTGCCGTCAAATCCACCCACTGCAAAGACATGACCAGCTGCAAGAATAACAGATCAAAAATCCATTCATTTCCATTTATAAACAATGCATAATCAAAGAGCAATGATCAGCATTGGGACAAAGAACAGTAGAGGGCCTCCTAGTGATATGATTACCAGAGCCATTTATACACAGAACTTGGCCAACTTGGATTCTGGAGGTTACAACATGGTGCGTATTGCTTTTTTAGGCAAGCACTATACAAAAGAAATTGCACCATGTTGTAACCTACTGAAACTGAGTTGGCCAAACTCTGTCATCAAGGGCTCTGATAAATAATAGTACATATGACTCTTGTTCCAATACACTGTCAACTTGATCAATGCTAAAATTTTCCCAAATCTACCAACCTCAGAAAAATACATTTCTTCATTATTTCAAGAAGGAAATACAATTTATGTTCCTGCCAGACATTTATAATATATTGTCGCCCGGCTGGGAGGAAGACGCTGACTTTCGTGCAACACGAAAAGTTACTCATTCCCCGGCTGGCAGAGGGGTGGTAACTCTAGCACGACATTGTATTATTTGTGAAATGTGTGCTCGAGTTAACCCCCTTCAGCCAGCTGGGTGACAATATCATGATCAAGTTCCCTGTTCTCTATCATATCAAGGAATGATCAGAGAGACAATACATTTGTAAAATTTATCCTAGGAGTGTAATAATAAGAGCATACCACTCTTTTTTGTGTTTTTTTTTTCAAAGGAAAATTATCACGACAAAAGATGAAAAGATCCTATCATGTTCAGTCAACTTAGATTGACCCATGCATACCAGTACTTCAAATTCTGTTTATGAAAGTGTTTTTTTTCTTTTAAATTTGATCTACAACCCTCACTCTACAGAAAGCGTGTTTTACACCAAACGTTAATTGTATGTGAAGGTGAACAACTTAATGAATCGGAGCAAAATAACCAAAAAATTATGCAGGTACAGGTAAGTGTACATTTCTTGTCTTAATCACACTAGGGAAAATCACCTTCAAGCTTAAACTACATTAACAGTACATTTTACACATAGTTGTCAAGCTCTGCAAACGGTCTCTTGCTTAATATATATGCAAACATACCATGTATTTCAAGAAACTGGCAATTTTCCAATATTTCAATAAACTTTCCTTGAACCCATGTGCTGACACATACATGTATCAAGTGAAAGATGAGCATGGTACAAAAAAAAAAGGATGAGCATGGTATTGAAGCAGCATATATCCAATGAACCAAAAAGAGGTTATAGTATTTATAGTAAAAATTTGCCTCATAGTGAACTTTTGGGTAAATACTGTGGTGAGTGTCAAATACTAAACAAATATTTCATGCGAAATGGGGTGGATTTCTTATAAATTTGGAAGTAATTGTGCATCAAAGTGATACAGAGGTCAGTCCATATGGGTGGTATGCGATGAAAGACGAGTATAATTGGAGCTCTGAATTTATTTGTTACTGATGAAATTCCACTACATATGTAACAACATGTGTTATTTTCCATGATGTCAAGTTCCAATATTGGGAGAATGAATTAACTGAATGGCATACGGTGTCATTGTAAATCTAATCTTATTGTGCAAAATAAAAATGCTGAAATATTTAACCCATGCTTCATGTTTGAACCAAAACAACATCACCACTCCACAAATATATTTTGACTACAAGTATACAGCCTCATAATGACCCCCCCCTAGCTTTCTAAGTACAAAGTTGACACACATAATTTTACTCCAGTATGAATGGGTTTTCATCACTAAAAATACAGAACTGCCATCTTTATTGTTTTTCACTGAATTCATCAATTCCTCTAACAGCCGACCCCCCAAAGGAGAAAAAACAAACAAACAAACTAATTTGATTGTCGATTGCAATCAGTATTTTTCCCATATTCTGATTTAACATCAAGACAATAATTTTTCATTCTTCACTATATCTCTATCCAATATGCAGATTTTCCTCCAATCGTTAGTACAACTAAAAGGCAGAAACGAAGAAAGCTACACTTCAATTTACCAGAAAAATAAAATTCCATAAATGCAGAGGTAGACAAAGACATGCACACCTAATGCTAAAAATCTATTTTTTTTTTTTAAATTTAGAAAGCTTGGGGAAACAAAAAATATTTACATTGGCTTTCTTGATCCTTACAAGTCAAAATCATGTGCCAGAAATAGCTTTCTTCATAACAATTTTCCCCATTCATTGCAACAAAGATGTGCCTACGTTCTGCACTGTGCCTCAACTCTGTCAAAAATGTCAAATGGACATTTGACAATGTTTTTCTTCCAAGAGTTACAATAAAATTTTTCTTTCACAATAAACCTTACAAACAGGACGAGGAATAGAGGCGAGGTTGAAAAGACGCAATGCAAGATTAACCAACCGTCAGTTGCCGTGACCCCAACGTGTCTTCTCTTCATGCTCATCTCCGTGACGGGAATCCAGCGATTGTTACGCAGGTCGTAGCACTCATTGGACTTGAAGGGATCGCCTGTCGCTCCTCGACCACCAACCACAAAAAGAACTCCTGAGAGAGAGAGAGAGAGAGCAATGGAAAATGATAAAAATGGTTAATTCAAAGAACACTGGAATGATCTTTTTTTTTGTGGGGGGGGGGGGTAAAAGACACCTACGCTTAAATCTTCATTCAAAAATTCTAACAGCAATTGTCTTCAAATTGGTATTCCACAAATACAAATAGAAAAAAAAAAAAAGACAAGACAAAGCAAGGTCAAAGCGTGGTGAACTGGAACACCAATGTTAAATTAAAAAACAAGTTTCGAACATTTTTTTCTTCTCTAAAACAATTCATCAAAATGTTTTCTTTTTATATGATTTCATTTTAATACAGAGAGAGTGAGAGTACATTCACCCTTCACCAACTTGCAACCTTACAAAGATAACTTCACCATTGTATTCTAATCAAAGGAAGCCTTAAATGATGATAATGAAGGACAAAAAAATCCTTGGAATGTTACATTATCTGTCTTGTAATTTTCATTAAAAGAGCAATGACCCACCAATAATACAAGAAAGGTCAGGCTGCTAATGGATGTATAGTCATCTTACATCTTTTGGTAGGTCTGTGTAATTTTGTTTATATTTTGATGTTCAAAGCATGGCACTTGGTGCATGATAAACATTTAGATATTTCATTTCTACATTTACTCTCCAGATAGAAAGTCAAAGCCACATTTCGAGGTTACAACTAAATGCCAACTACAGCTAAACTATAACCACAAAAGCATCAAAGGTAATTCAAAATGGTAATCTTCACATCTCATTAGCAAAATACAACATTGACCATTTGACAGGAAACACCTAAGTTCAATCTACTTGCCTTTACCGTTTTACAATGATATCTTTATATCTTTCTCTATTCCTGTATTCCTGTATTTCTGTCTATCAATGCCTTTGTCTCTTTTCCTTGAATTCTAATAGGATATTACTTGCACTTTTAATTATCCTTTTTATCATCTAAAGGATGGAGGTATCTGTAGGGCCAGGACCTTGAATATAAATCACCATTGTTCCCTAAAACCCTTTTTACACTGGCAAAATTTTGCTTAGTCCCGGACTATCTGTGGGGCTAAGGGAGGCCTTACCCCCAAGGATAGTACCGGACTTTCCTTAGCCCACTTTCTGTTCACACTGCTTTTTGCAAAAGTGGGCTAGCCCCACCGATAGTCCCATACTAGCGGGCCCTGCAAAAAAGCAGGGCTAACCCTGTAATTGCGGTGCCAAGCAAGCCAGTGTAAAAAGCAAGAAGAAATAGTCTGGGGTTAAGCGACGAGATGCCCATTGACCAATCAGAAACGAATGCTTATCAGCATAATGTAGAGCGTGCGCAAAGCTAGTTAGCGATAGCATGCATGCATGCTCAGACGTTCGCTCACGCGGGATATCCTTGGCGGGCCTTCGGAAATAGTACAGGATT
Source organism: Echinometra lucunter (assembly GCA_029962745.1). Classification (NCBI taxonomy): domain Eukaryota; kingdom Metazoa; phylum Echinodermata; class Echinoidea; order Camarodonta; family Echinometridae; genus Echinometra; species Echinometra lucunter. Next base: position 17,210,025 of record CM057161.1, on the reverse strand, counting down.
AAGAAAATGCAAGTGTCAACAGCCAGCTATTCCTTGGCCCGGGCTAAGCACTGAGTATGGGACTTATTTAGCAAGTGTAAAAAGCAAAAAAAGATAGTACGGGACTAACGAAAGTCCCGTACTAAGCAAAGTACAGGATTAGGAAATGCCAGTGTAAAGAGGGTATAATCATGTTACGTGCTAACATAACTCATTCTTACGAAGAAAAAATAATCAACAGTCAACGCATTCCTTTCCTCTAATAATTGCCTTAAAATTCATATGGTTTGTGTGAATGAAGAAAAAAAAACCCATCCAAGAAACAAAAAAAAAAGATTTTATTAAAAAAAAACCCCAGAGATTTGAGCATCTTTTCTTACCAAAAGTCAATGAAATCTAGAGTATCCATATTGATATGAAACCTAATCAGAGCTTTAGGCTGTGAAGGATACACTTTTAAGTATATTGTACTTATCTCATACCTTCCTCTTTCCTGAACTTTTGACCTGCTCAGGATATATTTGATACTATAACACCTACCAGTTGATACAACAAGCTTCTTGTCATAAGTAGCTTTTTTTTCCATACACAAATAGGACAAGGTAACAAGAAGGTGAAAGTAAAAAAAAAAAAAATCAATGAAAAGGATGAGAATTCAATCAGAAAATAGATAATCACCTTACACGGGTCAATACATTAAATGTTAGAAAGAAAAGAAATGATATTGTTAGTGGCCTTACTAAGTTTGAAATGGAAGAGCACCGGCGCGTAGTGTCATAATCCTGACTAGTTCCAGAAAAGTAATTTTTCTATTGCACATTAATGCCACAAACAACGTACCTATTGTTTTAGGGTATAGGTCTCATTCAAATTATCCAGAGCCACCTCCAAACCAAGGTAAGAAGATTGTCGGAAACCTTTAAAAGTTTTCAAGCGGAACTGAGTACCAAAGCGTGATGTCACACTTCTGGCTTGTTCCAGTATTACATAGATTTTCTTACTGTACATGCATCAGTGCCACAGAAAACGTATCCATTGTCTCAAGGTAAGCTTATTAACAAGAGCCACTTAAAAGCAAGACAGTGATAAAGTTGATAGCCTTCAAAAGTCATAGGAGCAGAATAGATTACCAAACGTGATGTCATACTAATTTTAGCAGTACTTTGTTCTTCAAGGAATCACACTCGCTTTGCTCGAATAAATTCTCACTGCATGAACACCAATGCCACAGGAAATGAATCTGTTGTCTTTGAGCAGATCTCTAATCACCCAAAGGCCACACATTATTCTGCCTTGATGCCCTAATTACTGATCAAAAAATTAATGATCCACTTAAAAATTATAACAAAAAAGGAGGGCTCCTTCAACCACATTCTTTCGCTATCATTTAGTTTTGGGTTTTAGGCACCTAAAAGTAGTCAGAATGGGTTATTTCCTAAAACTGATGACATTCAGGACGTACTACACGTGCTAGATTTATCATGGCCTTACTGTGGTAAAGTCAGAAGTTGATGCAAACACATCTCCCTAGACCTAGAATCACAGGCCTACCAGGAGCAACATCCTAGAGGACCTACCATGCTCAACTGAAGAAAAATGTGTACAAATGATTACCTCACAAAGCCTGGATGACAGACTAATTTGACCCCCTTTTCCTCTACAGAGGGTAAAGGTAGAGTAGGGTATGGATGCATTTAATGAAATAGACGATACAAATAAATTGATAATAGCCCTTCCAAAATGGATACAATGTGGTCCTTGACACTTTTTGATATTAAAGGATGATATTCAAAAGCAGACAAGAGTCTGCATCAGAGTAATAAACAACCCTTTAACAGAGATATACAAATATTATAAATTGTAAAGTGAATGCTTAAAAGAAATAACATGACAAAGGCATAGTATACCAACCTTTGACCAAGTTCCCTCTAGGCCTAAAGTTGAACCTGGAGGTCAGCGTCTTCAGCAACAAACAATGATAACTGTGTCTGTTAAGCATCCATACAGTTTGTTTGTGCATTCTTTCTATTTATTTATTTAAAAATTTAATTCACAAATCTATTTTAAATTACTACTTTTTTTGGCGGGGAGGGGGGGGGGGGGGTCACAAAATATCAGCACATACAGTGTACTTTATCCTCTGAAGGTCAGAAAGGTCATAACTCACATCCTCAACAAGGAGTTAAATCCTTCTGGATCTCAGAAAGCAATACTTCTCCAAAAAATGTGAGTAATAAGTCAAGTAAAATCAAAAGAAATTGCATGGTATGACCTAGAAGTGTAGCAGGGTAGCCAAGCTATAAAAATTATAGAAAATGAATGTTTTATAATCTGTGTTGACAAGTTTGCACATATACAGGAATGCAACTGTAACACGGCCCTCACAAGGTCAAAGAAAGGTTGATGGCCAAGTGGTCCAATTTACAGATATAGTCCTAGAATAAGCCTAAAACAAAAATCCATTTAATTAGAGTCTAGACTTTAAGGTCAGTTGGAGGTCATATCCTATAGGATGAGCACGAGGTGGAACATGTGAATGAGTGCTACGCTATGATTGTTTATTTTGATGCAGGAATCAATAACACAAGCTTAGCTCCTTGCACGTGACGATGTGCACCAGCTCCTTTTAACAAAAGAGAAGGACGAGGAAGTAGTTCTATTGGAGATTAGAGTATCTAATGGCTGAGCACATTTCCATGCTGAAGTATATCACCGGAGAAAGAAAAAGACCAAAGAAATGATTAAAGGTTATTTACAGTTTTGGTAGGCCCTCAAAAATTATTCATCAGATTTCCTTGCTTTCAGCTGGTAAGCAGCAAGACAGTAGCGAAACTAAAATGCTGGTAAGATCAAACACTGAAAATTCAAAAAATTCACCACAGGGAACTATCTGTATACAATGCATTTTATTTTTCCAATTCTGAAGGTGTGATTATATCGCAGCCCTCGGCTGAATTGCTCCAAGTGCCAAGGTATCAATTGCAGAGAACAGCCAAGTTCCTCCTGACACATGTATGACCCTCCCTGTGGTTGGACGAAATCATAATTTCATTCAGATCCCCAGGGATAGCCCCTGTACCACTTTTACTTTGTTTGTGAGCCCTTGATTTGCACATCTGAAACCCCTCCTTCAAGTTCAATCCCCTGGTTGATCATCTTAAAGGGTCCCCTCCCAGTTTCCCAGGATACCAGGTCTAAGTTGGTTCAAAAGCTAACCTCTGAACTATTTTCACTTTGTTTGGGCCCTTGATTTGGCAATATGACACCCCTCCCATTCAATCCGATGTTCACAGTGAATATCTAAAGGTCTGTCCCCCTTCCCCATCCTCCTTCATGTGAGAAAACTTGAAAATTAAATCACAAGGGACCATTTCCCTCTTTTTTTTAAATCTTCATTTTCTTTCTTTCTTTCTTTTATAAATTCAATAGGGGACAGACAAAACTTGGGGGGGGGGGGGGAACAGGATTCTTTGTCTCACTGTATTATCCAACTATTCCAGAATTAAAAATCTGCATATCTTGAGCTATTCTCAATCTTATGCTAGGAGTACATACATGTACAGTTGTATAGAACAAAGGTTAATAATACATCAATCTGCAATACAACAGGTTTCCTTGGGGTCAAAAAAGGGACAATCGGAAATGTGTTTTGTGTTTGGTCTTAATAAATCTTTGCCGTTACCCTTCTTGTCGGAGGAAAGTCACGTCCGAAATCTCTAGACGGGTAACATGAAAAAAATGTGACAGTCGCGAAACATGATTTGAGATCAAATCTGGAGTATGATTGCAAGAACCCCCAAATATGAATTTGTTGCAAGAGAGCAAGAGAAATCATCAATTCTGAAATTCATTTACTCTGACTGGAGAATATTGATGGTAATGTTTTGTACGTGAAAACTTTAAATTGCATCCTGACTTGGTTGAATGAAAATAGAAAGACAAAATTTTCTCCTATTTTCATCAATATCTCGGTTGTTGACTGAAGGCATTTTGAAAATCTAATGTATTTCTTTTTTGAATCAAAATTGCAAATCTAATGTATTAAACTCACAATTTGTTTTGCTCTGAACAGTTGAAAATCAAATCATACTTGAAAAACAGCTCTTTCTTGATGCAACTAAAGATTTGTGACTTGCTACAACAGATAATGAAATCCATCAAACAACAATACAAGCAGCCAGTCTGTGACATCCACGGAAGGAAGGATACTTTCGCAAATATAAATCAGAAAATCAAGTCATTCAGCCAAAGCCCCCCTTCCACCCTTAAGAAGTTTTATATGCGTGCCAGTCGAAACAACATTTTTCGAGTAAACCATCGAGACAGCTTTCAAACTGTTTTAGTCCAAATAAAAGTTCCTTTCTGGGATAACCTTTCCCAAGATCTAGTTCTTTTACAACCGGTGGTATATGTTGATGAAAAAGGTGAGACATTTTTCTCCAATTCTCCCGGTTGGAAATCTTCTCTGAAGGGGTAAACCTTGGATGATTAACCCTGAACTTACAAGAGAAAGGTAGTTTGTCATCTCCCATCTTGAGAATTCCCAGTGGTGTTTACACTATGGATCCATGTCTACACACACACACACACAAATAATAGTACCTTCAGTGAAACTCTTTTTGGAAGCTCTTGGAATGAGTCAAGTTGTCTTAAATCTTATTAAAAGAAATCATCAGGAAAAGACTTACTTTTTAATGAATACTGTGCTGCTGAATTTGGGAAATATTACACACCTGGTAAATTATTTGACTAGCAACAGAATCATTACAAAAAATTTAAATCTGTAAACCTTAACTACAGATGCCCCACCCCTATCTCCTCCCAAGAATATGAATTTGTAACCCCATCCACCAATTACTGCACTATGTCCACCAGAATATTAGCACTTTAAGAGAATACTTGATAACTAACTGGGAAACATTCATACAATATTTTGACTACGGGGCCTGAGGGAGAGAAGGCTTACTTCGAACCATCGGGTCTTCGCGTCGGGCCGTGTAATCGCGTAATGCGACCTTTCGTGAAAAAAAACCCTTTTATTTACGAAAGGTCGGGTTCACCGTTTGAGAAATATACCAGTTAAATCTACGAAAAGTCGGGTCCATTAACCCGATACTTCGTAGAAATTAGCTAGAAAATATACGAAGGGTCGCGTCCTTAACGCACATTTCTACAACAAATAATTTGACGAAAAACGGCTTGAATAAAAGCTAGCATTTGATTCGTACAAAGTCAGCCTTTGCCACGGAAAGTCCAGAGGTGAGTACAGTTTAAATTTCGCTAATTTGTCAAAAATAGAATCTATTCCTAATGAGTTCTACATTGTGCCAGATCTGCGTTAATTTCTTTATATTTTCAAAGAACTGCTCTGAGCTGTATGTCATGAAATTATGTGCTATAAACTCACTAACTTTGTAAACTCTTTTCATCGTCGGCAGCTCATTGTTACCGCTGCACCCTGTCACGACGCAACATCTTGCCCAGACTTTCGGGCGGATTGCCTATGATTGTAAATGCAATGCAAAAACGGTTGACAGCGAGATTCAACGTTTATTTTATCCCACCTACATGCATAGTGTGTTGGCGAGTTGACGAATCAGTTATCCTAAATTGTTGCATGATGTATAACTGTGTAAAGCAAGGGGGAGGGCGAGGCGGGGTCTATGACTGTGTGTACAGTAAGCTCAGATTTCAAAGACAGCATAGGGAAGCATAATGAGACTAGGTATGATTTATATCCACTCAGTGTAACAGGGCTGCGTTTCACGAAACCGTCATAAGTCTAAGTTCATGGACATCCCATAGAAACGCGCGTTAATTCTACAACATGCGTTTTAATGGATGTCCAAGAAGTTAGACTTATGACCCTGGTTCCTGTTATCGGGGGGGGGGGGGGGGGGGGGGGGGGAGGAGCCCAAAATTTCTAGTAACTCGGTCAAGAATCAGTGGCATAGCTATGATTTCATTTGACTTTGAGGGGAGCTGTAGTGAGTACACAAAGCATTCAAAACACTGAGCACGCGAAGCGCACTCCATAGGGGGGAGGGTGCAGGTAGAGTACCTACATAAAGAGAGTAGCGACAACCCAAGATTTGAACGCCATTTTGTTTCCCTGTTACGCAACATTTCTATCAATTCCGATAAGCAAACGGGTGTTCGAAATAGAAGAATTTGAACGCCATTTTGTTTCCCAAGAAGTAGGACGTCTATGTCGCTACTCTCTTTATGTAGGTACTCTAGGTGCAGGGAGAGACTACCGCCCCCTTAGGTGAAATCCTAGCTATGCCACTGATTCTGAATTTACTTACCAGGAAATTTTTGGCTCTGTCCCCCCCCCCCCTTCCTCTTTTTTTTCCATATCTCTTCTTCTTTCTCCCTTTTCTTCTTTCTTTCCTTTCTCCCTTTTCTTCCTTTCCCTTTCTTTCATTTTTTTTCGTGGTGGTTTGGTGGATTTTCCCACTGAAATCCTTCAGGGGGAACTCTGTCCCTCCCTCCCCTGCCCCTGGTTGTTACACCACTGAATTAATCTTTTATTTGTTTGACTTTGTTCATCAGATTGAACATGCCTAGGTTGAAACTTAATGCTGCATTTATGTCTGCATCCACATCATGTTGGAGATGTAGGTGATGATTGCTTGTTGACTGAGACTGAAGAAAGTTTCTGCAAGATATGAGTTAGTCTACCACTCCAGTTATGGAAGGTAAGTGAATTCTGCATGAATTTAATAAGGTTGCTACATGTACAGGTATGTCAAAATTCAGCCAGGGTTTAGCATCATTTACAAGGCCATTGGCCTTGGTTGCAAATACACCCATTCTTGAATTTATTTGTAAACCCTGGCTGAATATTTTTTTTTTAAAAATTATTATTGTCTCCTTTGAAAATTTCATCAGTCTGGCATGATGAATATTTTTCTTCCTTGAGTTTCATGGGCACCAGGATCAAAATATCTCACCAACATTTCTTGCTTACACTTCATTAAGAAATGTATTGCTTAGTTAAAGCTAAATGATAGTTCAGCTTTACTTGTTCATTTTTACTATACAAGCAGAAACTATATTTTGTTTTCTGATTTCCTCTCATTTCATTTGCAAGTTTGTTTTTTATTATTAAATTTCAAGTTGAGATATTCATTGTTCAGTATGTGTATTGTTCTAAATTTCTGTTGTGTAAATTTCAATTGTATTTTGAGTTCTGTGAAATAAACTAAAATGATTTATAAACCTTGGTCTGCAAAGGTAAATATTGAGTGCTCCTACTGTCCATAATTTGTACATGTACTTTGCATTTATCCTAATTCAAGTCAACTTTCAATCTCATTTTTTTTCTTTAACAGAAAGAATTCAGCTTCTACTCTTCATTGCATTGGACCCCTGCTTTGGAGATCTGTCTCTCAATGAGTGAGGAGTCATGGCCCTGTATGCAGCAGGGGGGGGGGGAGGGGACAGGAGCAGTAGCTAAACCCACAATTCAATTCAATTCAAATTTATTGATATGCAATCAACAATTTTGGATTATTATCGACATACAAAATGTTGTGTAATGTCATTAAACAAAGTTACAAACAAATAATTGCATTATTTTTTTAAACTAAACCCCTCCCCATAGGTGTGTGCGAATTATTTGAAACTCTTACAGCAGATTATTGTTTCATTTGAGGATTTGAAAATTCATAAATTCAGTACAGTGTACTAGTAATTTGAATTGAATGATGAGTATGTAAGTTTCAAAATTACTTTTCAGTTGCGTTTTAATTGATTTTATTAATTTCTTCTAAAGGGATGTGGAATAGCTCATTCTTCCTGAGTTGTGCACAACATCTGACTATGAGCTCTGTTAATGATTTATTTACAAGTATTATTTAAAGTAGAGAAGGATTCTATTGGGCCTTGATACATGTTGGCAATTTGAATTATTAACATTTGAATGGTAGTGATGTAAAACTCTGTAGTCTGTTCTTTATTTTGTTGTAAGTTGTGAACACAGTATATGATTTTTAAAAATTGTTGTTAGTAATATGAAATATATTTTACTTTTAATTGATGAATGAAGGCTGATGTAGTTTCCTTTTTATCGGAATGAACCTATTTTAACATGTACATGACTGTAATCACCATGCAGAAAAATAATCATTACATAGCCAATTCATTTTTTTTTTACTACAAGTGTACTTTGATATTGATTGTGTAATCCCCAGCAATTTTTAAAACAATGTGATAATTGTAATACATGTATCCGGGACATGTATACATGCATATCTAAGAAAATAATGAAGCCCCCCTCTTATGAAATGAATATGGGGGTAGGTGAAAAACGAAGCAACCAAGAGGGTGTGTTCAAGAGAGATGGAAAGGGTTGGAAAGAGAGACAGAGATAGATACAGGAAGAAAGAGATGAAAAATCAATTCAGGCGAGATTATTTGATGAAAATTCGAGGGTGTCCAAGAGAGAGAGAGAGAGTGGGGGGGGGGCAGAGAATGGGAAAGGATGGAGTAGTGGAGAGTTTGTGAAGGAGATAATTGCAATGTATATGTGTTTTGTGTTGATTAAATTTATCAGATTTTCAAAGTGCATTATCTTTTGAAGATCAAGGTCGTACATCTACAAGCCATATACCTTTATGGATATTAATAACAAATTCTTTGGTATAGGTCTTCTCACGCATTCACCAAAATTTTATCATCACACGTGATTAGCCACCCCCCCCCCCCCATGATCAGTGATAGTAAAGAAAAGATATATATTTGGCATTTCCATGGAAGTCTGTTAATACGTTAAAATTCAACAGTTTGGAACCTAATTATAATGAAACTGAACAGGGGCGTAACAGGTACCTGTTATCGGGGGGGGGGGGGGGGGGGGGGCAGACCCCAAAATTTCCCGGTAACTAGTCTACGTCTAGAATCTGTGGCGTAGCTACGACTGATTTTAGGAGGACGGTAGTGCTCCACCGGCGTAAATCCAATTTGAGGAGTGGGGGATGAAAAACTTTTTAAACCACTTTTCTGGTTTTGAATCGCATTTTCGAATAAGAATTCTAAAATATGACGAAAGAGCGAAGTGAGCGAGCCAAAAATAACCACTTTTCTCGATTTTAATCGCATTTTCGGATGGAAATCCTAAGATTTTGACGAGCGAGCGAAGTGAGCGAGCCAAAAATAACCACTTTTTTTGTTTTCAGTAGCATTTTCAAATAAAAATTCTAAAATATGATGTTTGTTTATGAGAGATATTCAGAATTTTTACTAACTGATTAATCAAAATATATTTTCTTCCTGTGTGTCTGCCTGGGGGAAATTTGTACACACCATCCCCCCTCTCCCCGTAGTGGGGGTGATAGATCCCCCACCCCCTGGAATTTACGCCAATGTAGTGTTCCCTAGAGGGGAGGGGGAATTTTCCCCCTCCCGCACGAAGCGTGGAAGCTCCGACGTTTCTTTGAATTGTTAGTTGTCGGTAATTAAGTCTATCTTCTGCGGCGTAACTAGGATTTCATTTCTAGGGAGATGGTAGTGCTCCGTAGGGGGTGCAGGAAGCTCCGACGTTTTTTTCTTTTTGCTGTCAGTTCCCGCTCTTCTTACGCTTTCTGCTTGTTATCGGGGGGGGGGGGGGGGGGAGCGTGCATACGCATAGCCAAAAATTTCCCGGTAATTTAGTCTAGAATCAGTGATTTCATTTTAGGAGGACGATAGTGCAAAGCGCGCTCCCTAGGCATGCTAGGGGTAGGGTGCAGGGATGGTGATTTTCCCCTCCCGCGCGAAGCGCAGAAGCTCTGACGTTTCTTTGAATAAATTGTTCGTTGACTTTTCCCGGCCTCTTACATTCTCTGCCTGTTATCGGGGGGGGGGGGGGGGGGGGAGGGACAGAGCCGAAAATTACCCGGTATCTAAGTCTAGAAATAGAATATGCGGAGGTGAGCCCGCACCGCGATTTGCTTGTTGCGAAGCCCTTAGCGGGTGGGGCCCAGGGTTCTGGCTTAGGGCCCCCTGATGGGGCCTACAGGGAAAGCCACTGCGGGGTTTGGGTACTAAATTTTCCCTCATTTCTTTTGTTTCCCTTTGCCTTTTTTCTTTTTCCCCCTTTCCCTCTTTTCCCCCCTCTCTCTTCTTCTCTATCCCCCTTTTCCTTTTTTCTTTCCCGTTCTCCTTCTTCCTTTCCCTTTCTCCTTCTTTCTCTCCCTTACTCCTTCTTTCTTTTCCTTTCTTCTTTCTTTTCCTTTCTTCTTCTTTCTTTCCCTTTCTCCCTTCCTTTTTCTTTTTTTCCCTCCCTTTCATTTTTTCCCGGTGGTTTGGTGGATTTTTCCCGCTGAAATCCTTCCCCCGGTTGTTACGCCACTGAAACTGAAGGACTTGCATATCATAAATAGATTAATATCAATTTTTTTTTTTTTTTACCCGATACTTCGTCATTTGAAGGTAGTTTTCTCACGAATATTCGCGTAAAAGATTAGTCTTATGTCAATGACCACAATTGCTAAAAATCACATTTTTACCACACGATTTACCCGACCTTTCGTAAATACAGGGGGCTGTTTTTATGAAAAGTCGGGTTACGCGATTACACGGCCCGACGCGATCACCCGATGGTTCGAAGTAAGCCGGGAGAGAAGACAGCACTCTTCCCATGATTCCACTGAAAAGGAAAAAAGTGTAAAACCACCTTCTAAATTAAAACAGGATTCTATGAAAGTCTAGATTCAAAATATTCCAAAAGCTAAAAGAAGAAAAAAAACTAGATGAATCCTTGACAGCGCACGGTCGAAATTTATGCCTCCGCCATTGCCAGGTCAGAAATATATGGCACATTCATGGTGATTTTTTTTTTAATTTTCATGTATACAATGACATCTTCGACCTTGACCTTTGACCTTGTGACCCCCAAATCTAATGACACCATCATGAGACCTTCCATATGCATACATGAGCCTAGTTTGGAGTTGAACCGGCACAGAATTGTTAAGTTATCACAAGAACAAGCGATTTCCATGTATATAATGACCTCTATGACCTTTGACCTTTGACCTACAGACCCAAAAATCTAATCAGATCATTGCCCCACCCATATGCATACATCAGCCAAGTTTGAAGTTGATCTGTCACATGGTTGTTGAGTTATCGTGAGAACGAACCATTTTTATGTACATAATGACCTCTATGACCTTTGACCTTTGATCTTGAGACCCCAAAATCTAAACAGATCATTGTCCCTCCCATATGCATACACGAGCCAAGTTTGAAGTTGATCCATCAAATGGTTCTTAAGTTATCGCGAGAACGAAAACGGGACGGACGGATGGACGACCCGAAAACATAATGCCTCCGGCAACCACCTATGGTGGGCGGAGGCAAAAAAAAAAAAAAGAATTAGTATAATTATTGTCCTTGATCTTTTGAGATACCACAGGGTAGAATAACTTTGGGTGTGGAACAACCCTCTGATGAACCCTCTGATGAGACAATTAACACCTTTTTGGCACTCCAATTCTATGCACACTTTGTCTGGGAGTGTAATTGGAACCGCACCCCCTTGGTTGAGCTGGCAAAAAGAGAATAAGAGGACATCAAACTTTCTACTCTTGGAGTTTCCTAAGATTCTCCCTGGATTCTCTCTCAATGCCAATGCCAGCCTGACCTCTGAAAGACCTATGGAAGAATCATTGCATCAATGTATAAAGGTGATAGCACTCATCGATGCTACATGGTTGTTATCCCCTTTTTACACTAAGGTTACCCTTGTATGAAGTTGTAAAAAAATAAAATGAAATGGTTAGTTAAATGGTTGGTTATTTTACCTGACTGCTAAAATGCAAGTGCTAAGCTTGTAAGTCAGCAACCAGGGGACTGAAGGCTTTAAGCTTTTCTAAGGGACTTGGTAATGAGCAAAATGCCTTACCAAGGGGCACTAGCACATCCACTTGGTTTTGAACCTGGGTACTCCCAGTCACAAGGCCAGTGCTCTACCACTGAGCCACCACACCCCAAGTCTTTCATTTACAATGACACTTCTCTCAAGTTTGCTGTTGATCCTGTATTTTCCTGCGTTTTTCTGATGTTCTTCTCCACATAACAGACTCTGCAACTTTATCTCCTCTGGAAAAACCTCAAGGTTTGTTTTTTCTTTGCTTGTAATCTAGAGGATAGATATATTGTGGCATGAGAAAGGACTCTAAAATCCCACTGATTTTAGGACCAGGCATGAACGAGAAAAACAAACACAAAAACAAAAACAAAATGAGCAATACCTATTTGTCTTTGTTTTATTGTAAGGCAATGCCCACAGCTACAGGTAACAAAAAGTGATTTGGAAACACACTCTGGGTGTGACTTTGGTGCCGACGAGCAATACTGATTTGTCTTTGTTTAATTGTAAGACAATGCCCACTGTTAAAAGTAAATGTGATTTGGAAATACACTCTCGGTGTGACTTCGGTGCCAACATCCTTTGAGAGTAATTCGAAAGTCACAACCTTGAGAGTCATAAAGGTTCAAGCTAAGAAATTCAAGCTTGCAAAATTCGTGGCACCTTATCAAAATTGCGCATATTTGACGTCAAGCCAAAATCATTAATGTTACAAAATATATTTTGCAGAATTACACAAAAGTTCACATTGTGGACATATAGCCTACACCCTCCTATCTTCCCATTTTGTATTTTTCATTATGTTTAAGTAGAACAGAGAGAGAGAGAGAATAAAAGAACAGAAAAATATTAATTTTATCTACAACCTTCATTAGACATCTCATTTTTCATTTTCCAAAGAAAGAATTTATGGCATTCTGCCCAAGGACTCTCTGTCAAAGCAATTTGGATATTAATAATTTCACAATAATGAAGGTATATCAAATTATAAAGTGTACAACTTTGTCAGCTTTTTTTCAAAAGGTCAATGTGAATGCTACAGGCAATTTGCCTCTAAAAAATGCAGCATTTCTTACACCTAACATTCTCCCGAGAGTCGAGTCCTTATTTAGGCCAGACTTCAAGGGTGATTTTTGATGATTACTGCCAGCATCTTTCAGCTTATTATTGGTTCCTTTCTTTCTTTCATTCGTTTGTTTCTTTTTTAACCTAAATTTGACCTGAGATATAAATAAAGATGAGATTTTGAAGGGTATTCACCAGAGAGCATTCATCTAAGTGGCCAATCTTGCCAAAGGAGACATTTCTGCATACTTTGTTAATAAGCGATGCTTAAAGCTAGAACAGATTGTTTGATCTCCTGCCATGAAATAATTATTGAGAAAATGACATTCAATAAGTGCTATCTTGTCAAAAAGCTTTTGTCTGAAAGTTTTTGAAGTACAGGTATGTAAATAATTAAAGAAGACAAAAGTCAAGGCTGCAACCTTTCATTTTAACATGATTGAATATCAAATGGACTGCACTGAAAAACTGCAGTCAAGCAAAAGACAAGAGGGGTATTGCTATGGTCCTATCATTCTCTCTCTGGCCTACCATAATTATGTTTTGGGGTTAGGTTTTGTAAACTAACAATTGCTGAAGGGATGGAACTTTCATCCCCAAAACATCTTAAAATTTGATGGGTTGAGCTTTTTAGTTCCATTAACATTTTTTTCCTCCAAATTCAAGGTAGGGTTAAGATTAGCTTTATCAAATCATTAAAAAACAGGACCAATACATAGAGATATTTCTATCTGTACTCCATACCACTTGTCCTACTCGTCTATGGACCTTGCCCTGAACCTGTAATTGATCACAGGATACTGGGACCTATTCCAATGGGACCAAGAAGGGGCCAATGTGATATAGGACCATGTGACGTACACAAAGACGAATGACGCATATGTGACGCACATAAGGGTGTGTCTATGATCCTACGTGTATTACTGGTTGTATGTCTCATGCTACCACACCCTTAACCCACAGGATCAAAGAAACAGCATTGGGACTACGTCCTATGGGAGTATGTGATGCACATAAGGACGTTTCTATGATTCTTCATGTACATGTATCACTGGTTGTATGTCCTGTGCTACCACACTCTTAAAACATAGGATCAAGGAAATAGTATTGGGACTATTATGGGAGATACGACCCATGAGATATACATGTGACGTACATAAGGGTGTCTGCTGCTTCTCTATGACTCTAGAGCATCACTGATTTACAGTGTAGGCCTATGTCTCATTCTACCACACCCTAAACCCGCAGGATCGAAGGAATTGGGGATATGGGACCAATATCACGTACATGCAAGAGGATATGGGCATGTCTATGATCGTAATATATTAATAATGGTAAATCTTATTCCTGTACTATAAAGTCCCGAACCCTCTTGGTACTTTCTGGACCAAGTCCAGAAGGACCAATGGTATTCAGAACTAAAAGATGGAGAAAAACAATGCAGCAAATGACAAAATATTGTACTTATTCCAGTTTACACCTCTTACATGTAACCTGAAAATGACCTCTAAAACATGCAGTCTTTGAATAGCTTTAGAGGTAGTAACTAAAAACATTTAACAGAGAGTGACACACTTTTGGTTCTCACCAGACAACACGGAGAGAATAGATAACTTCAAGCTACATAAATTGGAACCAATTTTTTGAAGTACTGAAGAAGCCGGGTCACTAGAGCAATCGAAAGTACCAAGTTATGCTCTTTACCCTAGTTGGTTTGTAGTTCTGTACTGGTAAATGGGATCATCATATTATACATGTGCTCTGCACATGTTCTATTAAATGTTTCCGTCTTTCCAGGTAACAATAAAGCATGACTCATGGTGATAGATGGGTCCTGTAGCAAAGTTCAACATGAACAGTTGAGGGCAGGTTCAACAAATGTGTGAAATATTGTTTCCTCAGTGTTGAGACATTTACTCCCCAGCATAGTGTTCCTGTCAAACAACTGTAAATATTGTGATATACAGCTGTCAACCACTTCATTGCATGATTAGATCATAGACTTTTCACCCCCCCCCCCCCATGGTATGCTCTAGCGGATTTGGTGAGGGGAATTTATCACAGACGACTTCCGGAGTCTTCCAGACCCAAAGACAGCATGAGGGAATGTGTTCTATGTTACCATGTTATCCTTCTCACTCATAAAATGAAAATGTTTAATCTCTTCTCTTGAACAAGAGTTGACAGTTGTCATTTTTTATAGTCCATTTGAAACTCAGTACAGACAATCTTCGAGAGTAAGGGGGATAGGGAAACCCCTTTGGAAATAGGTCACCATATAACCTTCAAACAAAGAAGGTCGAAAGCAAAGATCAAAAGCGTGAAAATGGGTTATTCAGAAGATAAAATATCTGCGGTATATAGGCTTTCATTTTGAAAGTAGTTTAAATGTGGGCCTGAATTGATACCATCCCCTTTTTTGAAAAGGCAATAGTTCATAAGAGCTTTAGAAATTCTAAATGTCTTGAGAGCATGACAGTGGACAAATGGTGAAGGATGTATAGCCTTTGACAAATACTCAATATCATGCAAGATTCTTTTTCTTTCTCTAGATTTGGGGTTTGATTCCAAGGCAAATATCATATTGTGAGTTGTTTTTGAGCATAAAGATCTTCAGTAAAAACTTGTTTTAAGTGTTTGTACCTTTGTAAACCAATTCACATACACCTTTGATTCGAGATAATAGAATTGGTCGTGTCTTAATACTTCCGCCCTCAAATGGGGTCAGAAGTAGGACAAAAAAGTGGCATACATCCCATGACAAACTGTCCATTTTTCATCTTGTATTATGAAGTAATCACATATGAGGTCAAATTGTCAATTTTCTATTGATTTATTGTCAGCAAAGTTCCACCTGTCTGACCAATGGTCAGTTTTTTGTTAAGAAGGGGTGGGGAGGGGCTTGATATAGTCTTGACTCCTCAGCTGTCTTCTATAACTGAAATTCAAGAGTTTGTAATATGTCAGGTATAAAAGAAAGAAGATTATCATTTGCTTGATTCTTAATGTTAATATCTGACTGAAGCTCATATTGCAGTTTTGGCTCTTTGACTTGAGTTGATGAACATTAAGAAGCCACTAATTCTAGCTGATGTGAAGTTTTCATACATTACATATGAAAGGTGATAAATGATTTACATTCTGGCCACAATGCAGGGTGTTGATTACATGTATGTCTCTTAAATGATTCTATAAAGGATACATACAAATGAACTCTTGGATTTCCAAAGACATATTGTAGGAACAAGACCTACATACATGTAGGCCTACAAGTAAGCCTGAGCTGCAAAAGAAGTATTATACTAATGATTGGTAGAATTCTCGAGGCAATGGAAGGCAGCATATCCCTAGAAATCTGTTCTGACCTGGAATATCCAATTTCACACAATTCATAGCTTACTCCCAGTTATGAAACTGACAACCTAGCAACAAATATGACCAGAAAGTTTTGGGTTTTCATAAAGGTCACTTAAAACTCCAGGGTGTGCTGCAGTGTTTATAAACAAAAAGACTGACAACATAAGTTGATGCAGCTATGAATCGTGTGATGGTACACAACTTTTGCAAGGTCACAAGTGTTTACAAACAAAAGAAAGGTAATGGAAGTTTACAAAATGAATTGTGGGATAATCCACATTTCTGCAATGCCAAATTGAGGTGTGTACAAAGAAATTTGGCAGAATAAATCTTTTTTTTTTTCATGATATAACTTTTTGTCGATGATAAAGCCTTGGTCTCTGATTCGCAATGTCTCTCTGCTTAATTTTTTTCTCCTGGTCTTGGTCTTCAGTTCTCTGGTGTCCACTTCAAGACTGATTTCTAAAATGCTTAAATATGACATGAAATAGAGTCCTTGGCACTGCAAGTTCTTTTTTTCTTGATGATGAATCTGGATTTAACTGATGTGAAAATGCTCTCGACTTTTGCATTGGACCTTATTTTTTGTAAATATATGGTTCAGTTTGCCATTGGATTTAGGCAAGGTTTAGTTTCAGGGTTATAGATACGGTTAGGGCTACAACTGTAGGTGGGCTTCAGTGCCTGACCCAGGGATCACGTTAACAAAATCAGTGTAGAAAGTTGACAATGGAGTAGACCTTGCCAAGCATGTGTTGTAGAACCCTCCAAGCACCTGAAAGGCTGATTATACAAAAAAAAAATTATGTAAGACATATTGTTGACCTAAATTATAAAACACTACCTGCTGAACTCTTCCTTGGGATCAGTCTATTAGGATCTTTGACCAGACTGGAGGTGGGTGTGTCCCGGAGAAGTTTCCCCACAGACAAGTGGTAGTTCTTGGCTTCATCTACAAGATCTCTGCACTTGTGGCACTTCTTGATCAGCTCCTCTCGCTCCACCTCCTCCATCAGGTAGTTGGCTGGCACCATCGGGAGACGTACCTTTAAAAAATAAAAAATAACGAAAGTCATTGGGTATGTTTACACATCCCCATTAGATTAACATTTTCGTAATTTCTCATCAAGGCAAACGATAATTGCAAGATAACTGTACTAGTGGCACTTCTTAATCAGCTCCTCCCACTCTACCTCTTCGGTCAGGTAACTGGCCATATATGTACATGTACAAGGTAAAACAATCAGTGAACGTAATAGATGTTTTCACTCAATCCCATTCATATAAATATTCTTATGGGAGTAAATACACATTCAGAAAATATCAGGTTCATACAAGCATTTGTGCAGTATGAAATACCTCCAAATACATGTACAATTTACAAATAATGAATAAAAACTATTTTTAAATCAAATTCTTAGCTTTCTAATTTTGTTAATGAATATTTCTCGAACTTTTTCTCTAAATTTTCATCTGCTTTTCCACAGCATGAGGTCAAAGTTAATCTTTAAAGTAGATATAAGAAGGGAATAAATGTCCATGAATTTGGTATCTATGCAAAGCATATGCTATTCATAAGGTGTTTATTCACATGGCAAAGCACAAAAGTCTTCTTGCTCCTGGATATCCTTAACTGAAATGTCGAGAAATACCCTCCTCAGTCAGCCTGGAAAACCAGTCACGGAACAAGTCCACTATGCGTGACGTCACGAAAGGGGATAAGTATTTTTACATACCCGGATGTTCCATACAAAGCATGTGCAGAGAGAGAGAGATTTCTTGAGTTTTTTTTTTTCCAAAGCCTGAAAAGTCAAATGATTCAGAACTCTATGATCAATGCTTTCCCTTCTTATACATGTAGTTGATAGTGTGAATATCAATTATCTGGTTTAGAATTATGATATATGCATGCTAACAATGCGAAATTAATTGATATTTTCACCATTATTTTTGGTGTGTGTCGAATTTGGTGAGATCACGAGAGAGCTTGCTCTGAAACTAGATCCGGCCAGCCGGTCGTACAGAAAGTGCATGAAGAACGTAGGAAGCTCGTGTGTGTATAGTATAGCATGGCGTGCAGCGTGTGTATAGCACTTGTGTCAAAAACAAAAAAGTGCTGCGTATAGTAAGTGTGTACCCAGTGAGCTTTGGTTGGTGGCTTGCATAAGCCAGCGCAATATCTATCAAGCCACCGCCGGGTGTAGCCAGCTGGTCTCCCAGCCGAGAATCTGCTCTCTGCAAAAACGTCCAGGCAGGAGTCGAATCACTCGCGGATGAATATCGTTCAACAACGACGTCGTCAGCTGGAGATCTCTGTATCAAGTTTGATATATATTTTTGGAATGTTTTTCTGTTTTTTAGGCTTACTGCATCCTTTTGAGGCAGTCACACATATGAATGATAAGTATGATCATAGTACTAGGAATTACTGATTCACATAATTGATCCTGCAGACCAACGACACCCATCTAACATTTACTATTCGTACGTGTAGGTTCGATGGTGATTGCACCTTGTTTTCCGAGACAGTAAACTCGCCTTAAAACTCTACAAAAAGGAAACTGTGCCCATATAAAAAAAAATCAGCTACTGAATATGTTGTTTTGTGTTTCTTCATTCAAATAAAAACATAAAGTCTTTCACATTATACCATTTACGAATTTACAATGACAATCTAAGCTTGTAATAAGAAGGCACTTTTACATAGGCACAGCACTGCCACTACTTCCACCGGCGCATGCAATCCCCTTTCGTGACGTCACCATCGAGGCCCTTGGTTTCTGTGTGCGACCCGGCATTTCTGACTTCGAGATTTTGTTGAAGTTTAGTCGCTTAAATTCACCATTCTGAACTTGTTTTGTGGTTGAACACCACTCAATATTATTTTTGGGGTTGATAGCTTTCCATTGATGTAATTATCGCAATATTTGTGATCGCTTTCTTATATCAACTTTAAATATAATCACAGCTCTCATTTAAAAAAAAAAAACACCTTTCACAGATCAAGTTCTACAACATATCGCAATGGCAATGCAAGGAAGGATACTTAGATGTAAGTTTAGTTCACTGCACTATTAGTATTACATTTCTTATAAGACTGTCATCATGCCTGTTATTGTTTATTAACATCCTTGCCCTCTACCAAGAAATCATAACCTTCCCCATGATTACTACCAGTATCATGACGATGTTTTTGCTAAGAATCATAGATGTAAACAAATCAATAAATATAGACAACTTTCTTTTTTTCCCCCTCTCATTTTCATGATGTAACTTAACACCTGATGCAAGTATTACTATTAGACCATGAACCCATGGAGCCAAAAGTTTGTTCGTCTGGCTTAGTCTACAAGAACAGACTCTGTTTTGACACCTCAACACATTCATGACTCCTTGAGCCAAGCCTACATGTATCAGAGATGAATACAACCTAGAAGCCAACCCAAATCCTGCACCGTGTCACATTCACTGGCACATGACACGATTGACATCCCAGTATAGGTTCCAAGGAGCTGCATTTTGGGATTATTGCAACAAGTAACAAAAAGTGTACCCATAAATAAATTAGACAAGACCTAGCTAACTGTAACAGGGTTGATATCACATCATTTCCGATATAAGCAACTGATACAATGTAAATGAATGCTGATACTTTTTTTTTTCCGGAGCAAAAGCAAAATAATCCCAAAGTTGTAGAAATTTCCTAACTTTCTGTAGATTTGTACATTCTAATATTGAAAAAATGCTACATGTAGCTGGCTAGAGACAGCACTTCAAGGATCTAGTTTTATATAAACATGGTATCACATCACACTTGAAAGGAAAAATAGCACAAGGACAGAGAGTTAAAAGTCTACATGTATGTCAATAGCGACAGGTAGTTCTTTTCATAACAGCAACAAAATGAACTTTGTTTGAAAACCATAGCCCCATGTCCAAGGACGGTACCATACTTTACTGTATAAGAGTAAAACTGTCACACTATCAAGTGCTATTATGAGAAAAAGGAGTGGAACCCTCACATATACATCTACACTGTACATAATTCTATGATTATACAGATGATCAAGTTCACTCCATTTTCAGTATACCCAGTTGTTGCGTGTCCGGACAGGTTGTGTATCTGGACAGTCGATTTTAAACAGCCATTAGAAAAAGTTTACAAGCAAATTTTCTTAAATTTTTTAATACAATTGTTTGACAATATTATAGAGAACAAATGCTGATGATGATTAACACTATTCAATGCACGATTTTTGTCTAATCCAAAGACAGAAAAAGAAATGTTCATTTTTGTTACGTGTCCGGACACCCGACCCCCCATCCTGATAAGTATTCTTGGTAAACTGTGTCAGGGTAAGAATGTTGGTTTATGTGGAAATGGTGCAGAACTTTTCTGTAATAAAACCAATATGACATGTGGTACAGAATCCACCCCCTGCAAGTTTCACCACAGTGTGGTAATGCCTAGCCCAAACTTTCTCATGTGCTCATTTTAATGATGTTTTGGTGGGGATACTAAGCAATGCATCCAGACATAGCGGAGTAAAAAATACTTTGCTTACAGGAGCACATTTTGGATTTGCCAAACTTTAATCCATCCTTTAACCCTATCTCAATTTAAGCTTCCTATTTCGCACAGCTTTTGGAGCTTTCTAAAGCTAAGCAATTCATAGCTCTGAAACATTTGCTGAGACAGACTGCTACAAGGTACATGTACATGTAGCCAGAATCAGGACGATCTTATGGGTCCAAGGAAATTCCCAGGTTCTAGTTGATTACAACACTGCCCGTGATCTCTCCAAATATTCTAGGAAATCCTAATGCAGCACAGAATTAATCTTTTTTCTCTCTATTTCAGGCACCAAATCAAAGTGAAAATATCTGGCAATCATTCACGTGCTTGGCATCAGACATTGGTCACATTTTCTGAAAAAAGTCTTATTTCATATCCCTACAACAGGTGTGTATTCTGCAGAAGATTCAAGAGCAGATGTTCACTTCCAGCCGCGGACGCAAGACGTGCCTGTAGCTCCTCGTAGAACCACCTGCCATTTATTCTGCTGACCCAGAATAGAGAGCCAAGGGGGTCAAGGCAGATCAACGTATGGTTGTGATATGATGGAATGTCATTCATTAATGCTCAAGTGTGGTAGTCTAGGGGATTAGCATGTTTGGGTGTTGCGTGCCATAAGACGTCTCAGGATTCTTAGCATGGCGGGTATAGGTTCAATCCCGGTGGTTCAATGGAAGATGATATCCCAGACGTATGACCTCACCAACAGAGTGCATGAGTCTCAGTGGCATCACACTTCATCATTCAACTCTCCACAGATTTCCATCACATATAATGTGTTTGACCATGTTTGACACATCAAGGACAGAGACTTTTCCTAAATATGCCAAATAATTTTTTTTCTTGAATTGACAATATTATTTTTTTACTTTTACACCTGAACTTGCCCAACAAACAGGTTACCTCGTGAATTTTGCTATTTTACAAGGAAAATTGTATTTTTTCCATATTTATTCAATGTACCAGCATTGCAATGATTGTGATGCACTGTTCTTGACAAGAAGGTTTCCGTGATGATTTAGTGAAATTTACAAGAGAAAAGATGATTTAAAGAGCAATTAAAGTTGAGATAAATAAAAGTTTTGAGATCCAGTCAAGCTAAACCAGTACAGTACGCGCATTCAATACCGGAAATGAGTGGGTTCCGAAGCCGAGTTGAATTTTGTAACATCCGCGTAATTTGGCTATAGTTGACAGCAAGAATTACATGAGAGGTATTAGTATCTCATTGCAGGCCAATGACAAAGTTCTACTGGCATATCACAGAGAATCTATCCGGTTGAGAATAGATACTGGATAGTTGATATACAGGTATATTGGATAGTTACTATTCCGGGAAATTAGCATCATATTGAATGGTTGCCTTACCAGGATGTCGAACGATGTCGTCAAGAGATCACAATGTCACAAACACAGTAATCATTTACCAAACAACCTCATCATCAACTCCTTGAAACAAAATCACTGAAATGAAAGTGATTTCATCCACCAAGTCCAATGAGTCAAATTTACTTTGCTACACTTGGAGCCCTGTAATTCAGCATCAGCACTAGTGACATAATAAACAAGAATAGATTGTTGTTTTAACATGCATTCACCACAAAATTCATAGAACATACAATGCAGTATTGTAGAATTCAGCTGCTATGAAATGACTGATCCATGCAAAAATTCATGTTTACTCCATTTCGCAGAATTTGGGGGATACTTGAAGACAGTTCCAATTTCAAGAAATATGCATTTTAAATGGGAACAAACCAAATTATTCTGAACAGGTTTTACAGAAGTAGAGCAAGACCTACATGCCTTGGAAGTCTGCCAGGAAGGAACTAACATGAATTGATTCTGAGGGTCATTATACTTGAAATCCATGTCTTTTATATGATTTTTTTTAGTTTTTCTTGGATTTAAAACAAAATGCCCGTCCTTGAAGGCATCGTCAATATATTATCAACATCAAACCTGACTATGTACGTGTCTATGTGATGATTTGTAGGTTTATCTCATGCAATCTATTCTGCCTAATACTAGAAAAAAATGTGTTTTTTTATAATTCTCTACGGACCTTACATCATGATCTTTTACATGGAAAATACGGAAGATGTTAAAAAAAAAAAGCCTTTCTTGTCTGTCAAATGTTGGTATTCTATCCTATTCTCAAGTAAAACATACATGTAAAGGAATGGATGGAAACCACTAAAACAAACTTACAAGGAAGTCAAATAAACATTTGATGATTGCTTTACAGTCAATCCTCTCTTACCAATTCACAAGCCTGCATGAAGAAAAAAAAAAAAGACATGCATACCTTTGACATGAGAGCTGCAAGATGTCTTTCCCTGTTGGGTAGGTCAAACTTCACCCACTTCATAATGGCTTCATAGACCTGGCTCTCATGTTCTATCATGATGTCAGGTGATGCTATCAAGGCCATGAGATGCTGTGCATCAATGGTGAAGAATTCCTCCTGGCCGACAACTTCCAGGAAATGTTCATGGGCGTAGGAGTCCGCTGCACCCGACAGCATGGTGCAACCATGTTGGTTGGCAAATGTCCTCACCCCAAGACAGTTGGAGGGGTGGAGATGGCATTTCATGAAGTCACTGCAGGCCTTGCTGATTTCATCCATCTGCAGAAGCGACCCTGCAAAGAGTATCTTCTGGACATTGTCCACAGTCAGGACAATCTTTGAAGTGTACATGAACTCGACGATGGCCTCCAGAGACTTCTCGTCGATGTCTTTGACTTCTAGACTGTCCTGTCGGCTCTCGATCATCTCTGACATGAACATGGCACGGAAGTACGGGCTGCAGGCCGCAAGAACCAGGCGATGGCAGAGGAATGAGGAGGTGCCGCAACGAAGTGTGAAGTCACACAGTGCCTTCGTCTTGTAGAGCTGCTGTATGACAACCAGCGATTCCCTCCACTGGTTCTGGCAGTCAAAGGTGAAGGATGTAACAAAGGAGTCGTACATCTGGGGTGAGGAGCCCATCTTGACGATTTCATCCTCCTCCAAGATACTTCTGTTGGTCGGACTGCTTGTCTTGCCAGAAAATTCTATGATGATCACTGAATTGGTTCTGTAGCACAGGAAGAGAAAAACAAATGAAATCTTGTTAAATGCTTGACAACACCAATGTTACTGGATAATCAGAAATAATTAGAAACTGAAGGGGTGGGAAACAAACTGTATGATTCATTTAAAAACATTTTAATATTAGTCACTATAAGAAGAGATAACATTACCTGTTTTGTGGACAATAGGCACAATACCACATGTTCTCATTTGTAGATACCATGACTTTCACACTGTACACATTTGCTATGTCAATTAAATTTTTATCTCATTAAATGAGTAAAATAAACCTCTTTTGCTAAAACTTCCACATATATTTTCACAGATTCTGCTCAACAATGAAATAACTTTCAGCCAGTGAATACCTGAAACATTTAAAAGAAATGTACATAAACATATTGAGGCCAACATGGATTTCCTTGTTATCTATCTTTCGCTATTGATGTACATGTATCTCTCTCATGTGGTTTTCAAAACAAGGAAGAGAAATGACTTTCAAAATCATTCTCTCTCTTTAAGTGTACTGTGGGCAGGAAGATTCCTGTTTTGTTCAAACTTAACAGACATATGCACATTTGAAGAACAGACAAATTTCTCTAAAATACAAAAATCATATTGTTAAAAATATGCGATAAAAGTAATGTTTGCACGTGAAACTTTAGGATCAATACATTCCAAATTATTACAATAAATGTAAACTGATCATCATCACTATGTGGCAGATATGATTCAGAAACTACTACATGTACTCTGACAAAAAGCTCAGATTCTTATTCTTAAAAATTATGAGGATATCAGTATCAAGCAGCAAAAATAATAAAATTGAGGGTGCTGGGCAAATTACTTCTGAAAAAGCTCTAATACGGCTCTGATCCAACAACACCATAGAGCCTTCCTAAAACAATACAACACATTCATGACAAAATCTTTGTACAAAAATTTCTTGTTCTGTTCTGTTCTCACTGACACTGGGCAGGTAACTAACCGCCATTTCCTTGTCTTGCGTCCCCCAACACTTCTGCTAGTTGCGCCTGCATCTCTCCTTTGGCTTGCATTTGTCATCCCACCAGTAGATTTCACCTTAGCGCTCATATCTCTGTGGTCACTATGTGCATCCTATACTACAGCTAATTTGCAAATGAGCAGCTAGCGTTGATTCGAAACCTTGTTTTCAAATTGGCAAACCTCAAATGATTTTTCATGCTACCATCACCTATACTAAGTATGGAATTGATATCAGCAAGGCACTCGTTAAGAGTTCAGTGGAAGGTCTGCAAGGCTTGCTGTTGGGTGTAAATGCTAAACAAATTGCCAAGCCTATGGGGTTCGAGTTTCATACATTAGTCCGTCACTGATATGACCATTAGAAAATATGACCTATTTAGGGAAAAAAAAGTTGATACCGTACTGTCAGTGACATATGGTAGGTGAATTGCCTTAATTTCATAGGTTAAATGAGGGCATACGGAAGAGAGCTTAATGACAAGCAAGTACATGTATATTAAAGTCATTTAAGGTCAATACAATTTCTACATACAAGTCTTGAAGTAACTACAACATGTAATGCTTTTAACCACTTTGTACAAAAGAGGGCTTTGTGGTACAAAAGGGGGAAAATGAGGCTCCTTAGGGGCAATGGGGTTTTTCAGTTGCACCCCAAGAGGGAAAGTGAAGAAAACTGCACACGTGTCGAATGCTGAACAGGGATACATGATGTACTCTTCCTTTACTACTCATATACATATACTCTTCCTTACTACTCCCTTGTCAAAAAGTACATGTACCATGATGCCCATACCAGTATAAACCCTGTACTTTGATGGTATATGTTCAAATTACCATGGTTGTTCTATGGGTACCTTGGTACTATTTTTTACAAAGGCTGTCTAAACTTGTGAAGGCCCCAAACCACACTATAGTATCATGGCAGTAATTTTTTTTTTTTCAAATCAAGAAAGATTACCTTTTAAAAGTTCATACATGTACCAGTATTAACAAGTGGATCTGTGCATTTAGGATTGGCTACAGGGGGCTTACACATGTACATGTAAATAGGAACAGAAATGCAAGAATGTGTAATTCACAGATAAAAAAACACCAATACATTATATACCCTGTCATTTATTTTAACAATGTCGGAAGTACATTGTACATGTAGGGTCTGAACGGTGCACTGAACTTCTATACAGATTGGTGTACAACATGGCCTTGAAGCTCATTTGAGGATGTACTGTACTTGAGGATGTATGTTTTTGAGGATGTTGAACTTGACCAAAAAACAAAAAAAAAAAAAGAAAATACAAAAACATGATCAAGCTTTAATAATCATCAAGTATGGTACATAAATATATATTGACCTATTTGGTTTAAAATATCAAAAATAAAGTGCGTACCTGCAGAATAAAAGAGTAGGTCACGAACTCTAAGTCTAACTCAAGTGTAAAGCACTCATACATACTGTATGATGCATCAGAAACCTAGAGAGCAAGACCTCTGCACAAACTTGTTGCATGCAACACAGAATCTGAACTGTGGGAGACAATGTACATGTAGACTAGTTTCCCTGTAATGTACATTAGTTACCTCCACTGAGAAAATGGTTTAGGCTTCACCCAAGACACAATATATTATGATTAATTGCTTATTAGAGTCTGTGCTTGCAGACTACCAGACAGGAGGTATATTTCAATATCAGAAGGTGTTGATTGGCATAATCTGTATAGGATCAATCTAATGGGCTTTGTTGGATAGAGGAGCATGCCAATCAAAACTACGACAGGTGGGTGGATAGGTTATGACAGACATAAAATGCAGCAACCCTGAAGTGCATGTAACAGCTGAATTTCATCTGTTAACCCATTGAATACTATCCATCGAATATACATGTACATGTAGGTGATATGCCAAAATCAAAATTGTACTCGATGGGTTAAGAGACTCCCAGCAGAAAGAGCATTCAAGTGCTTGCAAGTATAATCACTGGTAATAATGTGCCATTTTAGTGTTGCTATTACATGCCTCACGGGACATTTCTGTCCACTGCTTTATGTATGATGTAATCAGTCCGTCTTAGACCTGGAGCCCGTTGCATAAAACTTGCATTTGATCGCAACTCCTAAAAATCATACCGAAGTTCTTAATGTGCACTTTGATTGGCTGAAAATAAAGTTGCGTTCAAATGCAAGTTTTATGAGCAATGGGTCCTAGGACGGCTTTTACTAAACACTCGGGTCGCGGGGCGCTGGAAAACACTCGGGTCGTGGCATGCTGGCTATGGGGCGCCAAGTGTTAACTAAGTTATTTTTTCTAAAACTACACAGTTTTTGTGTTAAAAGTGCACTAAAAACACTATTTCTTTATAGAATTTACGAACAGTGAACCATTTTGTCACAAAATGAAATGCAACAGACGATTTGCAACAAAAATTTCCTACCAGTATGAATAAACAGAAAGGATCAAGCCACTAGTATTCTATTCGCCCGGGCCGTTGACTGTTTCGTTACAAACATTGAACTTTGTGCATAGCAGATGGCGGACGGATCAGTTTGCAAGAGTATGCTTGCGGGCGTGGCTTTAGCGATTTACTGCAGGGGCGGATCCAGGAGTTAGTGAAAGAGGGGGCACACTAAATTTTGACAAGCAAAAAAAACCCCAAAAACAAAAAAAAATACTTCAAAAGGGGGCACAAGGCATACTTTTGACTCAAAGGGGGGAGGGGCACGTGCTCCCTGTGAGCCCTCCCCACCCCCCCAATCCGCGCCTGGTTTACTGTACACTGACTAGTTTGGGACCGAATAACCTAGTTAACACTTGGCGCACCGTACCCAGCGAGCCGCGACCCGAGTGTTTTCCAGCGCGCCGCGACCCGAGTGTTTAGTAAAAGCCCCCAGGACTCACTGATAACATAAAGCAAAGGACAGGAATATCTTTTATGTACATGTAGCTATTAATTCGAACAGCTGAAGACAAAAATTTTTCGAAAATACTGTATGTGACTCAAGATCCGTCATATTGTTGCTCCAACTTTAGCCTCTAGGCTAAACGTATGATAGCAACATCACCAACAAATCTGAGGCTTATACATGTATCTTAGTACATATATGTGCTCCTCCATGCACTTCCATCAATGGTCATGACACTCCAATTCTACTAGTACTTTGATATTGGTTTAAAAGATTGATTTCAAATAAATCTCTACATATACCTGCAAAAGTGTGAAAGCTTCAAAGTACATGTATAGGGGCGTTCACACACAAGGTAAAAAGTGAGATTTAAAAATCGATTTTCTAATCGCGATTACAATTTCCATTTTATTTTCTGTGTGGACAGAATAATCTCACTAATAATCCCGATTCTAATCGTGATTCAACTCGCAGTAAGAAGTGCAACTTTTCAGAATAATCGCAATTATTTGCTGTGCGTTTTGTGTGTATGGACGGAATCGCGATTAGAAAATCGGTTTTATCTATCCTGTCATTCTTTGCGCGTGTGCAATCGATGCGCTATGCATGCAGTATGCAGTGAAGTGTACGCAGTGTATGTATTACGTTACAGGATGCATGCAGATACTGCATAAGCACGGACATACTGCACGCTATCTTGACGCCGTTGATCCCAGCGTTGATCTTGTATAGTAAATAAATGTTTCAATAGTACATAATTATTTAGTATTCAATTTTTGAGTTTGTTGCTGTACTTTCCGTGTATTTTCCCCCATCCAAGATCGTGTATAACAGAAGTTTAAGCGGAGAAGTTTCTGGGCTCTCCTGTTTATTTCTGTTGCTTCCTCGTGTGTGTGAATAGTCAAAAACAAATTTGGAATTTGAATCGCGATAATTAGAATCATGATTCAAATTTCGATTTTTCCTTGCATGTAAACGGTAGCAGTAAAACTGAAATTTGGATCACGATTCAAATCGCGATTGAAATTTCAATTCCTCTTGTGTGTGAATGCGCCTTATAAGTTAAATTTTAACAGAATACTTTATTACCTGCAAACAGCTTAGGGAACAAACTGTGGGCTGAGAACCAGAGATTAATTACTCTTCTTTGAAACAAAACAAAGTTAATACCCTTTTTCATTCTCAGTACATGAAAAGATCACAATATTGAACATTGAGCTTTAATATGAGTTTTAATTGAATATCTATGATCATATCAACACTTGGAAGGCTATCCACAAAAGCTGAATTTTATCATGGACCTAAGACCCTTACCTTTTGACTCTGGGCATGATGAAACTCAATCAGAATTGTATCAGAGAAGCAAGATTTTCCAAAACAGTACAAGTAGCAGAGAGAGTGGAAAATGCAACTTCCTTATTTACAGCTTGTATTGCAATGCTGGAAGATATGACTTACAATTGTTTATGAACAAACATGGCTTTATATCACTTTGCTACAAAGGATGTAACTGAAAGTGAATATGGCCCATTCACACTTAAAACTTGAACAAAGAACGATTCAAGAGCTCTATAGTGTGTAACTACAGATGAAAATTGAAATTAGCCCTTCAAATCAACTTGTAAACAAAGTCCAGTAGAATAAAGAACAATATTTGAAAAGAGATACATGTATGCATTAATTGTAAGAGACATACTCTGGTGAAAACTGCTTCATGTCAATTTTGTACACTTAAACTGAATATTGAACTTTGATCCTGGACTAGAATACCCTAACCCTAACCCTAAGCCTAAACTAAAACTCTATGTATCACTGATAAAAAATAAAGCCCTATACTACTGTCGCAAGAGCACCTACATTTACATGTGCAACTGTACATATACATGCACCTTGTGAATGTTAGCCCTAGAATTCACATGTAAACAGGGGCTAAGAAACTTCCTCGTCTGGTTGGCTTTCATCAGTACAATGGATATATATGAAATAAAAACTAACTTGTTTTTATAAATGAGTTTTGATTATAAGAGTCTCTTAATTCGCCCAACCCTGGATAATTAGTCTGTATGCACAGACTTTTCCAAAAATATACTGTGACTTACACCAGCAAACAGTAAATTCATGATGTGTATATCAATTTTCAAGAATCAATTTGCTTCTAAATTCCAAGGAACTGAGTCATTGATTTGCTTCTCTGTATACAGTTATATAATATTGACTGGCATTATTGAGATACCAACCTATATCGCCAGATTTGAATCCAATATTGCCCAAGCCGAAGGCGCGGGCAATATTGGATTCAGAGAGGGCGATATAGGTTGTATCTCATTCATTGCAGTCAATATTATTATTATTATCTATATCCCACAGGAAATTGATGAAAAAATGAATTAAAGTCATCTCTCCAAGTACCTATTTAACATGCATATGTGCCTTAACTTTAATCATACGGCTTATACCTTTTTATGATGTCATAATGTATTTGCGCATTGAATGTTGCGTATCTTTTTATTCGCGCACTGCATGCATGGCTTGCGTTGCTTCTCAAACCGCTTCAAACTGGATTTCATGAATATTGCCCGCTGCTCAATTTACACGTAGAGTCAATGAGAAAACCCGGAAGAGAGAAAATATGGTATGATATTGACCGCTGCCAAATCAGAGAACGCAAAATATGGAAATAATTGCCACGGAAAAATGCCTCGTATAGATAATAATATGTATTATATGACAGATGACCATCTTGCCATCAAACAGATAATTTAAGTTTATTTTCTTAACCCGTTGACAAGTCGCTGGTTGCAGTAAGTTCCATTGTGCATGCAGATCCAGTGTACATGTATAATGTACTGGTTATTGGTTTGTTTTTACCAGACTACTGAGAAAGCATGAACACTAGTAAGGAAGCAACCAGAGGACTGATGGTTTTCAGTCCTCTCAGAGGGATGTGGTAATGAGGAGAAATGCCTTACCAAAGGGCACTAGCATATCGACTTGGTTTCGAACCCGAGTCACCAGATTACGAGACCAGTGTAATGCCAATTGAGCTCCATGTACCACGCCTCCTCATCATTCTTAAAACTGAACTTGAAAAAGCCAATCTTACCTCTTCATTTTAAAGATGAAACTCTCTTCTTGCGCTGGACTGGAGATGGGGATCTTCTGGAAGATAAAGTTTTTGTCTCCTGTAGACCTCTACACTAATGTCTACAGAGAAGGTCCACTGAAAAATGATATCATGGCTTCATTTCATCCCCTGGAACTTTTTGAACAGAGAATTATTGATCAATGATTACCAGTCTGGAGATTACGATATATCCACTTTCAGGAGATGCCAAATGATATTCTGTATCCTTTAATGTCATATCAAAGGATCAAGAAATAAAAATGGAAGATACATTTGTATCACCAGGGTTTAATCCTCACAAGTACCATGAGCAGAAACATCATCTGATGTGTTCTTACAATCATACTGAAGAAAGATAACAGATAAGAAGAACTTTGGCCAGTGTTGGTGATGAAAGAAAGCGATATCAGGCCAAGTTGCAGGTTCGATTATTAAGCAATCTCCTTGTGACTTCGTGAGAGACTCTTCAGATGGCAATCATTTCATGTACAAGCACTTAACAGCTGCTGGAGAAACATATGGTGGTAAATGATACGAGTGTAATGATATACATTTTACAAGCATGTTCTAGCACATCATTCAATTAAAAGGGCACATACAGACAAAAGTTGAATTAAAATGCTCTCTTTTTCAGACAATCATGTTCACTCTTTGTATAAGGCACTCTTCCTGAGATGCACTTGAAAGGAATGTGATGAGCTCAACATGAATGCATTAATGAATGGGGCTGCGCATGTATTTATGAGTGCAGCATGACAAATCCATGAGTAGTGTGAATGTGCTTAGCAACGAGAGGGTCCGTGCCAATTTGCAGCAATGAAACATCTTGATTGCTAGAGCAGACATGGCTCACTTAAATAATCACAACCCAAAACAAAAAATCCAGATGTTCATCTCTCCGGAGGCTACGGTTTCAGCTCCAGTACACACTTCACTAGAGCACGGTGCAGAACATCACCGCATGTTTCTCGAATGCAACATTCTCATTTACGAATGAGAGTCTTTAGGTTTCAGCATGTCACATTTGAATGTCCTTGCTCAAGTTGCTGGTTGAATAAGAGCACAGTGAAAATGAATGCTGAAAGACACGACAGAGGAGAGGTACATGTACATGTATTCCGATAAGATTTTCTGAATTCTCCAAAATCTTGACAAAGCCTTAGTAGAAATATAAAGGAGTCCTCTTTGGTGTTGCATGTCTCTCAAAGAATCCTTTGTTTCAAAAAGTAATCCTCAATATCAATACATCCAATGCGGAATGCACACAGTAAGTCCAATCCTTCACAAGTCTTCAGCCAGCACCTTTCTGGAATGATACTCTTTCTCAATATCAACTATCATTTTCAGGCCAAACATGATCTGCCATGAATTAATGAAAGATGACACCATAATATGAGCACTTACATGCAAAACAACACAAAAAATTTCTGCCCATACATGCTTACAGTGATTTCAAGACATATATCACAAACAATAAAGGCAACTTGAATTATCTCTATTCCACAAAACAAAAATTCTTTCCCACTAAGTCAAAATATAAAAATTGGCCTCTAAGAACCCCAATAAAGAATACAGAAAATTGACTAATCTCAAGTTTCAATGTCCAATGATTCCAGACTGCTACACAGTATCCATGAGACTGTTTTTCAACCAAATCTTGGACAAATATCACACAGACACCATTCTGATATCATAGCCCAATCCTCAGTCATCAACAGTTTATCTACTAACCATCTTTGAAAGGTCTAACCAAACAACATCGTGGATGACCAACGACTTCAAGATGGCTGGCTGCTTCTTATCTCTTTCAAAAATGGACTTTCCAAGCATCATCAAAGTTCACAACCAGTACTCTGTTCTTTGCTGTGAGCTTTTCTCCATCTTTGTGCAGCCTACATGTACATGTAGCTGAAGATTGTGGAATGGATGGAAAGATCAACTGAAAGAAATGCGGCAATATCAATGAATATACAAGGGCTTTCCCAAGTGGTCAAAGATTTCAACGTGAGATTCTGCTCTATCTTCCTATT
This sequence comes from Echinometra lucunter, assembly GCA_029962745.1. Lineage (NCBI taxonomy): Eukaryota > Metazoa > Echinodermata > Echinoidea > Camarodonta > Echinometridae > Echinometra > Echinometra lucunter. The sequence continues at coordinate 17,177,056 of CM057161.1, read as the reverse complement.
ATCATCTTGCAAAAACAAAGAATAAATATGAGAATGAGATCATCTTCCAACCTTGATAAAAACAAAACCTTAAACTGATGATGTCCATGGATACCAAAACATATCTAGGCTCTCACAGAAGACAAACAGCCAGAAAGCTGCAAATATCATTCATAAACACCAATATCAATACCGGAACGAGGGATCATTAACGTATCATCCTGAGAGAATTAATGGCCCAAGAATATCAAACACATCATCTTATGAGCTGAATGTCTTCTTGGCCTCCTCCTCCTCCTCATGAAAATTTTCTTTTCACTTCTCCTGACATGAAACATAACGACAGCATTATGCAACATGATATCGCTCAATTGCAGAGGTGTGGAGCAAACAGATCGCTCGAAGATACGAGGGGATTCCTCATGGTAAGAATATAAACAGCCTGCAGGGTGTGCATCAAATTTGATAAACCCCCATCATGCTAAGGTGTGACTGCTCGAAAATTGACTAGAGCCACTCCCCAACCCCAAGCACCTTGAAGGCTTGACAGCAAATGAGGTGCACCATATCTACATGTAATGATCAAAGAACAGAAAAAAAAAAAAATTTGGTGCTTAAGTTATAAATCAGAATAGAATTTCCTTGATGAAAGGGATGTCCGTGTACTATAATCAATATATTCATTGGCTATAATGCATAGAGAGGAAGCAAAATATTATACACGAAAATTAAAGGAAGAGGAAGTTACAACTGATGGATTTTGATAAGCATTCTTTTGTCTTTTGTTTGACTGACTCGAAGACCTGTGGTGACGACTTGGTTTGATGAGAGCATCCCCGATTAGATGTATTTTGAATTACAGGAAATGGAGACAGATTTTTTTGCTAAGAGTGATGGTACAGGAAGGAACTAATTTCATATTGGGTGACAGTAAGAAGAAAGAAAGTTCATTCATGTAAAGGAAAGAAGAAGAAGAAGAAGAAGAAGAAGAAGAAGAAGAAGAAGAAGAAGAAGAAGAAGAAGAAGAAGAAGAAGAAGAAGAAGAAGAAGAAGAAGAAGAAGAAGAAGAAGAAGAAGAAGAAGAAGAAGAAGAAGAAGAAGAAGAAGAAGAAGAAGAAGAAGGAGCAGGAGGAGCAGGAGCAGGAGGAGCAGGAAGAGAAGGAGGAGGAGGAGGAGGAGGAAGAAAAAGAAGAAGAAGAAGAAGAAGAAGAAGAAGAAGAAGAAGATATTCTTACAGAAGAATTCTTTTCCTGCAAGCATGATAATAAATTTGCTTTGGTATTCTTTTTTTTCCCTTATACAATGGAGGATAGATCTGTGTGCACATGCAGTGGGTCTATTTTGAAGGAGTTACAATACAAATCTCCTTCCATCTCCCTGGTTCATCTACGGCAGAGGAATGCTCATACATGTTTAGATGGAGGTTACTAGTGTAATCAAGTAAGGGTAGGTTTTAGGGTTTGTGAGGCAGAATATAATCTTGTTAATTAACTACACAGGACAATCTGGACTTAAATTTGTCTTCCTGTTTTCCCATGAGAATTTTATTCAGTAAGAGATAAGAAAATACTAACAGCAGGCCTTCCTCTCAAATAGATAAGGATGATCTGCAAAATACATTTTGTACTTGAAACCTGAATGGTCAAAGGCACTAGAGTGGTCAGTGCCACTTAACTGGATACTCGGTATCCTGGAATCGATCAGATAAAATTCCCTATTTGGGAGTTCAGCACAATATACCCATCATTGTTCAATAAGGTAGCTTTAATAGCAAAACAGAGTCTTGTAAAAAGACACGTCTGGAACTCGAGCAATACAGACAAAAATACTCACTTTACTCTATTTAGGCATCTTTCTGCACCATGCTGGTTCTCTAAACTATTTACAGTGAAACCTGTGTATAAAGACCACCCAAGGGAGACAAGAAAAGCGGTCTTTATGAGCAGGTGGTCTTTATGGACAGGTTCCTTTAATACACATTTCAATTTCGAAAACAATTTGAGGAGAAAAAAATATGTGGTCTTTATAGACAGGTGGTCTTTCTATACAGGTGGTTGCTAAAGCAGGTTTGACTGTATAAGGAATACATTGCATGCATGATAAAAGAGAACACCAAATACATGCCATTTCCTTTCATGGGCTCACCTTGAAGGGTTCTCAGCGTCTATTTTTCCGGCAACTATTTGCTATACATGTAAATGTAAGTCATTACTGAACAAAAAGCCATCATGACTGTGCAGAAATACATGTAAATCTAAATTTCAGTCTGGTGAACGAATATCAATAGCATATATGTACCATGAACAATCTGATAGAACAGCATTGATGACAGCATCACATGGGGTCTACATGTATTCAATACAGCCATCAGAAAGCAATTTAAAGTGTCTTTACCCTAAAAACACACCATGTTCATGACATACGATGGAATTGGATAGGGGAGCATCTTACAATATAAATTGTTATATACCCTGATATCCGGGCAACTCCCAAGTTAAGGACAACTTGCCTTAGTTCAGTTTAATTAAACAGAAAGAGGAAGCAGAAAAACAATGAAAAACATATGGAATTTGGGAAAACTACTCAGAGATGCATGTTATTTTTATGAAGATAGCTATCTAGCCCAATCATGTTAATTCAGCTTTATTTGACAGAATGCTTTCTAACTTACTTAAACATTTCCATTTAAAAAAAAACAGTGTGAAACATCTGTTTTAACCCAGCTCTCTTTCTCTCTCTCTCTCTTTCTCTAGATCTTTCTTAATTCTCTGGGGATACCCAGTATTCCTCTAAACTTTTTTCCCCAAGTTCAAGGAAACTCTATCTTAAGAACACCTTACATCTGGGTTTGATAAAGGGCAATTGCCCTCAGACCAAAAGCAGACATTTTTAATCATATGCAAATGAGAAAATAAAACTAGGATAATTGCAAAACCCACATGGGATTTCTGTGGGGTTCCAAGGGCAAATCCAAAGTCAAGTAAGCATATAATGTAGACCAACACATAGGCCCACACGTATCTTCAACTTCACAACCAGGTCAGGCAAGTCTGCAAGCAACTGCAGGATTTTGTAAATTAAATCATGATCTTATTTGATTTTCATATTTCAAACTACATGTAGATCTGTGCAATTCAAACATTTTCATTTCAACTACACTACCAGTATTAAACTGACAATGAAAAAAAAAAAATTAGTTCTACATATACATGTACATGTATGCTAAAATCCTCATGTTTAACATGATGCAGGGTTAAACACTACATGTACATGTAGCAAGTGCCCAGAATACATGGGTATGGTGGCCCTGAAGTACGCTCGACAACGGGTCATTTGCAACGTGAATTTCGCATCCCAGGTCCTGAACTTTGCATCCCAAGTCGTGAAATTCACGACCCACGATGCGAAATTCATGACCAGTGGCGCAAACTTTGCATCCCAAGTCGTGAAATTCACGACCCGCGGTGCGAAATTCAGGACCCGTGGTGTGAACTTTGCATCCCAGTCCTGAATTTCGCACCGCGGGTGCAAAGTTCAGGACCTGGGATACGAAATTCACGTCGCACATGACCTGTTGTCGAGCGTACTTCAGGGCCACCATACATGGGTGACCAACATCTAAGCACAGTGATCCAGTCCAGACCCCCAAATTATGCAATTTTAATGCATACCAGCCCTAAAATTTGCCATGCAGACCCCCTTACAAGAATTTAACGTGGAACCCTCCATAAGAGCAACCATATTGACTTTAAAAGACAAAACAGACAATCATTATTAATATTTCCAAAATTTTTACCACTTTGTGGCTGAAAGTGACTTAGGCATCCCATACACCTGCAGACAATTTAGGCCATACTGAATAAATTCATGCTGCTCTTAATCTGAGGATAATAAATCATCTTAAGCAAAGCCATTATTGATTATCCTGAAATATCAACCATGACAAGGAAGGCCTCAATGGACTCATGAAATAACAAAGAATATAAACAGCCTCTGTCTGTTATTAGCCTGACCCCATGTTGACCCAGGCATCCATGTACAATAAATATTGGATCCATTAGTGTCATCAGTCCGTATCATATAGCCAATTTTTGCTGACTATGAAATATGGTAAATGCTCACTTTCATATGAAAAACAAGCTTTTGAGGAAGATCATGTAACATGTTTTGTAGTTGTATTAATTTGCCGTTTTGCTGTTGACTTGTCCACATGTACACCTGAAATGAATTAGGCCAAGGAGTTACAGACTTTAGTCAAAGTTGGCCCAAAAATTCACCTTCCCTCCTCCTGAACACAATTTTGCACATTCAGCAAGCTTTGGATTAAGGGAGAAGTGTTTTTGGTTTTTCAAGCAAAAATTAAAAAAAATAATAATATAAAGTAATAATAATAATTTTTAAAATCCCACTAAATAGTTATATAACACAAATATGTTCTTTTTTCATTGACAGCAATGGTCACAAAACAAGAGGGCTACAGCACATTCTACATGTATAAATAAAAACTATAACAACAGAACTTTGCAATAAGCCTCAAAATGACCACTGATTTTCCTACTAGATGAACACTGCAGCAATAAAATTTGAAAATGAACAAAATTCTGGAATACCAGGAACCGCAAGCCAGGCTATCCTTAACTATAGTATAAAGGAGCAACCATTTTCAACCATCCATGAAATTATTGTCGACACGAACCTACATTAAGTCTATGGGAATACAAGATTTTCAGTAGTCAACATCTTAAAAAAGCATCATATTCACAACAGGAACCATCAAGTTCAACAAACTCTTGAAAGGTAACTTGTCTATTTCACAGACTTGCCTCTTTCCTCCTCTAATCTCTTTCTTGACCTTCATGTGAACCTTCATCACTTCCTAATCCTTGGATCAACTGGACCATGACAGGATTAGGATTAAAGGTGGGTGAACTCTCTCTGACCTTATAACATGCATGGCCAATGGCCTGCACAAACCATGGTCAAACCATAGACTGTGTATTAGTAGCTTCATGGTCAAAATATGGACAAGATATGAAGACACCTTACACATCATTTAAAAAAAACCTAAAATGCAGGCATACATTCAAATGATTCATGCACAAAGTTATATGTGTACAATATCTTTGTCATAATTTGGATCCGAGGTGGAATAGGGTGTACCGGTAGCCTTCTACCTCAAGCCAGAAAAAAGTGGGGGAAAATCTTAAATACTGTAGCCTACTGTACTATTTTTCAAAAAATGATTAGGAAAATCTAGATTGTTCTGTATTAAACAACCAGTTGAATATTGAGACAGAGAATTAAAGAATAAGAAGGGTACATGTAACTTGAGTCTACCATATAGATAGAAAAACAGTTTAGGTAATACATGTAACGAGATCACTTTTCATCTTCTAATAAAAACAAGGATGTCATCTTATAATACTTACCATAAATACAATGTATGTACATACGGTGTACATGTACAGGTGTACGACACATTTCTGGCACTTATAACAAAAATTTTTTTTTTAAATCACTCTTACATGTACATTGTACAATGATACAATCAATACTTCGTATCCCATATTTCATAATGTTGATATAAAAACTTTGCCCATCAAGAGTTTGAGTAGTTTTAGGAAAGCTTCACACAGGAGAGGCACACTTGACATTCTAGAGGCAATGAACTCTATATGAACCCAGCCATTTTATCCTCCACAAAATCATTATAATGATAATCCGTTCTCAACTCCCCCTCCAACCCATCTCCCAATATTTCCTCCTCTCTTCCTCTCTCTCTCTCTTGCTCCATCTCTCCCTCTCCATTTCTCTCTGTGTGTCTCTCTCTCTCTCTCTCTCTCTCTCTCTGTCTCTCTGTGTCTCTCTCTGCATCTCTCTGTGTGACTGTTTTTCGTTCTGTTTATCTCTGTGTGTCTCTCTCTCTCTACCATGCTCTGTCACCCCTCCTTTCTCAATCGGTCGGACCATGGTTAGAAACAAAACATAAATTGACTTTATATCTTATTAAGTCAAAGTCTAAAAGATTTCATGCACAATCTCTTACACACACAATGATTACCTCACAATTAAAACCGATAAAGAAGTAAAAAGTTCTACTTCACGCATACCATCTAGCAAGTGGTGCAAGGGTTGAAAAGACATTTAATAGAGATGTCTTTGGTTGAACTTGAAAGAAATAATAACAAAATTATCCAACTAGAATCCAGTCCAAAAAATTTTCTTACCTTAGTCTTTCATTCATCTTTCATTCTTGTTTTCTATTTTCAGATCATTTCATTTAGAATGACTCAAGCTTTACCTCAAAGACCTTGGAAGTTCCAGACAGGAACATAAAAATCTTTGGCCTCTGCCCTTGCAAAGCTAATAATCTTATATTTGCACAGAATCAAATCAAGGTATGGATATTTCAAAACAAAGAATCATTTTCCAAGTTATTCCATGAATCTACCAGCAAAGCAAATACAGCCATTCAATCATGACTCCTCAAAGTTCAAATTATTTATTAAAAGGTGCAATTCAATTCAGATTCCTGTTTTAATGATTGTCAACCAGGCAACCATCAAACCAGAACTGTTGACATATGTACATACAGGTCATTGACTCTGAACTTGCAGAATTGTTCACTTCCTCTCAATCCTAAATGAATACTCTTTACATAGTATGTATTTGACCACAAATCATGTGGAAGGGAGTATTACAAAGCACTGAGCTATGTATGAATGAGAGAGAGAAAAAACTATATTCCGTAAACTAAAGAAACTAAAGATAAAAATCGTCACAATGTAAATTATGAAAAACTTCTTGGTTGAACTAAGATTGATTATATATACCCCCCTCCCCTCCTCCAACACACACACACCCTTAATACAAAAAAACACAGACTCAAGCTGATTTACAGTGAGACTATACCCCCAAATAGCTAAAATTGTCCCTATCAACCTCCAAATAGATGATGTAGCTCCTAATTTTTCTTTTGCTTGAGATTGAGAACAAATTTTTGTCAGAAATTTGAAAAGTGCCCTAAGATCATTGACAGGGTTGGCCATCTTCAAGTAAAGAAGACTTAGGCCTACAGTGTAATTTTGTATGCCTAAAAAGATATACATACATATTTCACTACCTCTGGGTAATGCACATCTTCTATCTTGTGCCATGTGAACAGCCCCTAGGATTGTACCCCCCCCCCCCAACCCATAAGATGTCAACACCTAGAAGAATGGGGGCCAATCACAGTGCCAGGGGGTATGCTTAATACCTGACCCCAGACAAGGATAAATGAACACCTCTATAGACTAGGGCAGTCTTGCCAAGCTCAACTGTGCCTGTGCATCATGAAATCGTAGCCAAGGGCAGAAGTACATGTGCATGACAGAAGACTTTGATGAAAAGGATGAAAGTTTTGACAGACCTACTCATGTCTTGTGTTGGTTTCAAGGAAAAATTTACAGTCAACTTCCTACAAAGTTCCAATGAATATTCTATGAACATTGAAAGTGCAATAAATTTTGAAGTAAAGGATAAGATATGTAGACCGACTCTGAGGGGGGAACATACTATCTATTTCAACCAAATTCTTGGTGGAAATGGAAGGATGGACACACACCAGTGGCAGCTAAAACATGAAAAAAAAATTACTTCTGAGGATTTCTTTGCGGAAGATATGGACAACTCCTGAAAAAGCTGAAGGCTTTTTTCTCCTGTAGCATGGGGGAGGGGGGGGGTGGCATCATGGCTAGCTTTTTTCCCCTTTGATGGGATAATCGCCCTCAGCCCCCATGTATTCCTTGCACTGTTTTAAACACAGAGAGTTATTTATTGCATAGATATTTATTGACAGCAAACAAAAGCACCTAATATGACCCCTGTCTGTGTGGGCAAGGGGAGTTGTGTCGCTAGCTATGTTCACACACCCCTCCATCTTTTTGAAACTTTAAGTACAAGTTTAAGTACAAGTTTAAGTTAGAAAAACCTCTATGTTTTAAACATCAGGGGGTCTAATGATAATGAGGGTTCATATGGGCCCCGAAACTTTCACACGAGGGCAGAATGCATCATTTGAATTAAGATTACAATTACATTATTGGAATTACGGTCCGTACACACGACCGAGAAAGGGTTCGCGGATTCTGCTGTTTTGCATTTCAAAGCGAGGAGAAGAGGTATGGCTTTTTCCTGCATGATGCTCGCGAAGCCATCGAGTGTATTAATATTCTGCGGAAGTGGTTGAAAGGTCACCGTGAGCTCCGCCCCCCAAAAACATGATTTAAAGGTCAATCTGTACACATGACTGTTTTGTTCTGTCATTCGGGAGAATCATCACTGGAAAACACCTCTGGACCGTCATTTGAATTGTGCAATTCAAATTACACTCTGTTGCATACACACAGCCAAACTGCATAATTAGAATTGAGATTCTAGTGATAAATCACTGGAATCTTAATTCAAATGACACATTCTGCGCTCGTCTGAAAATGGTCAATGACCACTCAAAGTTCCTAAAATAAAGGCCAGTATTCTGCATCCAAATTAGAACAGTTTGCAGGCTTAAATCCTCATCAACCCAAATATTTGGCAGTTGCCTGAATTGCTACAGCCAAAGAATAGCAAAGTAAGACTCTACTCAAAAGTTTTTAATATTTTACTTGTTGGAATTGTTCCTGAGTATCAAAATAAGGTCTGTGTCTACAGACCAGAATGCATATGACCTTGATTAAGAACCACTCACCGCTTGTAGTTTTAGAACTACCCATAACTTGGTTTTAAAACTATGACTACACTTTACAAGTTTCCAAACTACAAGTATGTCTACACGATAAGATAATTTTCAGTTTCAAAACCACAAGTAATCTTTAAGTTTAGAGACGGTCATATGAACATAACTTATATTCTCACATCAAACCCTCCATACATCATCACATCTCCATTCACTCCAAAGCTTATTTTCTGAGCTTTAACCCTGGATTTTGGGCAAAAACAACAGGTTCCATTTGCTTTTGTTCCTAAAGTATTTAGGAGCTTGCAAACTAGCGATAGCAATGTTTTCTCTTCGTATTTGTTGTGGGTGTGGAAGCATTTTGTCTGCTATCACTCTAAAGCCTACAAAGTATGCCAACAAAATACCTGATGTCGTCAAATGCAGCTAGTAACCATTTCCAGCTTTGATACCAATGGGTAAAAAAATGAAATTCCCATAAAATTTGTAAACCAACTTGTACCTTTAGGACACTTTTAATTCCTATGCTATGTGATATCATGTGGTGCTGTAGTAATACCTTGAATTGTAATATATTCAACAAGTCATGCCAGCAAACCAAATAGGACCTAGGCCTATTGAGTTTATATTTTCTGGGGTCCCCTAGACAGTAATATCATGTCACAACCACTTGCTCCCTAAAGCCTGCTTCACTTTTCTGGCACTGACATAATTCTTCCCTGTGGGTTAACATGGGGCAGAATTTGAACTGTGAAGACAGAGCCTGACATCTCTATAAACCTGTCAAAATATGACAAACATCATTCGTTGATATACAGTTCTTATAGCTCGTTTCATAGTCTTGCCTGGCATATTATGACTGTAAGGTGATATATCCCCACCTCATAAGAGAGAAACACTGTATGCCACACATATCATCTATCAAACAGGTTATAATGATCTCTCACACAGTCAGTACGAGAACCGGCAAGAAAAAAAAGAAGAAGAAAAAAAAAAGATTTCATGTACGTATACAGAAAAAAGTTGATAATTACTTGGTGCTATGCAGCCCTGTAAATAATATAATTTAGCACGGCATTTATACAAAATATTAATCCCCTGATAAATGTGAATGATCATATTCATGTACCAGTGCACTATGCTCAACATTTTCCTCTTGGTTTCATGGGGTTACTTTCCTAGCTAATCTGGCTTAAATTGGGGGCCTCGATTGGGGGCATCTGCTGGCTACGCCCCACCAATAACAGTGGACTATGCCGAACACTTCTCTAGTTTCCTTTCCAGCTGATCTAGCTCAATTTTTGTTTGGGGGGGGCCATGGCAACATCCCCCCCCCCCTTCCCTGCTAGGACATGCCAGATGCAATTCATTACATTTCCACAGATGGGAAATCATGTCATTAACATGAAAATTGGTTACCTTTCCAGCTTGGTTACCTTTCTAGCTACACGTAGCTCTATGCTTCACACTGAACTTCTGACTCACACAAGAGCTCTGCCATTTCATTTTGATAAATGGGTAAAAGGTTTAATGGACAAAATTGGGAGTGGAAATTCACACTCACAATTTTTCAAAACCCCTAAAATTTTCCTCAGTGGGGGGGGGGGGGGGGGGGGGGGTGCCACACGCAAATTCCAACTGAATTCATCTAAGATTAGTGCTACAGCTCCATTCTATGGATGAACTTGGCACTTGCAACAACAGAAAACTAGAAATGGTCTCCCCAAGATTTGTGTTTATTTCTTTCCAACAAAGAGAGTTTACTGACTTCCCGCAAATAAATCAAACTTGTATACACAGTATTTCATCAGGTCATTAAAACTCTTTTAAAATACCATTTTAAAGGGGAGACAAAAGTTCCAATGGCAAAAGATATAATGCAAGGGGTAGGGCTCCTGAAATATTTATAATCACAAAAGTTTATGGTCAACTGAAACAAGGAATTTTAATCTCCTTCACCCCATCTTGAACCCCACTCGGAGATGTCACAATTTGGTAACACTGGCTTTCAGCAAGTGGGCAAGCAAGGATATATGTAAACACCTTTTCATCACATGTCATTCAAAATGTTCACATGCTAGTAGGGTCCACACAACATGGATGTAAAGCTTGGATGTAAAGCTTATCCTTTCAGTTCATGATAACAGGGTAGAAGGTGAAGCACATACCACTCCATCACCGTCATAACAAAACTCTTATCTTCCAAAGGCAGCTTTTGCGATATACTGTATACATGTAGCTATGATCTCCTGAACTTTACTCAGTCACAAAAAATAAATACAGGCAAGGGACATTTTCACCACCCACCACCCTCTCTTAAATGTCAGAGGCAAAACATATCAATCTTCTGTCCCATTGATCATTAAGAAGCTTGAACTTGTAAATCATGATATATCGTGACTGTAGATTATTTTTCTTTTCAACTTCATGCAGTAAACCATCACAGTACAGCACCACTGCGCACAATACTGTATCAACTATGAGATAACTCCATCCAAATTTAACTCTAAATCTCGTAACTGTACTTCCGATTCCTCAATTGTCACTTCATCTGCAGCTTCCCTCCTCTCTCTCCCTTATTTAAAAAACTAGACTATCCTTTTCAACTCTCTTCTTTCTTCCCTCTTCCTCCTCAATTCAGTGAACAGGATGGGCTGATTTAACGTAAAGGGATGAGTCATGAAAAACATATTTTTGCTCTGAATGTCCTCTCTCTCATTCACAAGTCACAACACTGTATTATCATTGTTTTCAGCTCTTTTATTTTCTTCCATCTTCTTCCTCATTCACTGTTACTTAATCCGTTGGTTACAGGATGGTTACAGGATTAACTGTTTTAACCGGTGACTACTGGAACCAGGTGACCCCTGTACTAAGTCTATGGGAAATAGAGACTCCAGTTTTCAATGGGTTAACATAAACTAAAGGAAGAATCGTGAAAATATATTTTTGCTATGAATGTTCTCTTGTTCTCATTCACAACACTGCATTATCATTGTTTTCAAATCTCTTTTTCTTCTTCCCTATTCTTCCTCATTCACTGCTACTTTATACAATGGTTACAGGATAGTTACAGGGTGGACTGTACAGTTTTAATACATGTATAAACTAAAGGAAAGAATCATGATAATATAATTTTGCTGTGAATGTTCTCTCGCACTCTCTCATTTACAACCATGTATTATCCTTGGTTTTTTTTCAACTCTCTTTTCTTCTTCCCTGTTCTTTCTCGTTCACTGTTACATGTACTTAACCTGCTGAGCATGATTTTATTTCAGTAAAACAGCTATTCCATTGACCACAGTCCAAATTATCTTGGGCCTAGTATTCAACAGCTACAGGTTGATGGCTGATTGAACTTAAAAGGAAAAACATTAAAAAAAAGATTTTTTTGCTCTGAATGTTTTGGGTCGCCAGCCAGTATACATTAAACAATTTGATAACCAGCTACAAATAAATACGGTACATACTCAACCAAAAAAGTAAGTCTCCTGACACTTCATAATGTCACTTGAGAAATTTTTTGAATGAAATCTGTGTCATTTAAATGGCAAAGTACATGTATGTAGAATTTTCTTTTCAAAATTTTATTTGTGAACTAGGCCTAAACCAAGTTAGACCAAAAATTCTTTGGGTAGAGTCTGCTCTACCCAAATAAGAGGCAATCAATGAATGTGAGACAGAATTTTTGGTCTAAAACCAAGTTTGATCATGTTTTCATGATTAACATCATGGGCTGCATTTCACGAAACCGTCATAAGTCTAAGTTCATGGACATCTCATTGAAACGTGTGTTAATTCTACAACACACATTTCAATGGGATGTCAAAGAAGTTAGACTTCTACATGTAGTTATGACGGTTTCGTGAAATGCAGCCATGGTTTCTCAGCAGTAGAAATCTAACAAAGAAGAAAATAAAAATCAAGATTATGAGTTAACATTTGATATTATCAGAAAAATACAAGTTGACAGCTTTACACACTATTCACTAACAGGAAATCAAACAATCACGTCTAGCTATTGTACTTGGTAGTTATTCCCTCACGTCTTTCATACATAGACCTAGATCTACATTCATTCATTCATTCATCCTATACACGGGAGTGTCCCGATACCAAAACAAAACAAACGCCGGGTGTGCGCCGGTTACACCACAGTAAACTCTACGGCGCAGCATGTCAGCCAATTTCTGATCGACAAATTGGATAAAGATGACTTACCAGTACTATTATGAATAACAATTTTCTGTACACAATGCTTTGTTGTTCTCTCCACATAAGCTCAAGAGAAGAAATTAGTTGAAAATAAAGAGAAATAATCATATTCCTACCTGTCAATATGTGCTTCTTCCTCTTCTTCGTCGTCCGCTGGTAAACAGTACTGTGCAGGTGGCATATACGCACGACGATAATAGTCTTTGTACTGTTCCTTAAGTTTCTTAAATACCCCCTTCATGATTTCAACTTATTAAAATAGCGTTATATCAACGAATATAAATTGTATTAAAAATAATTAATTAAATATTTAAATGTGTTCCAGAATAATTTTGGAAAATTGTTACGAATTAGTTGATATTTTGGATAAAATTCCAAATACGATTTTCCATGCTCTGATCGAGCTTCATACGAGTGACTATTTCTCTACAAAGCTACGCGGTCTATAGGTCCATGACCTAACATCAACAGAGGGCTTCCCAAGATTGATTGTGTGGAACTCCCGAATCCAGACGATCCCGTCTGCCTTTGACGACAGTTCGAGTGCAAATGAAGGGCAAAGCCGATTTCGATTTGTTCTGGCATGTGGTGGCCAGGGGATAAAGAGAAGATAAAGAGCATGGATTGGTTTACGCCCACCCCACCGTTACACAAGATGTGCTATGATGTTTTTGTGAGTTCCAAAATGTTTTACGCACCTTCACTCTCACCCACACTGATACAGATTTGTAACATTTCGGGGGGGGGGGGTATCTGCTCTTTCTCATGAACTATTTATGATCTCGAACTTTATTCCCTTAATAAAAACGCACGTGATCCGCCAATCTAATTGCTGATTTCGCTCTTTTGTTTAAGTAAAAAAGGCGTTACTGAAACCAGAGAGTTGTAGTAGGCCTATATACAGTCAGCCTTTAAAACAATGATGCCTGTGAAGTAAAATTTGTATTGGCCTTCTTTTTTTAAAATCACTTTTCCCGATTAAACAATAATTGGTGATAAGAATACAATAGTACTTGTCTTCATTGTAGCCTATATAATTATATACATACATATATTTAATCAAAAGTCAATGCGATGTGTAATGAACAAATACATGTACCTGATAATCATGAACACTGGGCAAAAGATAAATGATTTCTTTAAAATATCAAATTGTTATGCACTTTACTTTGATTCTGCTCGGATCTATCACTGTAGACCCTACGACCGTGTTTTTTTTTTTTTTTTCGAGCAAAACGAAAAGCAAACAAATACAGAAACAAACCTAAGTAGGTCTGCACTTAAAATCAGCTTTCCTTGCTCCTGAAAATGCACAGGGTGCCATTGAGGAAAGGTCTGTACCTCCGAAATCTTTTTTGGACTCGGCTTGAACTTCCCTCCATGGACCCCTCGAACCTACAGCCTGTAATAACAACTGGATACAGTTTTCTGTGTTGGAGAGATTACGTAAGAGTCACTCACATTGTGGTTTCAACGCCATGATCAGTTTTTGTTTTGTTTTGCTTTTTATTGTATTTGTTTACCCTTTCACAGCGCGCTACTAACTGCTTACAGTTTTCGAGGAAATTCTAGATAGGATTAACATAATCCGGGACATCACTCGTTACGTAATCGCACTTGATGCTACCACCAAGCTCGGTCAAGTGCGTAGCCAGGGGCGGTTACCATTGCCGCAGTTATCTGGCTTTGTATTAATTCCACGTTGACCAATAAATAAATAAATGAATGAATGAATAAATAAATAGATAAATATAGATAAATAAAAGAAAAGAAAATTTAAGAAAAGAAAAGAAGGAAACATGGTTTTCATTCAATGCCAACAGCTCAAGTGTTATGCGCACCACTTAGTGTTCCATTATTATCGTCATGGTTATAGGGAGGCGGTTCGTCGTGCTCATCGCACCAACAAAAAAATGTATAGTTGACGGTGGAAACATGATCGTTGGCAGGATTAAAATAAACCTTGAGTAAATGGAAAAAAGTATCAACATCATTACCTCGACAAAAGTCGACCACTGGAAAGGAAAGCGGATTTCTGTTGGTAAGTCTCTGGATAATTAAAATGAAGCTTTGTTATTTGTCGAGTTCATGTTTAGGTAACAAAAGTGAGTATACTGAAACAGTTTCATGGGGTTAAGTTGGGGTTGAGCTTTTGACTCGATGAGATCAAATTAGGGTGAGATCACTGTTACGTAAGATTTTATGAAAGTCAAAGTTACTTACAATGCCTTTCCCGTCCCGCCAAAATTAGGATGCGAATAGTTAATTTTATACCCATTTTTTTTCGTTTGAATACACTCTGCGTCAGCTCCTGCGAGTGCTGAATAAAATACACGCATATTCTATATACTGTTAGAACAGTTGTTAAAAATCATTAGGTTTAGCATTTAGCATTTGCTCCGGTGACAGTTGCTCCCATGGAAAATCTGCACGTTAAAGGCATTGGCTAACTTTGTGAGCAGCTGATTTAAAAAATTCTCAAACTAAGGTGAAACATGTGAATGAGTACTTGTATTTGTACTAAAAAAAACCCTGAAACCAACCATAATTTGGAATGAAAAGGTGTAAGTTAGACGCAAACGGCGATTTTATTATCCTTCGTCTCACGAGACAATCACTAGAGGACCACTTTGCTTGAATTTGAAAATGCCGTTATGTGCCTCCCGCCGCGTGATACGCCAATACACACAGTACGGTAAGGTGAGTCATACGCGCATGCGCACTCCTTATGTCTATTCTGTGCAAACGACCATCGTATATTTTTCAAACATTGGTTCACATTTTTTATATTTAAAAATACTTCCTGTGGATATTATACTTTGAAACTTTCAGACTTGTATTTTTGCACTATAACCCTTATGTTTATCTTCATTTCAAGTAACAAAACAAGATTTTTTAAAATCATAACAATGTTAGCCAATGCCTTTAAGTAAAACATAAAACCTAACCCCAAACCTAACACTAAGCTTAAATATCCTCACATCATTCTGAACCACAGGAGCAATTATCGCAAGAGCAAAATGTCGCGTCAACGAACAACTCCTTTTCTTCAATATCATACCAAATGAAAATGGGTTAAGTTTTCTCCTTAATTTTTTTTCATAAAGTAGACACAAGCATTAACAAAAAATTAAAGTGCAATCCCCTTCTCCTTTCTTTTCCTTTCCCTCCTCTTTTTGAAAAAAAAAAAATCCTTTGGTATGAAAATGGGGAAATTTTTTAAAAGCTTTTATAAGCCTAACATATGTCATGAGCCGGAATCACAATGAACCAAGGAGATTGAACTAAATCGAATAAATTAATAAATAACTGTGGCTTTTATTGTCAAGATTCTTCGAGAATGACATTAATATCTGCCCCCCATGAACGTGTACATCAAACGTCAAAACAAACCTCAAAAGATATAGGTTTAAGTAAAAAAAGACATGCCAGGATATAATGATGGAAGGTCATTCATATTTCGTGGAATTTATGTGTAAACAAATGCCCACAAAATACACAGTACATAGGTTGTTCCGAAACATACATCATAACAAATTGAAAGACCATTGGATTTAAGTTTAATGACACACTGAACTCCAAAAAGAATCTCCATTCCAAATTTAAATCATTTCTGTGAAAATGACTGCATGATTATTATGAATGAAATCAAAATATGGTAAAACTGTTGTTATTACTGTAACGTGATATCAGTATTAAAACATATTTCTTAGCTTGGTTTCCCTGTTTTTAAATGTTTACAGCGATGTGAGGATGTTACGGATGTATGACATTGGAGTGGGGACGGAGAAAAGAGAAAAGTGAGAGAAATATATAAATTTATATACTAGTATAGAGAGAGAGTGAGGATGTTACGGATGTATGACATTGGAGTGGGGACGGAGAAAAGAGAAAAGTGAGAGAAATATATAAATTTATATACTAGTAGAGAGAGAGAGAGAGAGAGAGAGGTAGAGGGAGAATGAGAGAGAAAGACTATATTCGACCAGGGATGCGACCAAGCACAACTGAATGATGTTGCTACAGGATAAAAGTGGTGCAGAACCTTCCTTGGTTTGCGTCGTACGTGTTCATATGATTCTGGTCCAATCATTCTGAATGAAAAAAAACATTGCAGCATTCTTTTTTTTTTTAATCATTAATTTGTTCAGGATAACCGTTATTTTTCAAAATGGGGCGGTCGAAGATTACATGAACTCAATTACAGTAATGAAATGACTGAAGGGAGCAATAACCACAGTAAACCTATTTGTTAAAAGATTGTGTATATCAAGTATAGACCAATTTCACCTCCGGTTTATGTATTTGGCCCTCTATCGGCGACGCCATTGCTGCGGTGGGCAAGCGCGCTGACCGCGATTGGCTCTGTGTACAAAATGAATGTAGGATATGAGATATGCCCTGATATTGTTCCATTTACTTTATTCTAGATCAATAAATAAAGCATGGATACATGGGTAGATGAGGTAAGACAATGGCCATGTTTGACAGATGAAGGTATGATGTATTTTTGTACTTTCGATGGTTTTTCAACTTAGCTTTGTCAGAAAAAGTTCGATTGCAGCATAGAAGCCGTAAGGGAGCCCTTAATCTTACCCTGTTTACAAAGTCACGTTTTCACTCATTAAATTTTACGCCAAAGTAGATAATGATATTGTTTCTTGACTTCAAAGTCCTTTCTGTTGATGTTTTTACCCACTGGCGACGAATTCCTTCACATTGCTTACGGAAACCTGTGTAGGGAGTACGGCTTCTCACACAAACAGGCTTCATGAGTCAAAAGCGAGTGAATTTCGCACTCATTTAGCTTCCAATTTTTAAACTTTCTCCAATTCTTGTGGCATTTGAGCACCGCACAGCTGCGACCTAAACTTCCCTGATAATTTCTCATTGCAAATATTAAAAGAAATCTACATATTTCGGTCAAAATAGACAAAAAATCGAACGAATGTACATAACGCGCTATTGACTTGTGTACTATAAAAGTTGGAGCGCCCACCACAGTATGTCGAACTGTGTCGAACAGTCTGCTGGCCTCTTGCGTTGTGGGATTTGTCTAGAACAAAAACGTTCGAACCAGAGACGGGGACTTGCCACCATGTGTTCAAACTAAGTGCATAGAATAGTGAAAAATTAAGGGCGGAATCTCTAAAAGAGCTGGGATATATAATTTGCATGCGATCAAAATAAGGGGGCGTTTGCATAAAAAGTGACAGTAACGAAAGCTGAAATTTAGAGAATTCGCTATTATTTTGGATTCAACAAAAAAGATGCTGCCAAAATCAGTGTCAGTGACCTGTGTCAATGCTTATGCTAAAGTTTGACAGGAAAACAAACACACCTTCACATGCCAAAGCTAATCTCCATTTAACTTCTAATCATCTGGCTGGTTTCTTAATGAATACCCTTGTTCTTGGAAATTCAACTTGCTGCATACTGTTAAACCTGGTCACAGGGAAGAAAACAATTGCAGTCTGTTTCAGGAAAGAAAAATACCTAGTTTTTGTTTTGTATCTTTGAATACATGTACAATGTTGCCAGCCTTCCAAAGGGTGAACATGGATTAAAGTGAGAACAGATTACTCGGAATGTTCGTATGACATTAGTCCTTCACAGAAATACAAGAAAAGGTTGTAGGGTTTTTCCTTCTTTTTTCTTTGCTTTTATCAATCGGTCATGAAGGGGGAGGGGGCTTAGTAGCAGTCGAATATTCGGTAATTCAAATTTAAACGATTTCGAACGCCTATTGAAAAGAAGAACTCAGCTCTCCAAAGAAAAGAACTGACATCCTATAATTTGTTCTTCAATTTTTCTCTCTTTTTTTTTTTTTTTTTTTTGTTCGTTTGCTTGCTAGTGTGCTTGTTTCATTGTAGCAATAAACACATAAGAAAAAAAAAACACCTCATTAACATTACCAATTGCTTGTGTGAAATCTCGAAGTGGAATGGCACTGTCAACAACATGAGAAAACACACATATTGAACTCATGAAGGTTATTATTGGTAACATGGCCCACACCTCTAAATACACACTTTCCCTTCAAATTCTTCAGTCCGCTTTCCTTGAAATACTGGTTCTCATTCAATTTTGGTAAGTTTCAAACAATAGATGACGTAATGGCCTCTTTGCATGACCTGTAGTAGAATTACATGGATTTAACGCTTTCATGACTGTTCACCGAAATACAGATCAGTGGTAAAAATCGATGGTCCATAATCACTGATCTGTGAAGGCACAGATCAGGACGTGGTTGTACCACAGAAATAGAAGAAGTAGAAGGCGCATACCCATTCACAAAGCACGCATCGCGGTATCGCCGTCGGACCCGCTGGGCGATTCGCTTGAGTGCACACGCCGCCATCTTGCTTAGTCCTCGGTCTCTTCGGCAAGCCCACTCGACCGTATATGACACTGTCAATTTCTGTTTTGAAATTTTCTCCAAAGAGGCCATGCATTCCGAGGTTGGCCTACCTATTCATAAGCCAATTGATCGTGTGCATTATCTACTTGCACACCGGTAGTACAAGTTATTATTTTTTGCCAAGATGAATAAAGAAAGCTTCTAATTAACTCTTTCAAGATAATACGTTATTCTCCATTTTAGTATCTAAGTTTCTTTTTAACAGCTAGTGTCCTTATAATTTTCTTGTCAGTTTTCTTTAAGTTTGGGTTCTCTTTCAAGACACATTTCCTTATCTAATTTGATTTTTTAATATTTGGGGAGGGAGCTTCTCATAAAATAAAAAGAAATACGTGGAATGAAGCATTGTTTTTTGTGTTTTTTTTTTTTTTTTCATTTTTAAAAACTGAGCTGGAGGGATGTGATTTGTACATGTAGTTCAATGAACATCCTAACCATAATTTGTCCAAATTCATTTATACTCCCTGATTTTGAAAATCTAAATTTAAAGAGTCGATTAAACTTTGATCTTTTTCCCCCTCAGGGGAGGGGAGGGGAGGGGGGGGGGGGACTTATGAGTCACTTTCACACGATCACAGTACATGCACATGTAATATCATTCACGTGCTCAGTCCTCCCAACACCACATATAAACTCACACACGATGTCATTCTTTATCACACAAATGCTTAAACAAACATTTACTCAATCAACTTCACATATTTCAGCGCACTTCACAAAACAACAACAAACAAACAGTCAAACTCACACATACAAACAACCAAAAGGACAAATGTAAAGAAAATTTGCTAAATATGCCACCCCATGCCACCCAAATAAAATTTGACAGGCTACAGATTATTTCAATTAAGTAACGTTCAATGTTTATTCTTTCCTCCAGGAAAAATTCAAGGTTCACATTATCAGTAACAGCAATAATGTGAAAATGGTGATGTAGAAACTGGCAAACACATTGGCAAGTAACAAGTAATAAATTAGGGAATACGCTATGAACCTCCAATTAATTACTTAGTAGGGAATTAGTAGGGGAAAAATTACTGGAGGGCTACAGATGAATTGCCCCCCAAGGCCCCAAATGTAAAAAATAGCCCTTGTAAGTTGCAAAAGAGCCCCCATAAAATTGTTATTAGGTTCAACACAAAATGCAATTTGGAATGAATTGAACAGAAGTAGGAAAAAGCCCCTGTACAGAAATATGTTTTCCCTACTCAGTATGTACATTACATGGAGTCCATGGCCGTACGCAGAGGGGGGGGGGGGGGGGGGGGGGGGGGTAACCCCAGATTTTTTGAAAAATGCAAAAAGCCCTTGCTCGGTGGCTTTGCTCCCTAGCATTTGGGCTTTTTCGAAAATTTTTACACGTCTTGCCCCCCCCCTCCCCCCGAAAATTCCGCGTACAGCCCCTATGGAGTCAATTGCTATATGATCATCATATATGCCCAACAGCATAAAAATGCAACAAAAATAGTCAACTTACAAGACACGTTACATGTACATGCATTACATAATTTTGTCAGAATATTTTTCTAGTCAAGTTCAAGATTCTTTTTCCTTTGTATTTTGTGAGTTATGCCAATGCACAAAACATTTCTTGCTAAACAAACTTAGCTATTCATATTTTCAAACAAACAGGTGCATATGTCGACAGGCTTATATTGAAAAATTCAGAACTCCTTTTAAATTCTAATGGTGATCGTTCTTCAGTATCCATGATGAATACTTTATGTTTTCACACTAACTCATACAAGAGAAAAATAGCAGTATAGTTTACATTCTACCCAGTGTTATGTTTCTTCAACCGTATCTTAATAAAACTGCACTGGAAATAATTGGCATAAAATTGGGAAAAGGCACAACAAAGGCAAGTAAACTAGAGCATATCACAATAGAATCACAGCTCATACATATGAACCTATTACAGCAGTATACTGTGCAACATGCTGCTGCAAATTTTACTTAATAAGTACCACTCATACATGTATCACACCTATCACTTCCCATTTTTCTGGGCATCTCATACTGCAGCAAAGTAGAATGGTAATGATTTATTGGCAGTTGAAATATTCTGGTGTGACATTTGATAATGAAATAAATTCTGCACTTGCGACACTTCATGAGACATGGAGTACTTTTAAGAAGAAAAAAAAATTGACTTGGGAATCTACATCCCACCAAACCAAAATCAGTGATGTCCTGATCATGACACTCAGCTGTGAAAGCAAGGATTTTCTTAAAGACAGTATATTGCATCATGCTACATTACATCAAGCTGAGATGAGCACCACTCATACATTTATCAGTCTTCCACTATTGCAACTGTACAATACTTAAGTACAAATCTATTGCAACTGTACAACACTTAAGTACAAAATATACATATACATGTACATGTATTTACAATATAATCTCTGAAAATGGCAAATTAAGGCAAGTTACGGAAATGGGCACAAACTTGAATATCATTTCAGTGAGTGAAGTTGCGTTGCATGAGCATAACGCAAAGTATCAAATGAGCACAAAAAGTAAACAGAATGCACGTTCATAGTGATAAATAACAAAACATATTGCATCATACTAAGGATCGAAGCTTCTCTCTGCTTTCCTCTACAAAGTGGTTGGAACATAAACTTGAATACTGGCTGGGCGTAAAACAATCTCTTTTCTTATTCGCTGGGAATTCCTTCAGAAGAATGATGTCCTCTTGGAAATCTAGAATTGGAAAGGAAAAAAAAAATCATGTTGATAGGTTACCTCGCATTAAGTCATAACAGTAAATACCATAGGTCAAACTAATTTCTAATCTAAGAATTACAATCAATTTCCTGAAAAAATATAGCATAAGTAGGCCTAAAACTTATCCAACTGTCATGTAAATAATCTCTCTGACAAAAAAAGGAATATTCCAAAAAATTTGGAAATTCAAACAAAAATGAAAAAAGAGAAGTAATTGTCAAGACATCTAAAAAATTTTAGTCAAAAGTTCCACGGTGTACAGGTGTAGACTACACCACCATGCCGTGACTAGATCCAATTTCATTATTAATAATTGTTAGACAAAAGCACAAGTTGCAAATACCAAATAAAAAAAAAGCTTAGTATGATTTAACAACAAGCTTTACGTTAATCTAGGCTTTCTAGGTAGGATTTGAACATACATTACTGTTGTACCATTAAAATAAAACATCAAAAGGAACAGATGGGACTACAACTACAAATACGGGCTACAGAGAACACCGTCATTGACAGTCTCTTTACACCGTGATAATATTTCAAGACTGCATTAAATAAAATCCACTAACTTGTAGAAGCCTTCCTGCATCCATTCTCTTAACGATTGGTAGAGTTATATGCCGCAAAAACAACACAGAGCTAAGAAAGCAGTAAAAACTACAAGAAATTCTAGCCCGTCGAAAATACAGTGAGCGGACGTAAACAGAGGACTAACCAAAATGGCGGATATCACGTGATCCCGTACGAACGCTGGCTATGTTTTCGAGTCCGCATGAGCTTTCTACGTCTTCTATTTCTGTGGGTTGTACCAACCCAGTGTTTGTGTTCGATAGATGCATCCTTTTGGTAATGCATACTGGAAACTCAAGAGGGCGATATTACGAAATTGCATTCCTGCAAAATTAGCTTGACTTCGCATGTACTCTAAGGGTTATATAGCAGCACCTTCACCCTTTTTTCTTAATTATCTGTGAAAATCTTTATTCAGATTGCAGATCTTGCATTGTATCATTTGTTTTTTATTGAAAATGTATTTTGTTTACAATGTATGAGAAATAACGTCTCTCTTTGGATTGATTATGTATTTTTGTTTACAATGTATGAAAGATAATGTCTTGTCTGAATATCTAAATGAAGGCAATATTATATATATATATATATATATATATATATATATAGTGGTGCCAGAGTCGTATTCGAGTGGTTTAAGGCGTTTTACTGGAGACGCGAGAATCGGGGGTTCGAT
Organism: Echinometra lucunter; assembly: GCA_029962745.1. Lineage (NCBI taxonomy): Eukaryota > Metazoa > Echinodermata > Echinoidea > Camarodonta > Echinometridae > Echinometra > Echinometra lucunter. The sequence continues at coordinate 17,153,749 of CM057161.1, read as the reverse complement.
CCCCGGCACGGCACTTAAGCCCTTGAGCAAGGCATTTTATCGACATTGTTCACTCATAAAAATTCCGAGTCAGACTTGACCCGGAAAATAGTCCGTTGGGGCCACACTCCATTCAGGGTAAAAATGATACGGATTAAAGTCAAAATAACCCGGAATAAGGTCAAATATGACCCGGAAACAAGTCTTCGTGACCCTATTTCGGGTCATTTTTGACCTGGAATGGAGTGTGGCCCTAACGGACTATTTTCCGGGTCAATCTGACATGAATTTTTAAGAGTGTTCTTTTATCGTATAATGTGTGTTTCTTTAAAGAAAATAACTTTGTCTCTGTGAAAGAGATCAATGGTTTCGTCAGAGACGATTAGTGGTGTGACCGATTAAACGAAATGTTTTTTTTGTTTTTTTGTTTTGTTTTATGTGCGAAGCAAAATGGGTCTACTTCACCAGTGAAACTTCTTGTTGACAAAATGTAATTTGCGTCAAAAACTTTGCATCTGCAAACTTCGTTTCCCATGGACATTGACCTACTCGACAAGTGAACAAGACAAGCCTGTTCGGCTACTTTGCAGAGACATTTCCCTCTTTAGAGTAAGTTCAGTAATACACCGCCTGCCTTGTTGATTAGGAAGAAATGCAAAGAAAATAATCTTTCCATACCTTGTCACAAATTGTCATAAAATGGACTGATATACACCAAATTAAATCTGCTTGCTTCCTATAACGATGACGATCTCCTGCGTTCACAAATTCTGTTAATTTTAGAATATTCATTTTCCATCTACACATGCACTTTCTGTGTATTTTGAAGTATATTGTTTGTGATTTATGTGTTCATATGGACATGTATATGTATATGTATATGTATATGTATACGTATATATGTAATGATTGCTCCTTTTGTATCATTTTATTGAACGCAGAAATAAAATTCAAACAAACAAACAAACAAATGTCATTTACATCTAGGTTTGGATATATCTTAGTCAGACCTACCTCGAATCGCTGACGCTCTCGTGACTATGTCGGCGAGATCTTCTGGACCGAAGAGCAAACATGGAGCCCAGCTTATGAACAGGAAGCACTTGGGTAACATCAAGCATCAAGGGAAACCTTGGGCAAGGCAGCTACTGTATGATATCAACGCGAAATAGCTAAATCCTAGTCATCAGCGAGGTTTAGTGTAATGTCCGGTCAAATGTAAACTTCTAAAAGCCTTTCTGTTTCCTGATAATGAAGGCGCAGTGGACGAGATCCAAGGGTTCCAGAATCAGAGTCACAAGGTTCGTGTCCACGTCAACGCAGTGTCCGAAGAACCGCCGGGTCATCTGGGGCTTAGGCCTACTCGTAAGCAACTTACTTTCTGAGCATTCAAACTATACAAAACCAAGAGAGCATCACTTTGGCAGGAGGAATGTTTGTCATATCATCCGCTGGCTGTTAGCATTCTTTAGTCCGTCACAATGTAGTCAGAATATAATTATGTTTGTTGCAAACCAACCGGTACCGACACCTCGTACTCAGTACGTGAAATAATCTCTCCCCTTGTTAATAATACGTGAATAACTTACACATCCTCAGTATAGAAACTGGAATTCTCTCTCGAAAAGGAGCAGGAACCTTGCTATACACCACATCGAAATTATAGATACAGTATCGATATAAACGATAAATGATCAGAAGTTTCTAAAGTCTCCACTTGACCAAGAGATAATGTAACTCGCATCAAAATGATCCTGCATATGTATATACGCGACACATTCGAACAGAATGCACCAACCCACCAAATAGAATAATTCGCATCCAAATTTAACCCAGTGCTTTCAAAAGAGAAAATAAATATTAGACTCCAAAGTGCAAACTCTGCAGAAATAGCACTCCTAAAAGAGCCTTTACCCAAAGAATAACGTAAACAATCAAGAAGGAATGGTGGAAAGGTTGACAAAAACCATTTCATGATCACTGGTAGATTCATCAGTGATAATGAATAACATAGATCACTTGACTGCTTGAGTGACACTTTATGTATTGCGCGCGTGATTTGTCATGTTTTATTTCCTTTCACGATGCTTGTCTGCATCGATAACAAAAGGACCTTGCGTGTTGTCTGCCGTTCACGTGTCATTGCATGTGGCTATAAGTCTATAGGCCCAAAGAAGAAATTACGCCCCCCCCCCACACGTATGTCGTTTACTAGTAGACGATATACACCAATCGAGGGTACATTAATCAACATGAATACCGCCTACTCGAAACGTTCAAGTTCAAGTTCAAGTTCAGTTTACTTCAATTTCCAGCAGAAACAATAACAATTTTGAAAAAAAAAATGAAACCTATAACTCGTGTTTATTTCTTCATTTCACTCAAGTAACTTCAATTTTACCAAAATCTGTACTTAGGATGATATGAAATTAAATTTTAATATCCGTACTATACTGAGCTAGAAGAAAAATATTTCACTACTGTTGTCTATTATAATCTAAACAACTTATTCTTTAATTTAATAGATCCCGGTGTTGTCACTCTGTATTCAAAGGTGTAACAATGATCGCTCGGCAAACCAGAATTTGACCCCTATTTCGCGGTGTTTCAAGTACATTTTCAGCCATTTTTACCCCTATTCGGCACAAAACGGGTCCAAATTGACCCTTAAAAAACACCCCTATTTTTCGCATTCCAAGTACACTTTTACTAAACCACCCCTTTCAAATTCATTTCACGTCTGAGCTGAGTCAAAAACAGAAAATTTCAAACAAGGACCAGAAAAAAAACCCCGCTTTTTTCAATTTCGAGTACAAGCTCAAAAACACCCCTTTTTTTCGATTTCGAGTACAAGCTCATGAAAACAACCTTTTTTTTTTTCAAAATCGCGAACACGTACAAAAAACAAAACAAAACAAAACAAAGAAAAAAAAAACAAACAAAAAAATCTAGAAAGAAATATTACGACGTTCGTCAGATTTTATCAAGTTTTGATTATTCTAACAAAATAGCAACTGCAATATGATCTGATCATTGTTTCTTCTCCGACATGACAGGGCGCTGGGGTGGAGGAACCCACAGAAATAGAAGATTGCTAGCACTCTAAATTTCTTGAATCAGGGACAACTCCAAAAATTCGATTACAAATCTTAATCTAATAATTTAGAAATTAATCTCATTGATTATAATTTCTCATTCTAATTATGGAGTTGTCCCTATGAATTACAATCGAATCAGAGTAATTTTAGAGAGCAATTTTAGAGTGAGTGACTGATGAAAATATTCGATGCCGGGGATCGGGGGGGGGGGGGGAGGGAGAGATGGGAACGGTAGTGTGGGCGTAGGAGGGTGTGTGGGTGTGTGTGTGTATAAGTTATCCAGTTCGCCCTGACACACTTCATAATTTCTATTCAAAAGAAATCTCACGTTTATGAGGCATAGTTAGAAAAAAAAAAGAAACAATAGGCCTACATGATGAAAAGGGTATCAGAGTGTTTCCGAGCACACGTCTATGATATCGCTTTCACACCAAGGTACGGTCGCTGGGTACGGTCGCAGAGACCGTACCCAGCGACCGATCAAACCATGGTGTGAAAGCATTTCATCGTACTCAGCGACCGATCGTTTCCGACCAAAACGATCGGTCGCTGAGTCCAACCTACGAGTCACCGCTTTCACACCAAGGAACGGTCGCTGGGTACGGTCGCAGAGACCGTACCCAGCGACCGATCGGATGTGCTTTCACACCGCCGTCAAAATTTGGTCAGGCCCTGAGCGATCGGTCGCAGTATAGCTGACCTAGACGGAAGCGGAAGTAGAGATAGCGCGTGGGCATGTATGGGGGTCATTGCATTTCGATCGGTCGCAGAGAACGATGATGTGCTTTCACATCAAGTTTGCATCGGTCGCGATCGGTCGCTGAAGTACCTATTAGGTCGGACTCAGCGACCGATCGTTTTGGCCGGAAACGATCGGTCGCTGAGTACGATGAAATGCTTTCACACCATGGTTTCATCGGTCGCTGCGTACGGTCTCTGCGACCGTACCCAGCGACCTACCTTGGTGTGAAAGCAGTAGAGGTACTTCAGCGACCGATCGCGACCGATGCAAACTTGATGTGAAAGCACATCGTACTCTGCGACCGATCGAAATGCAATGACCCCCCCCCCCCCCCATACATGCCCACGCGCTATCTCTACTTCCTCTTCAGGCTAGGTCAGCTATACTGCGACCGATCGCTCGTCTTCTATTTCTGTGGGCCTGACCAAATTTTGACGGCGGTGTGAAAGCACGTCCGATCGGTCGTTGGGTACGGTCTCTGCGACCGTACGAAGCGACCGTACTTTGGTGAAGTCTTATCTGGATTGGCCTAGCTGCAGCAGATTAAAAACGAAATAACTCTGCCACCCGCCCCCGCCCCCCCCCCCCCCCCGACACACACTCAGAACATTTGGTTAAAAATACGTTGGTTAAAATATGAACCGACTAACTGTTGGTTTAAAAAAACAACAACCAAAACTATGTATTTCTTAAACCAAACGCTGACTGCCCCATTATTGTTTTGCACTTTGTTGGTCATGTCGGTTAAATCACCTAGAGTACAAGTGCCGGCAGAGTTCAAAAGTTGCAATACTTCAATTATATTTGATTACAACTAACTGTTCATCAGCATTTTTGTCAGTCACTTTTATCTAAAGCGGGCATACCATACCACAATGCCAGGACATGGAAGACTGTACAACTAAGATTTTGCAGTTCAAAACAGGAAATACTGAGTTGAAATACACAAAACGACAATAGAAGAAAAAGATCGAATAAAAGATAATATGATCCCATCTCGAGAGTGGCATTGCGACAAATCGTAAACAAATTATTCAGATCGATCAATGAACTTCACGGCTTATTAGGTGTTAAAAGTGCTTAGCTTGCGTGTGTGCGTGGAAGAATGTCATTCGCTTTAAAAGATTTAATTCTGATATAACAGTTTTCTCCTCATAATTTACCTCCTGGATTCATAGTATCACTGATACAATGATTATCCAACATCAATCAACTTTTTAATATATATACATATATATATATATATATATATGGAGGGGGGGTGAAGAATAACACAGTAAGTTCAACACGAAGGAAAGTATATTTGGATATAACAGGAATTACACATATTTCAGTAAATGGTGTTTGTAAAGGAAATATAACATTTGAAAAGTATCATAGATAAGGTTACTGTCTCGACTATAAAGACTGTTGGATTGTTGCTTGTAGAGGCCACTGCACTTTAAAAATTCTAAGCATAATGTGTGTTAAAACAAAACTACATGTTTATGTCATGATATAAGACAGATTTCGATAATGCACTTGCCTTCAGCAAACCAAAGTGCCCCTTGATTAGTTTACTAAACATTTCGACAAGCAACTCAGAAGTACCATTTTAAGCAATTTCATTTTTAAAAGAATCGAGTTTTAGAATAATGCACCTGCACAAAACAGATTTCAGTCATGCGGAGATCCATGTAGATTTCGTAAATAAGAAGGGCGCCCTCAACCTGCTTATACCCGCAACAACAGTATGATGGTCTCTGTGCAGTGTATCAAGAAAAATCAATTTGAGACGATTGAACATTTCGTTTCATATTGTTCAATATAGACAAAGGGAGACCTCTCTTAAAAGAGAGGATTAAATTGAAAAATCCTAATCTGAAACAGTTATTGAGGTCTAACCCAATTTTCACTCGCGAATCAATGGATTATCACGCTGTATTAATCGTATCAGATATTTCGGTTTTTTTTTAGCTATCATTGATCCTCTTGCATAACTGAATTTGTTAAAAAGACATATTTGCGACTTTTCAATGAACAATTGCACACAGTAAAAAAAAATTAAACAACTTGTATAAAATTTTATACAACCTGGTTTACTATACGAACTGATCAGGTATTGTTTAAAAGTTTAAACAAGTGTTTAAAAAGTTAAACAACAATGTTCAATTTTTTGAACAATGAATATTAAAAACTGAACATTGCTGTTTAAAACTTTGAACAGTTGTTTAAACTTTTAAACAATACCTGATCAGTTCATATAGTAATCCGGGTTGTATAAAGCGTTTTTACTGAGCAGTTAACTCCCCTTTTTTCATTCCCCCCCCCCCCAATTCGATTACTTGTGTATCTTGTTATTTTAGTGAATAATTATCACCGGCGTAAATCCACCTTGAGGACTGGGGAGGGGGGGGGGGGGATTGATGGACTTTTTGACGATTTTTTTTCCTGTCGATCTCACACTTAAGTATAAGCACACACCATCACCCTCCCGCACAGACCCCCTTACACACATTCTGATATTTATTTTGCGAGCTAGCGAAGCGAGCGAGCCAAAACACACTTTTCTGGTTTTTAATCGCATTTTCAAATAGAAATTCTGAAATGTGATGAGCGAGCAAAGCGAGCGAGCCAAAAAAACTAACCCCTTTTCTGGGTTTTAATCGCATTTTCAAATACAAATTTTGAAATATGATGGTTGTTTATGACAGATTTTCAAAAATTCTACTAACTGATTAATTAAAATATATTTTCTTCCTTAAAAAGTGTGTGTGTGTGTGGGGGGGGGGGATATTTGTACACACCATCCCCCCTCTCCAAAATTGGGGGGGGGGATATATCCCGCACCCCACCGCGGGATTTACGCCAATGATAATTATGAATAATCACTATCGACAGCTCTCGAAGCCTACGCCAAAACCTATACGAAAGTGACTGGTGCGAATAATCTGAACAGAATGAGGAGCGCCATCATACCAAGAACTAACCAACCAGTAAACTATTGGTAAATCCAAATAACCCAAACTTGATGTTACTATTGGTAAATCCAAATAACCCAAACTTGATGTTACTATTGGTAAATCCAAATAACCCAGACTTGATGTTACTATTGGTAAATTAAATTAACCCAAACATGATGTTACTATTGGTAAATCCAAATAACCCAAACTTGATGTTACTATTGGTAAATCCAAATAACCCAAACTTGATGTTACTATTGGTAAATCCAAATAACCAAAACTTGATGTTACTATTGGTAAATCCAAATAACCCAAACTTGATGGTATAGTTACACAGAATATAGATCCAGGCAGGGACACGCCAAAAACGTCATACTTGCACGTTAGACCCCCGTCAATTTTATACCTTATACATATAAAATACATCTAAAATCATGATACCTTCATGCCACGACACACTAATCAGATAGTGCATGCTAAGTGTGAATTTATTTGAGAACAAAATTAATAACACCAACATCCAATGACTGGCAGCATAATCGGGAAAGCGGGGGGGGGGGGGGGGGATATAGGGCTGTATGCTGGTAGTAAGCTTTAACCATAGGAACCATAATCATATAGGCACGAAATCTTCCGTTGCGCCTGACTGGGAAAGGGGGAGGGGGTGATATTTTATCTATGGTCATGGATAGATTGACACCACACACATATAATAAATTGAGACTGAAGTTGGACTGAAGAATTTCCACGGGGCCTGCCGTCTAACCTATAAAGTGTCTCTCAGACCTCAAATTGACCGGTCATGAAGCAAAGATATCAAGCGATTTGTGGGGAAAACTCTCCAAACGTCACCATGGCCAGTCCGCTGCTACTCGTGGTATTCAGTGGTAATCATAATCAACGGTTCGTCACTGCTTATGTCGTTTTCCTGTTCATGTTAATTCACCTTTTGGCATGCATGTTTGTTGAGATAAGAAGGAAAGAAAACGCAAGGGGGGCTAGCAATAAGAAAAGGAAGCTTATACGGATAAAGAAAGGTGAGCCGACCTTACATTGATATCGTCAAAACAAAAGAGATTTTAGCAAAAAAAAGGAAACAAAAAAGAATATCAAAGAGGTTAAATAGTCCTTTCGGTGCGTTCAAATGGCATTGTTACATGGAAAATGTGTCTTTTCCCCTGTTCATGAAGCAAATATTATACCGCAGCATCGGGAAATGATATTAAATCTTTGTGCTCTCACGACCTGCTTGAAGATTATGTGAATGAATGGGAAGAATCACAATGATATAGGGAAATACAGAAAAAACATCTTCACCTTGCGGATTTGATGTGAGCTGTTCAAGGAAGATTGATGTGCGATAGAAGTTTTCATATACATTGTCTAACCTCACCTGTAACTTATTCCAAAAGCAGCTTCGGGAGAGTGTGCGCGGGTGTGTGTGGGGTGTGTGTGTGTGTGAGAGAGAGAGAGAGAGAGAGAGAGAGAGAGAGAGAGAGAGAGAGAGAGAGGGAGACGGGGGAGAGAAATCATCAACCTTGTTAACGTGGTTATCGTGGAATATTGAGTATTACCTTCGCTCTTTCGGGGGGGGGGGGGGGGCTCTTGGCGGGGAGAGGTGAAGGGGAAGGAATAATCCAATAAGATTTTGGATGTTTTTATTTACCCAGAGTAGCCACATTGGTAATGTTACTGCTCTTCTTGTGGGCCCTGCAATTATTTATTTATTTATTTATTTATTTATTTATTTATTTATTTATTTATTTATTTATTTATTTATTATTTATTTATTTATTTATTTATTTGCAACCTTGTTAACGTGGTTATCGTGGAATATTGAGTATTACCTTCGCTCTTTCGGGGGGGGGGGGGGGGGCTCTTGGCGGGGAGAGGTGAAGGGGAAGGAATAATCCAATAAGATTTTGGATGTTTTTATTTACCCAGAGTAGCCACATTGGTAATGTTACTGCTCTTCTTGTGGGCCCTGCAATTATTTATTTATTTATTTATTTATTTATTTATTTATTATTTATTTATTTATTTATTTATTTATTTATTTATTTATTTATTTGCAGTTTTATTTTTCATGCAACATCGCCAGGTACCCATTTCATAGACCTGTGGGCCAAGAGGGGCATTATGTGGGCAAATCACCTTGTCCAAAGATATAAACACCGAGCTAGGATCGAACCCATCAGAACCTGTGTATGTGAGGCAAGAGCCCTCACCTCTATAGCACACAGTGCTCTCACATTAATTGAATTTCTTCTCAAAACCCCTGAAAACTGTATATTGACTTTAATGTGAAGAGTTCAAGTACTATTTTCAGGAAGGCAATAATCTAACAATAGAAATGTTCTGTTTGGTGTGCCATATTATCCGAATATAAAAGGAATATTGAATTTGAACTTTATGTGAGGGTCAATGCGAGAGTTTCGTACTGAAAACAAGGTCTTTGCGAGGGTTAGCCGGCGAACATTCTTAAAGGCGTTGTCATGGTTTTCTCTATAACCAGTGGTTGTAATTTTATTTTGGCTAGTTTAGGTTTCATAATGATCTTTTTACATGGCTTATCATATTTTGAAGGAAAAAAGAGAAGAAATTGGCATGAAAATACCAGTTTCATGACAACATGGATGAAAATAGCTTCTTATCTATACTCATAGCTTGACCCAAAGTGTCATGAAAAACATGTTTTTATCAACTTTTTTCTCTTCTGGGTTGACTGACTGACCGACCAACTGACTGACTGACAAACTGACAAACTGACTGACTGACTGACCGACTGACTGACCGACCGACTGACTGATTGATTGACTGACAGTCTGACTGACTGAATAAATAAATGAATGAATTATTAGATAAATAAATAGATAAACAAATGACGTTCACCTTCGTGTCCTCTTGGCTTGAGACATCGCTCATCTGGACGTACGCGACAATGGAGAAGACGTCAGCATCGATGACGAAGAATTCAACAATGGATAAAGGCGACGATGACGACGACGACGACGACGACGATGATGATTACGCTTTACTATGACCAAATTTCCTGTTTACATTGGAAACGTCATCCAAGAAGAATGACAAAAGGCATCAGCGAACCACAAAACATTCCCGTGGTTTGTTTACATGTATGAAGTCATTCATTCACTACTGCAACCAAGTAACGTTATGTTTATGACAGGCAACTTCAGCATTCCATCACAAATAATTGTCCATTTTCATACTGCTTTATCAACTTTCCTCAGAATATTTAAATGCGAATTCAGTGTTCTGGTGCTTCAATACTGACTTAAATGAATTCGGTAAATGGGATTGCTCCCGTTAATATACTATGCTCTATCACAGTCTGTTGAACTTAAACTGAAGCAGGATTTGGTCACGTTGTTGGTTGAACTCGGGGAAAGTTCATCCTGTTCAGGAGGATCTTCCTGCTTTTTCAAAGCATTTCAGAGCAGCCGGGTATACGATTTATTTTCCGAGAACAATGTTAAGGGTTTCCGGACAGCTCTTGAACAGTAGACAGGTAGAACAGTTTCTCATCCCTTCCCCAGTATTATACTGCACAAAGGTCTTTCGACAGGTTCCACCCAGGGATGGTCCAGCAATGCTTAAAATGTTGAATGTCAGTCACTCGTTCCACACAGACCTTGCTGATTACGTTTAGCAGAAATCATCAAAAGCCCCAAAAGTGTAAGATATCAATAAATCTTGAAACTGGTTATCCGTTTATATTGCTCGTTTTCACGATTCATTTACTAGTTTGGTACCATTTCACCTCTAACTGTGATACATTGCACATGTTACAACCCATGAATATCGCATTGTTATATTCCTCACTAACTTTTTTTGTTCTTCAGTTCTTCTTTTGATGTCTCGATGTAGAACTTGGACCAGAAGAAGAGAGAAAGTTGTCCCTATGGTAACTACAGTGCAACAGAAGGAATCTGTTATTATTCTCAAGCGCAAGAATAGAGGAATGGCTTGACTTCGACATTGCTATAGAGCTTTAATCCTTTTCTAGTTCTTGCACATTCACAAATAATCTATGCGCGCTATTTTACAAATGCTATGCAGATTTATCAAGGAATCTCCTCGGCAATAAAGTCCAGGCGTCCAAACTAAAAATTTCGAGATTCTTTTCACGCTGAATTAATCGGGGTCAATAAGAACCCCACACAGGTCAACAGTCAAACACAATTCCTTTAAATCACCGCCGCCACCGCTATTTATCAATTTCTAAAAGAAAAATATGAACAATTTAGGAATCCCCCGAAGAGATAGGCTCCATGGTTACACTGGATTATGTCGAGCCCCAAAACCAGCTACAAATAGTTACTGAAATAAATCATAAATCCCTTGAATTTTTTGCTCCTCGCTTTAAAAGTGAACTCACAAAATGCACTGACTGTAAAAACTTCAAAACAGAACACGGACGGGCTTCAACTGCAGGCGACCTGTAGTTTATTTGTGATTGGCAAGCGGACCAGATCGCGATTCATAGTCTGGACTATACTATGAAGAGAGAGAGAAAAAAAATAGTAAAATTGAATTCATCAATCGAATTAGGGGTAAATATTTTTGGATTCGTAATGGTCATACTGGGAATGGAATTTGGGTTTTGATGCGGTCACCTTAAAGGGAGGATCGTGGTCATGATGATCATTCATGAATAATAATATGTAAGCAAAAATGTCTTTGTAAACTTATATAAAAGTATCGAATAAAGAACCAAAAATAAAGTCATAAAAGGGGTTCAAAGTGATTTTTTCTTCTTCATAGTCCTTTTGAGATTGTTATCATCATAAAAGTGTGGCAGAATCGGGGGGTGGGGGGTCGGTGGACTGCAGCCTCTTGATTAATTTTCTTGAACAACGAATATTCCGGCAGTGAGTTTTTCTTTTTGTATCTTTCCTAATCAATAATCTATATCGCTGAATTATTAGTAAATGAAGAATACTTTGACTTTGAGATTTTTAACGCACTCTCTCAGTTTTCCCTCGCTCACTTCCAGATTATTAAAGATAAACGATAACGAAACAGAAAGTGTTTTCTAAGGCCATTTTTGTACTTGTCGAATACCAATAACAGTATATATTCATTGATTTTCTAGAAGAGCCAAATCACATAGGCTTACATGTCTTTAAAATGCCCTCTATCATTGTTTCATTACTTTTTGAATTGCTTAAGACGCTTGATTGTGGTATAAAATACTTCCGAATCACGGACCTCGTTGTAAAGTCTCTTTAGCCTATCATGAAGCCAAATTGATAAACCATTATTCAAATCAAATCTTATCCCGCAAACAAGAGCCATAATGGATATCGTTTCTTTTTGTTAAGATACAGTACGTTTTTATTTGTTCCGTGTTCGGCAACATTATGAAAGGAATGAACCGTGATTATTTGTTGCATTACGTATTAGATGTGTTGAGAATGATTCTACCTTTAAGTTAAATCTTTTGTTAAAACATTGTGACATTTCGAAGACTTTTTGACTGTTGATGGGTTATCAAAAGAACTTTTATACTACACCGCAGCGAAATTCATAATAGCTTTATTGCGGTTTCCTTCGATAAATAATTGTAATTGTGCATGGCAGAATTTTCCACCTCTATATACTAACATCAAATTGTAAGGGGTTAAAAATTAAGCCCGGTTTAGATTACAAGTCCATTAAAATGGCCAAAGTGAAGGTCAATATGGAGCGGAATTTGATCCAAAGTTAATGTTTATGGCGCGAAAGATTTGACGGTTTTCGACTGAAGTATTATCCCATGTTAGATTGACGGGATCAACAATGTATCAAAGTCATAATGAAATTTATTTTTAAAAAAAGAAATGAAATGATTTTCCGCTCAAGAATGCAATTTCAAGGATGAAAAAGTTTGATTGGTGAATCATTTCCTTTCCTTCGCCTTCTCGATTTTTTTCTTCTTTACCTTTTTTTTCTTCTATATTTTCAATAGCACTTCCTTCACACGTCATTTACTTTGTTTCACTTTCAGACACGTTTCCTACGACTATTAAATTTTATTCCCATTTGTTTGCACACATTTCTTTATAATTGATGACTCTGAAGATGAATTTACTACGAAGATTTTACATGTTTCAACAGCAGAATTCTTTCAAAATTATGGTTTTAAGCATGCAGCAACACAAACAAGACTGGGAAAACGTTTTGTTTGTTTGTTTTTGTTTTGTTTTTAAAAAAGGCTTGTCTGATAGTTTAGTAAATGTTGTTGTATTATATGCAAAAATGTTGAATGCTTCAACTGCTACTTTCCTAAATCTGAAATGTTTATTATTATTATTATTTTTTTTTGGCTTTGATATCAGCGACGTCTGTCATGTAGTGGAAGGTGAATTTAAACACAAGTCAGTGTCCTCGCAATGTTTAATAGCGCCATCTAGCGTCAATCGGGTAGTAGAGGTACATTTTTTTTTCGAACAAAGCAAGAAGTGTATCAATGCATTACTTTTCAGAAGAGTTGCAACTATGATATATGTCAAAGCAGATTTTTGAGTTTCACTGCAGTGATTTATATTTAAAAAATTGGCATACATGTCTTCAATTATTTGTTGTATCTGTCATTAAATGAACTATGCTAACAAAGTTAGATCGATAGCTGACTTCTTGTAACACCCGTTCCACTACCCTCCAGTGATGTGTCCGAGTCCAGTCAGTCCGAGTCCGAGTCCGAGTCCGAGTCCGAGTCTGGCGTGTCCGAGTCCGAGTCCGGCATGTCTGAGTCCGAGTCCGGCATGTCTGAGTCCAAGTCCGGCATGTCCGAGTCCAAGTCCGAGTCCAGCACATGTGCAAATGTATTACATCCCAATTAGAAAAACCAGTTAAAACCATTTGGATTTTCAACTGGTGAAAACTGGAATCAACTGGTACCAGTTGAATACATTTGACCGAACTGGTATATGTGCCAGTTTATTCAGCTGATTTCAACTGGAAGTTACTGGTTCACATTAGACACCAGTTTATTCCAGTTAGAACCAATGGAATAAACTGGCACACTTTGAAATTTGCCAGTCAATTCCAGTTGAAACTAGTGGAATACACTGGACAAATTTTATACCAGTTCAAAACCACTGGAAACAACTGGCAGATTTACCATTTGATTCCACCTGAAAGCAATGAAATAAACTGGCATATTAAAATATACAAGTTGATTCCCGTTGAAACAAGTACAAGATGAAATCTGCCAGTCAAACCTGGAAGATTTACAAGTTTGATTCCATTTAAACCAGTTGAATAAAATGGCATAATAAACCATGCAAGTTGATTCCAGTTGAGCAACTGGACCAAACTCCATTTGATACCAGTTGGAATCACCCGCGTATGGGAATAGCGGATTTAGTTGACTCCACTTGAAAGCAATCATGCTATAAACTAAAGTGTCTCTAAATCAGTTGATTCCAGTTGAAACCAGTTGTAAAGTTCTCAGTTTGATTTAACTGGTTTCAATAGGTTTTATTAGTTTTAATAGGAAATAAACAAAGTTGGATGAATTAAGACAGTTATTTTTCCATTTGTAAAAAAGTAGGATATATCCCACTGTTGAAACCAGACCTGGAGCAAATATCCAGTTGAAACCACTATATTCAACTGGTGACTGCCTATTGTTGAAACCAGTAGAAAACTATGCAGTTGAATACCAGTTGAAACCAGTTAATTTGCATAAGTGACTATTGGATGTGTAGCAGATTCATATTGTTATGTAATATATTTGAATTTTCAGCATATTTCTTAATTACTGATGATTTAGTCTTGTGTAATACATTTCCAAAATACAAAGAAAGTAAAATCAACAGTTATTATGACATTACATTAATTTGTATCAATAACAGGTAATTAAACATGAACTAGGAAATACTGACTGACCAGAACCTAAAGTGCATTCATTTAAATACAAGTATATGGGGAATAGACTTGTCACTATTATGTACATGCAAGTCTTCAATCACCAATGCCCTACACAGGACAGACTGTCCAGAGGCAAACCAGTATTTCCATATAGTTGTCATTGCACATTGCACTATCAAACATAATTAGAACAATTACTAATAAATATAAGTACCTGTTACCAATTAAGTTTGACAACTGAAGTTTATTGGTTTTAACTGGTCACAACTGATTCCAATTGGTATCCTGGTAAAGAATCCAATAAGGAGAGCTCAAAGCAACTGGTAGGTTACTGATACCAGTGAACATTTAAGCGAACTGGTTTCAGTATGGAAATTGGTATACTGGTCCTACTGGTACCAGTTGATTCCAGTTAAGTGAACTGGTTTCAATATGGACATTGATATACTGGTCCTAACTGGTACCAGTTGATTCCAGTGAAATTAACTGGTTTCAATATGGACATTGGTATACTGGTCCTAACTGGTACCAGTTGAACCAATACTTCCAACTGGTAGGCCTACCAGTTGAAATTTGTCAAGTGGAAACCAGTTGATTCCAGTTGATTCCCATGTTCAAACCAGTTCACTTAACTAGTTCAATCAAGTCTAGAAAAAATCTTGACAAATCAGAATAAAAACAACTGGAAAATGCAATACTAACGCTGAAGAAAATAGTTCAATGGTAGAAATACATCTCTGTGACGGTAGTCGATCCATCCTACACGTACACACATCATGTGCATGTATTGTACATATGGTATGGTGCTATGCCCTCAGACCGCGATACTTGTACCCCACTGATTTACTTACTGCGAAAACCAATTTGTGTGTGTATAACACCGATTTGGCTGAAATTTATGCGAGGGATTCGATATTTGAATATATTGTGTAAAATTTTGTTGAAATTTGAGATATCCGTTTGGATACGAAAATGCATTGGCGCCAAAATTCCCCGGACTCGTGCCGAACTTGTCTCCGAGTTATCGAGTCACGGGCCCAAAGTACGAGTCCAAGACCAAGTCATGAACCTTCGAGTCCGAGTCCGAGACCGAGTCCGGCAAAAATGGACTTGAGTCCGGTCTCGAGTCCGAGACTGGACTCGAGTCACACATCACCGCTAGTCTGCTACCCTCATCATCATTCGTCATCATCATCACTGTTGCTACCATTCTCCAATTCCTCCTCTCTCTTTCTCTCTCTCTCTCCTCCTCTTCACCTTTTTTAACTACCACCATCATCCTCATCATTACTGCCAGAAATTTATTTGAATCATGGTGATGATAATCATCATTATCATTACTATTTTTTATTATCATCATCATATTCATCCTCCTCCTCCTCCTCCTCCTCCTCATCATCATCATCATCTTTCTGTCATCCTTTCATCCAAGTATCATCATACATCTGTTATCCTTTCATCCCAGTATCTTCATACAGCTTCTAACTAAAGTGTCATTCACAACAAACATCACACCAACTTTCAAAACTATCTGAAGCAGCAAATAACAAACCAGCAAACGGTATATGTTCCTTTTTAAGATAGCACTTTTTTATTATGCCATGTATATATAATAATAATATTAATAATAATAATAATCTGATACAAGTATAGGGATATATTGCCTGTGTGCAGGGAATGGCCCATAAAATGACATACATATATTTACAAAACATGAGTGTTTTACGTTTCCACAATTGTACAAAGTACAAAATGATAGAGACACAGATAACATCAAAGCTTAAAATAACAGAAGATAAACTGATCAACTTAATCTACAATTTCCACAAAGACACATGATGATGTGCTTTAAATATTCTCTACACCATATTTCCCAGATGCCTGCTGTACATACAGCATTATGCATCAAATCTTGGTCACATGCACGAGTGCAAAATTCATATTCTGTAATGAATAAGACTTATCAACCTCTTTCTTTCTAACATATTACTAATTCTCTGCTCACAAGAAATACAGAAATTTTGCAATACATTTCTCTATAGCTAAATATAGTCAACAATATGTGGGTAAACAGTTACAAATTCTCAGAATAAAAATGACGAGAAATGAAAGATATATCGGCCATCGAAATGAAAAAAAAAAAAAAAAAATGGGGTAGACCCCTCTTCGAGAATATTCTCCAACATAGAAAGACATACAAGAATAAAAAATACTGTTAAAACATGGAGCTTCAAATACACAAATCAGAAGAGAAAAAGAAGTGAATCAAATCCAGTAACTCAATGAAGAACATGATTAATTACTCTCTCCACAGAGAAGCACAGACTTTTTTCTCTCAGTGATGTTACAGACTATTAAACTTTCCCTTTTATCACTACAAACCTCCTAGTAAACATCTTTATCTCATATACTAACTGACTAATCTACAATCATGACAACATGAAAGTGAGGTTAAAATGAAAAATAACATCATTCAGTTGCAATAAAAAAAAATTCTCACAAATCCTGTTCTACATGAAACATTTTCATTGATAGGGGCATGATATATCAATTCCCTACAATACCTTTTCATCTGAAAAGAAGATTTAATTCACTAGAAGAGATGAAAACATATACACGCAATATTACTCAATGGCTAACCCATGCCTTTTAAAACAATAGAAGACTTTGTCAAACATGTAGAAATTAACAAGAAGAAAACATAAAAGTAAAGTTACATAATGTCTGTACACACGATACCAGCTCTCTATAACACAATGTCACATACATAAAAAGGGTCTACATTTCATTGTAGCAGTTGTGCATAAAACAGTGATAACAAACCTTCAAAAAAGTTTGAAAAAAGTTCTCAGAAGGGTTATATACAACTTTACCAATAGTAGCAAATATGAAAATAGGACAGTAGGTAAAAACAAATCAAGAGTAGGTTCCAAATCATTTTATCTCAAATTGAATAACTTATAATCATTTCACAGGAAAATGGCAAGATATTTGTTGAAACATACATCTATCTTTAAAGGTACTTATTTTTAGTTCAAATAAAATAAAGTGAAATAGAAAAAGTTTGACTCATTAGAATAACATGTTTCGGGATATCACAGGAGAATGCGAATACCAGTGAGATAAACTAGCATGACATTGCAACATACCGGTGTGACATGGCAGTTTAAGTTACAACTCATAGAATGACCAGTCTAATGTGTAATGTACCAGTGCAACATAACTTGTTAGTGGCGCATACAAGACATAAGTGCAACATTATAACAGTGCAATATACATTGCTCTCATTGTATCACTGCGGTATACATGAGCAGCACACCAGTGTCACTTACAAACAATGTAACATTCCAGCCACATACCAGAGTAAAATGTAAACTACTAGGGTACTATAAAAGTGAGTGTCAATGGTTTGAATGCATCTTACAAGGGTGCTACATACCACTTGTAACTTACTTGGATCAAGTGTATTTAACCACCACATAGGTAAAACACTAAGGTCAAGTACAAGTTTAACACAATATATTACCCAGGTGCAAGCAACAGGTGGAATTTAACTAGTTTCACACACCAGTGTTCCAGTGTTACAAGGCAGATGTTTAAAAGCAGACGGACAACAACAGTACACTTTGATGTTGAAACTATCCTCTTTCAACTAGATCAATCGGTACAAAAAGTAGTACTTGGATATGACAAACATGAACAAAACAATACACCACAG
The DNA here is from genome assembly GCA_029962745.1 of Echinometra lucunter. NCBI lineage: Eukaryota > Metazoa > Echinodermata > Echinoidea > Camarodonta > Echinometridae > Echinometra > Echinometra lucunter. The sequence continues at coordinate 17,135,392 of CM057161.1, read as the reverse complement.
AAATTGCTAGTCACCATGTTGGAGATATACCAGTTGATATATTGACAAGATAACATTTGCATACAAAGACTGAGCACACTACACATCTAAGTGAGGTAGGGTATTTAACATAAAGAACAGAAAAACAAAAACCTCTTTTGCTATTTCTTCAAGATCAAAGAAAAAAAAATGTTGTGCACAGAGAATCATATTCCATGATGCTCTTGCAAATCAAATACCGGCATTATTTCATTTTCATCAACTTGCAATTTAATTATTACCACTTACTGTAAAATCAATATTTGGGTTGCATTACTGTGGCAAGACTGGTATACCAAACATTGGTACATGTTTTATGCAGAATTTCCAGAAAGCTTTGAGTATTAAAATAGAATGAGAAAAAGGAAGGACCTTATGAAAGTGGCTACTTAGTACAAAAAGATCTTTCCCTAGCATTATCCAAGTTATGATAATCCTCCAAATTCTTGAAATGATGGCAGAGAGTTTGTAGGAATCAGTACCATCACTGACATACTAGGACACACTCTCACCTAGAAAGTACTCAAAAGTATACTTATGCAACATAGTTATATAAGTTATAGTCACAGATATATTTACCGCTACACCAATTACTGCTCAGTTAAATTTATTTCAAATATAATCATTTCCATGGGCCAAGATTAATAATGTTAATCGAATCTAGCACCTTTTCAATCACCTAAACTGATTCTGATCCATATTTTATTTGTCTTTATCCATCCAAGATTTTTATGAATCCCATTACAATATGGCACTACAACACTATAGTTATTCTCAAACTGGATTTGTCAAATCAATTCCAAATTAATTATAACTGAACTCCCATTTGCCTTGCCCTTAAAATATCCTACATCATATACTACCGGTATGCAAGGTTAAATAGTTCTTGAAAAAATAGTATGTATAAGTGCATTGTGCTTTAATACTACATTGTCAATTGTGCAGAAATTCCAATTTCTTTTCTTCAAAGGGCTTTGTCAAAATCTAATACGCAAGAGCTAACCCAGTCAAAATCTGATAAGTTCACTTTTACAAAATCATTTGGGATATCTTCTAAATTCAGCAAAACAGAAATATTGGTAAAATTCACTCAATTCCTCTGATTTCATACCTTATGCATTTTGTGCACAGTCTGTAGTGCAATAGTGAACCAATAGCTGTTCAAAATAGCATAGTCTAAACCTCTGTAATCGCCACTAATCTGAGTTTTAGATAATCCCTTGAATGTTCACTCCACTGGTGAAGTACGCAGCTGCATGTGATGTGCAGAGTATCAGCATTCCCTGCACTTTGTAAAACAAAATTACGCATTCCTGAGTCTTTAGCCATTAAGAACAGCTACAGATAGTTGTATAATTTACTCACTCGTTCTCGAACAGTTGATTAATAAAGTTAGGTTTATATCTGCTACAAGGAGGTTGAGTTGTCACGGCACAAAGAAACACAGTTCACTGACGATCTTGTTTAAACCAAATCAGGAGTTCTGCTGAAAATTTACTACCTAGGATATCTAAGACACGGACTAACAGTTGCTACTGGTTCTCTAACATTTTTCTGAGTTGTACCATATTTTTAAAAATCATATAATATTGATAAATGTTGTCACTACCATGGAATTACATAAGTTGCCTTTAATTTTTGGTCTTAAAATATACATTAATAAGAGAAAGCAAATATAAAAATTCCTCACTTTCAGCATAGGAGGTATAACAAGACTACATCAATTAAAATACAAGGGACTGTAGACACTGACACATAGACATAAAGGATGACAAACGATTGCACACTTGTAATGCATATGTGTTTTTCCCATCAGGTATACAAATAAATATCCTACAAACTAACACAAACAAACAAGTAATGAGCACATGTGCATATCCTCTGCCTCCAAATTCACTCAAAACAATACACTCTGACCTTTGACACACAACACAGAAGACAATACGATAAAATGAATTTAATCAAATCATCATCTTTTAAAACCCAACTCCTTAATTCAATATTTCCCATTCATTACCTCCTTCTGTGCCAAGCACCTAGATTCTTGGTGCAAAACCCCTCTCAGTAATTAAAAGTTAACAAAATCTTCAAATGTACCACTTACACTTACATCTTGAGCACAACGTTTTTCCACTTTTTCTCTTCAAAGTTGTAAACATATAAAACATATAAAATTATTTTATCCAGGTATACATGATTCTTTCAGTTTGAGCTTTAAATGAAAAACCTTGGAGGATTCTACCAGCATGACTTATGATCTTTACCATAAAAATCAAATCGGTAGCACTATCCAATCAAACCTTACTTCCAAATGTTCCCATAACATTTGATAACATTTCTAGTTTCCAAGGGATTAAAAAGTCAGTAAAATTTACACATCTTCCCCCTTGGCTACAAATCCATCAAGAATATTCTTTGGTATTTCACAAGATATAGGTATACAATAAATTACAAACATTGTTACGTTTATTTTTACACCAATTGTGCGATTCTTTGCTCATGTTCCAGTTGTCAAAAAACAAACAAATTCTCTGAATCTGTGATGCTAGACAGATGATCACAATAGATAGATCAAGTATAGTACAGACTATATTCCAAACACAAAATTGGAAAACCATTGATGTGTTATTCTTATCTACTATGAATTTTGATTATGGATGATATAGAATTTCCAACATTATAAGAAGAGGATTACAATTCATTCAAAATGTATGTGTTCAACATCACCTTTTACATGGATACCAAAATGATTGGTAACAATTTGATTTGCTTTTGCAGGACACCACATCAAAAAGTTTTCATATGAAGTTTGTTAAAAAGGGAGACAATAGAATCACTGCCTGTGATTAATCTTACAAAATGGTACTGCTAAAATGATCAATCAATCAGACCCTCCTTCTTATGCGTGTATGCATGTAAACAGTGAGGTATGCCTCTACCTGTTGCTCATGACTTGCTCCTATTGATGAGCCTTCCAGTGGAGAATTCATAATAACCGTAGGAACCAGTGTTCCTCCATAAATGAGCTGTTAAACTATTCCTTACATCTTCTGTACCACATAGAACAAATCAATCAATTGCCTTTCTTACACTAGCAAAACATGAAGAACAAGCACCTCCACTTGCCTTCAGAATGTGTTTTCAGGACCTTCAGACTTTGGTTTCAGGTCCCGTTGCTGGTGGAGTGTAGAGATTGCGGATGTGTGCTACCGTCTGAGCTAGGAGGTGGCCATACGCCTTGTTGTACCATTCTAGAGTGCGGCCCTTGGTGTCCACCCTACTGATATGCGTCAGACGGGACTTGCCCGATCCGCAGGGTTCAATAAGGAACCGTGAAGCGAGCTCAGTACCCCTCACACTGCCCTGCAGAGAGGAGTCTGGGTGCTCGATGGAGGTGGATACCAAGACACAGGCTCCCTTCTGAAGGTTGGTCCTCCATGACCTGAATGATCAAAGAAGAATATGACAAGAATTGAGCACTAATCTCCACACATAATGATCTCACTAATAAATTGAAAGGAAATACCCACTGTGAGAAGATCTGTAGCCTGGAAACAATTCTCAGAGAGAACAGAATTATCAAAATGCTTTGATAACATTCAGGAAGCATAAACAGTTTCTAATGTTGCCTTAACTTGTCAGGATATACATGTACAATGCTGCACTTATAAGTGAAACTACACAGCATGTTCCTTTGAAACCAAGAGAATTCTCAACCAGGTACTACAGTTCAGAAGACTTATGGAAAACAGAGGGGACATTAACCTGTTGGATACGATTTCATTTGGGTGCATCACACATTTTCCACATAGAACACAGCTCAAGTTATCTCAGCCATTATATAGTACCCAACGGATTATGTTCCTTTGTATCTAGCAGACTGAGCTCGGTACTTCTTCAAGAAACCATAGATTTATGACAGGTTTAATGACTAATGACTCATAGCATCAGATCATGGCAAGCAAAGAACCAATAAAGAGATCAAAATGCTTTACATTATCCACATGTTTAACCTCACCTCAAGACTGTGTAGCTCCTGGATGGGTGCGGTGCCATAGAATTGATAACATACTCGAAGACCTCAGTCTGGTTGTCTATCTTCTCAACAGATCGCCATTTCAGCAAGTCCTCATCCCAATATTGCCTGTGAGAAGAGAAGGATAAAATATGTGGCTGAATTGATCAGTAAAACAAACAACTACATTTGCAAGAAAGGAGGATTACTTTTAGACCTTATACAATCAACTACTATATGACACACGTATTCAGACTACACAAATACAATGACTGATGAGAGGAAATCAAACGGAGGTCTAGGAGAGAGTATTCCCAGACTGACACCTCACACAGCAACAACGGTAAAGCATTCACCTTTCCTACAACTCATATAAGCAATTTTTTTTTTTTACAGATTTATAAAATGGTTAATCATATAAGAAACATAGATAGTTTCCATAATTCTGAAACATTTGCAAACTTCTTGATTAACTATAACAGATCTCCTTTCTGTTCAATATGCAATGTGCTTGATGTGATTCTTTTAACATCTCTCTCTTCAATCACATAAAAAAGCTTCTAATTCTTACCTTTCCCTCAGGACTCTCTGTAAGATCACAGAGGGTGGGGCCTCGATCTCTGTGGTACATTTCCATAGCCGTAGTGGATGACCATCACCAACCTTCTTGTAAGCCACCTCTACTTTGTCTACTGGAGAACAGGAGACCCATCCCTTGAACTTCTCTCTGGATTCCTGCAGGAAAATAGTTGAAAGATTGCTTGAATTGACATATTTTGACAAAGGGGGAGAGGGTTACTTCAAGAAAAGCCATTCTTCATCTCAAATCATCATCTTCGTCACAACCATCATCATCATCATCATCATCATCATCACCATCATCACCATCATCATCATCATCATCATCATCATCATCATCATCATCACCACCACTACTACCATCACCACGCATCATCACCATCATCATCACCATCATAATCATCATCATCATCATCTTCATTATCACCATTACCAGCAGTGTGGCCACCACAATCGTGAGTGGCAGTAACCTCAGCGGTAGCATCTCTATCAAAATCGAAACCACTACTACCAAATACCACCAACATCATTATCATCCACATTTTAAATTAACCATCCTCCTTTTCTTACCTTTAGCAGTCCTTGGATGCAGCTCTCCAGATAGCTCTTGTAGTCCCCGCTCTCATCATTCCTCTTTCTTCCGAGCTCTTCTAGTGTGACTGGCTCACCAAGATCCATGTAAGAGAAATGGCACTTGGCTAGCAAGTCCTCTGGTACCATGAACAGCTTCTTACACTCCCTGATCATGAGCGCAAGACATTCGTTGGCAGCTACATTCTCAATCAGTTCCTTCTGGTCCGGCTTGCCCGCCATCTTGCGCCTCTGACGTGGACTCGTCGGATTGCGTGAACTCTCTCCAGAGTTCAGCTGGAACAATGAGGGCGCAAAGCAGACAGCCAGGTTGTATGCAGTCATCTGGAGAGGAAGGACAAAGAAGATATCATATGATGAAGTGTTGTACTGTTCATACCCAGGTTCCCTCTTATACAATTCATTTGGTACAAGTGAGCAGTCACTTGCATCACTTTCTTTAGCAGCCGCAGATCCAGCATTTGGAAGTGGAGGGGGGCGCAGACGACAATTTTCTTAGATATAGCTATATTAACATGTATGTTCAATGTGTGACTCTCAAAAGACGGGGGGGGGGGGGGGGGGGGGGGGCGCCTCTTGCGCCCCCGCCTGAATCCGCCACTGCCTTAGAATAAATAATGTTCTTCTGGCTTTTAACAGATAAATTACTAACCAAGTCATCATCTTCGTAGGCTCATCTATATCTATAATGGACTACTATGATTATTATATACATGATGCAATGGGCCAAGTAATTAAGAAATCTTGTTAACCTCAATGACATATTCAAAAGAAAGGACAGGAAAGGACAATTTATGATGGTACAGGTGCATAATTTTTGATCAGCAATTCAACAAAATAGAGAAAGAAAAAAAACCCCAACACTTTTGAAAGCAAATGAGGAATGATGAAGATATCGGAAGGGTGAACAAATCTGATTTTACAAGTTCAACAGGTCATTATAAATTCACCTCCCAATCTGATAAGCACTGCCCACTTGCATAATCCTGAAAGCCAGATTTAAACTGCCTTTGGGTGGAACGAACCCAAGCTTTAATGAATTCTACACTTCCAATCTCTTGGAGGTGTATTCGATCAGCAATATAATATCCTTGATAATGATCCAAGAATTTACCGCCCAGCCTTTGTCAAAGATTTTTAATTGAGACAAAATCCCCCAACCTTCCCTATGAGGCAACTCAATTCTTCCATGACCCGCACTCAACTTATCCCTATGACTTTCCACAGAGCTGATAAATGATGATCACAGTGTGGTTCGGGGCAAAGAATTCTAGATTGCCATGAACTCTCCAGTGTCAAATCTCTGGAATTAAAGGATCTTTCACTCAAATTTCAATACATTTTTAAAGATTTTCAGAGGGTTCAGGTCCTGTTATGTGGGACTCCTTTCCTTTTCTACAAAGGATGTACATTCAATGGACACGAGATTGGGATTATGGCATAGGGAAAAATGCTTCTCACTGGCAGCATGTTAAATTGGCAGATTACATTAAGAATTGTTCTCAAATCTGGCAATCCCACCCTCAAAGAGTAATGCATCCCTGTTGCAAACCTTGAACATCAAGAAATTCAACATACATTAGAAACATAACCCCACTATAACAAAAATTAGCTTTAAAAATTCTAAACCTTTTTCATGAAATGACAGATAACCTCGTTAATAAACATAAATGGATTATTGGACCATGGGACCTACCACATGATAGGAGAATCACAAACAACTTAACCCATTCGTGACAGGAATTATTTAAAGCCTAATTTGATCAGCTCTTATTCTTCAAATTGGCAACACCAACATTTTTATTTTATTGCTACATTTTTCTTATAAAACGTCATGTATCTGAAATGAATATAAATTGACAGAAATTACTATGAGAAGTCAAAAAGTTGCCAATTTGCAGGGGAAAACGGTGATTTAAAACCGTCTATCACATTGCCAATTTAAGGATTTTAATGCTTATTTTACTTTAAAAAAATTTCAGCATCAAACAACGAATATTGACGCAACCAAAATGGGCACAGTTTGTGTAGAATTTTTTGCTCTTTCTGCTCATGTATTTGGTATGATTTTTAGGGCTTTGCATCAAAAGATATTAGGCCAAACCACAAAATGTGGACCTCTGTCACGAATGGGTTAACTTAATTCTTAGGTCACTTAACTCCAAAATACCAAGCTTTCACTTTCTACATTCTGAAAAAACAATTCACCTGTTGCCTAATGCAATCAGTGGATCCTGTCTTAAACCTATGACACAAGATAATTTGCTAGTCAATGATTTAAATGGTATTACATTTTGTAAATTTAGATTCTAGTGGCCTAATATTTTACACCTGCTAAGGGATATATACATTCCACTGAATGTTCATTAAAACATTACTACTAAATTCTAACAAGAACTTACCTGGTTTACATCTGATTGGCTAGCAATGTCACTCAGGAATAGTAGGAGTGATTGGAGTACCTCACGGTTCTCATCTGGCATCAGGAGGATGGCAGCCTGCATCACCGGGATGCGTAACTCCTTGGGTACAGATGCTGCATACGAGAAAGAGACAAGATGGGAAAGGTCAATGGTATTCTTTTCAGATGATGAAATATAGCATCCATTATTTCATCATGACGACAGAATGGGACAGGTTTTTAAGAATATTCACATACAGCAAATTATGTATGATTGGGAAAGTTTACCTGATGAGTTTTCATATTCATTAGATATCTACAAAGCAATATACCTGTGATGTTCTGAACAATGGACAACCCTTGAATCAGAAATCACATCATGATTGTTGAATCTGTCAACCCATGGACCACTGAATTCTCATAATCCCATAGGCTTATTACAGGGGTAGCTGGTTCCAGTAGCCAACAGGTTAAGTAGGCTTCTGGTTTGAAACTTAGGTGTGCAAAGATTTGAAGAACACTCTCACTGGTCTCCAGTGAGTCTCTTACCTCATTACAATAACAAAAGGAACAGCAAAGGACTATTTCAAGAAATTGAATCTACAGTTGTACAGGGTGCAAAGTTAATGATTCCATGCAGTGACATGAAGACAAATTTTACAAAATCTGAGTTGACAGCTCAGGAAATTCTCTACTGCCCAATAAACATCACTTTGTCCCTGTCGCCTTTGACCGCATTCTCAGACCTGATGAGACAATTGTTATCCCAATGATTCAAAGACAGGCCGACAAAACTTGCATATATTTCTGGTCAGTTCAAAGTGAAGTCTGACCCCCTCAAATCCTGCCAAATTATTTACTTTTCTGAATGTCCTGGAAAGTATATATTCTCACTGCTGAAGATGTAGACCTAATGTCTTCAGTTCTGTGGCTAATTTGTTGCTTCACTGCAGATTAGAGCTGCAATTGCAATGGGAACAGGCATTACAAGTAAGGCAAATGTGAAGAATGCAGAAAACTACATAAAAGATATGTCCCATCAAGAAAATGTAAACATCACTGGATTGATAAATGTATATTGCAGTCTACTGGCAGTGGGAACAAAGTGTCTTGTACATGTCCAAGGAGGTTAGTGCAGGACCAATCACGGGTCTGAGGGGCATACCAAAGATAATGTCATTTCGAGAACTATGCCAGGTCTTGAAGATAACCACAGATGTGCATCCTTGGAGAGTGATGGTGCACTTTAGATGCTTTGGTTTCATCATTTACAATCTTCTTCCAATTACCAGTACCCCACCATGTCAGTATGGATCATCACACTATCCCACTCTCAAGGCTCTCATTTTCACTTTCAGATCTCTTTAAAGTTGTTCAGTAATATCCAACTTATTTCTCGCCAGTGAAATTAAGGTTTCATGTTTTCTTTTAAGCCTTTTACTTATACTTATAATTCCAAGAATTTCTTTCCCATCCCTTCTTTATCTTTTTCCAACATTTTGTCTGCTAAATGCAAAACAGGTGCCAAATCAAATACTTTTACACGAAAGTCAACTCATTAACTTTCATTACATATTTTTGTTTAGAAGATATATTTATCTCATGTAGCATTCTCTCTCCCTCTCTTTCTTTTTCCTTTTCTCCATCCTTCAACTTCACCACATCACCCTCAAGTTGCTCCTGCAACTCAAATTGAGCGATTACGATTCCAGGCGCTTTCAGGAGCTATGGCATTTCCTGATTCGATTAGGAAAGGAATCGCAATGAGGCCCACAACGAGCTATTTCCTTGCTATCTTGTCGGATGGATGCTCGGGCAAAGAAATCAGCCCTCGTTTCCGATCATCTGCCCTTACTCAAAGTTCACGTGCTGACCCTACTTCAGCTGGACAAAAGTAGCAAGTCACTGTGAACCTGCCGCCAGCAATCTAACACACATTTCAGTCAGGAAATTTTACAAGATCTCTGTGAATTTTCTTCTTTTACATATCAGAAAGTCTTTAAGTGTTGTAATATCAACAGGAGTTTCTTTCTTATACCTTAACCCATTAAAAGAACATTGATTACTCCTACAAAAGAAAAAGCAAATTGAGAGCTTTCTTACCAACTTGTTAAATTTCAATAATTCCAAAACCAGAAAATGCACAAGTCCTACTAACTTCAGTTACCAATTGTTGCAGAAAATATCTTGAAGATTTCTTTCATAAAGAAATTGCCTGACCAGTACTTTCCATCACTATCAAAGGTTTATAAAAAAAAGTTCAAACTATTATTGGGCTTTCTGTGTCACAAGCCCATTAAAAGACTTGTAAATAACAAAGCTCCACTTAAAATAGCACAGATGAACTAAAGGGAGAAAAGAAATGCAATTATTCAAATCAAAATAGTCCAAAACGTTTCCTTTTGAAGCTTCGGGACAAAAGGGAAGAAAATAAGATTAAGAATGGGTAATGTAATTACAGACAATAATGAAGGACACATAGCTATATTTAGGAACCGATTGTAACTTTAATTGGCTTCTGACTTCTGAATTTTGTAAGACTTCTTACACGAACCTAATAAACAAATGGCCCGAATGACGTCATATGAGGGGTGAGAAGATGGTAGAAAAGGAGTAGGGAAGACTTACAAGAGGGTTAAAGATAATGCAGGATGAGAGTGCATCAAGAGATCATCCGGAGGTAAAAGAAACCTCGTAAATATTGTCAGGTTATGCAGTATGTGGGATGGTTGGGAATATGCAACATTGATAAATGTATGGATAGACCAAGACATAATGTACTTGAGATGTAGTGGTGAAACACGACATAACAAGCCAGACCAGAAATACAAACAAGTATAAATCAACACCCAGGGGGAGAGTAAAGCTTATGACTGATCAAATACATGAAAAAATATATGACAGATTTTATGGCAACTTAAATGTCAGCATGAAAAGAGTGGGAGAGGAAAGAGCGACAACATTATACAAACAAAATATGAAGTCCTTACATCATCTCCAGAGAGCATGGTTCCATCAACGAAGTGAAGTGATAGCCATCCCCTACCTGCTGAGACTACCATTAAATTCTCCAACCAAAGTCATCATTAAGTGGTAAACGAGCTCATTTGCAGACAAATTCATATCATAAACACCCTATCAATTTTGTCTTCTCTGGTGGACATGATTTGTTATTTTCTTTTCCCACTGCTCCAGACAGCCTTAACCAAATAGCCTCTGGCTATAGGTGAGATATGAAGGTTCTCTCGCCTAAGTTTTCTCCCATACTTGAGAGGTTGGTCAATGTCTTTCTCCATCTGGTCTTTTATTTTCTTTCAGTTCTCTGGTTTTGCAAGGTGCGTCCCGATTTCTAGGAAATTTCATCCTCACTCTTGTGGTTGGTCAATGACTTTTCTTTTTCTATCTTCCATCACTGTCCCTCTTTTTTTTATCTGCATGCCTCTGGTTTTCTAAAGGAGTGCCTTTATTTCCATGAACCCTGTGAAAATTTAGAGTTGAATAGTGAGGTTTAAATGCTCAGACAAAAGATAAATATCTGGAATGAAAGAATAACATCTTGGTTGAAGAAGGCAAGTTCCCCATCATCCACGGAAACAAAAAAGCACCATGACAATTGTATTAGCAATGACAAGTGCTTGCAAAATGGGGCTAAATCACATTTGCTTGGTCATTTTTATTTAATTTTGGTAAAATCCAGCAAATTTTTCAGAGCATCATCATTAAAAAAAAAAATTTAGTCTTCTTTTCAAACACAAAAAAAACCCATTTATTAGTATACCAACTGCCAGAAGATAAAAACGAAGACATAGAAATATAGCAACCTAAGGGTTTTTTTTTTTTTTAACACATGCACACGTTGGTATCAATAATGCATATAGCATTTCCATTAATTTGATAAACGATAAAAGAGCAATGTAGATAAAATGCCTTGCTCAAAGGCATAAGTGCTGTGCTGGGGATCGAACCGCGATCCTCGCATTTCCAGTCAAGCGCCTTAGACCACTTGACCATGGCCTCTCCATATATATGGAGGTATATGATGTATCAGAAGATACATCATATACAGTATTCTTTTGGGGACACATGCTTAGAAATAAGAGGAGGTTTGGACAAAAAAGTTCAGGTGGCTTCCAAGCATTCTGGTGGGTTTTAAAGGTCAAAGTCAGGGTCGTGACTCATGACCCCTGGGGATGAAGCAGGGGGCCCCTAGGTGTCAAACCTGGGGTATCTCCAGTCATCTCCAGGTTGTTCTTCCGCAACAACCGCAGACTCCACTTGGCGTTTTATACAAAATCCTGGAAAAAGTAGGATGCAGTGGTGACATAACTCTAAGTCACGGCAATAATTTTGCATGATTCATCTATATAAACTCTGGAGCAACCCCCAACTTTTATCTTTCTGTTACAAACCATGTTACTTTCAGACTTTCCTTGTTTCAATACATCAGCACTCCCATTCCATACCATATATCTTCTGAAGGACAATTTGCTGTAATTTCACTTATGCCAACAAAACATTATATACCAACATTGACAGAAAATAAAATCTCTTTGTCACATCCAGTTATGATGCATTATATTTTTATTGGATTCAAGAGTGGAAACAGAGCAAGAAAAAAAGGGGGTAGGAAGCAAGAAGAGAGAAACAGAGACAGACCTGCAATCTGAAATCCTTTCTCTTCCAAAAGAATTTGGAAGAAATACCTTACTATCATGGTCTTGCCAACTGAAAATCATCTTTTCACCTCCACCTAAAGGTATGGTCAAGGTTAATGATCAGTGAAATGCTGCCAACACATGGGAAAGACATGTACCCCGTGGCATCAGGACACAGGAAATCCCCCAGGTGAAGAGGATCAGACTGAAACCAACTATTTCCCCCTTAAAATGAAGAACAGATTTTATGTTTAAGCAACTACTGATCCCTTCCGAGTTCAGCAATGAGGTGAAGAATCTTACATGGACACCAAGAAAGCAGAACAGAATGAGTATTTCTAAGCCATTAAAGATTCCTCAAGTACTGCATGCTATAAGATGACAAAGATCTATGCATGACTAAGGCCTCTTAAAATGCAAAACAGATCACAACTCCTAGATGTTGCCGATCTTGAATGTTCTGCATATTAGGTAAAGACATTCAGACAGAGATTATAAATCCCCCCTGCATAATAACAAACAGGTACCAAAAGATAAGTCAAAGATGTCATAAATCCCACTAAATCTGCCTACTGTTCATATCTATATTTATCTCCCTCCAAACTTCACGTGGCCTCCATCAGTTCGGACTTATCAATCTGGAATCCCCTCTTGGTTTCTTCCCTGACAATGAAATATGGTTCTGATGTATGCTTCGCTTCAATCCAAATAATCCATTAGTTCCAGTCTGGAATGAGTTCTAAACAGACTGGGTTTATACTTTGCACCAGACCTGAAAGATTTCACCTCACCAATGTAACAGACGATAAGGATTGGTGTGTGGTCTGATGGAAGTGGTAAAGAGAGAGATGAAGTGTAGGACAGAGAGCGAAGGAACTACATGGGAATGTCAAGCAAAGAAGATGTGAATGGATGGAGGAGCAATGAGAGGAGACAGACAAGAGGAAAGTGTAAGATGGAGAAAAACTGCAGAAAGATAGAGAGATGGGACGGGGAGAGAAAAGAGGGATCTGAATCTGAATCTGAAATAATACGACTCAACACTCCTGCGGAGTAAAACGGGTCAGGTGGTGGTGCGCACAAATAATTTAATAAAATAGAAGGAAGCAGAGACAAGGAGTAAGAGTGTGTAAAAGACAGAGAAATTATATTTTAAAGAAGGATCATATACAGCAATCATGAGAGACAGGAAAAAAGGAAAAGTGTACAAAAAGGATGAAACAAAAAAGATTAAAGGAGCATATAAAGAAAAGGATTTAGGAGGGATTGAAGGAATCAGTGTACAAGTAATAACATGTACAGAAGCTAAAAACCATCAAACCAAATGAAGAAATGAAAAAGAAATTGAATGGGCAAATGGTAGTGATTATCATGGAGTTGATCTCAGCTCTCCTGCTGTTCAGGAGATGTAAGTTGTGCTTCTTCGGGAGCCGGAGTCAAACAGCTTGAATCAATTGACAACCCCAAAACTTTGTGAGGCACGGCCAAGTTCAAACGAAGATCAAGTGTTTATTCCGTTGATCCACTTTTAACATGAACGTGGCTATATTTAGAGCTCCATTTATTTGATGACACATGGTATGCTTATATCTAGTGGCTGCCAACCTTTCCACACGAAAGACACTTCTAAGGTACATCACAGAACAGTCAATTTGCAAGAGTACTAATAGCAGTGGAACATTTCAGTGTTTTAGATCAAGACACACACATGTTTACATTAAAAGGTTTAAACAGCTTTTCCAGCCTCTCAGTATTAAACCCTTCTGCCAGAAAATGACAACAAATTGCTACATAATCAATCTTCATCAAATTCCTTTCCCCCTTTCTTCTTTTTGTTTTCCTCTGTGTGAGCCTCTCTATTACTACTTACAACAACAGAACCTTTACTGCTAACCATCATCACTAACATACCTGATATTTTCAATATCAATTTCACTGCCACAAAATCATTTCAATTTTTTTTAAAAGGTACTAATGCTTGTTTCTGAGAGAAATCATTAGTAATCAACATACTAAAACATTCCATTCTCTTCTCTTAAAAAGCAAACTTAATTATTCTGTCTGGCAAACAAAAACTTGTGGGAAACATTCACTTGGCTATTTTCCAAAAGTAAAGTAGGGCAAGAGAAATGTCAACAATGTGAGGCATTATAGAGATTTCTACAAAGTTGAAAAAATTTCACAGACGCACATAGCGCAACATTGTTTAGATTCGCTTTTTCTTCCCATCCAAAAACACTTGCAAATTGTTTGTATGTCTGCGAAATTCGATCTTTTAAGAGTTGCCAAAAATAACGTGAAGGTTCGATTTTTCTGTTTTAACCCAAGGGACCAAACATTAGTCTGAGTGCTACATTGACGACAAATTCCTGGATAGGTGAGCTCATGAAACAAAGCCACTGGAAATTTAATAGAGAGAGACAGAGCAAAAAGGATTTCACCAGCAAATCTCAAATGCAATAAATGGGAAAGGATCCAATTGAATACAGAGGCTTAAAAGTGGATGATTAGAGATGAATTTGTTCTTTTCTTTCTTGATGTTCATGTTCATATCATGCAATGAAATGATAATAGAATATAAAGAAAATCATTGCTTGTGGTGAGTGCCTACAGTATATAATGGCACTAGAGTTATGGCACAATGATTGCAATTTGTTTAATAGCTGTTCCCATGCAAGCATAATGATTTCAGAATTGTATTATGGACTCCTATTATGAACCCTAATCAAGTTTCAAGTACTCCAAACCATCCATTATTTTCATGACATGTGCTCATTATCTTTAAAGGTTCTGTCTGTCTTCATATTCAGTTACATAATGATGAATAGTGGTTTCTCATTGCTTCTCCTAGCTTTCTTCTCCCTCCCCTTTCTTTTGAAAGAATCTAGGCCTGTAATGGACAATGCTCAATGAACTCTTATTTCATACGTTGTTTCACAGAAGCTGATCTTCAAAATTTATTCTTGAAGAAAATTGATTAATGGTTACCCAACGGGCATGCTGAAGGTTCACAGAAAAATAGCCTCAGAGTTTGGACAAGCATTGTATCCATCTCCAAATTATCAAGAACATTTTAGTTCAATCATTACTTACAGGTAAAGAGGCTGATGAAGGTCTCAGAAAGCTTGGGTGTTAGCAGAGGTTCGGGTAGTTCTCTGAAGTACTGTTTTAACATATCGGCAACGTCATAGGCCATCATGCCATCGTAGCTTATTGAATCTGGAACACATAAAGACAACAAGCAAATTTTAAGTAAGCATTTTTATAAATAAATAACATTGTTCGTGATATAAAAAAGAAAGAAATAACAAATTATCATGCGCCCCCTCTAATTTTTGAGAATCACACTTTGAACATGCTATAGCTATATCTAAGAAAACTGTTTCTGCGCCTCCTCTATTTTCAAATTTGCTGTTTGTGTCCCTTCTACTTCCAAATCCTGGATCCGCAGCTGCCACAGGATTGTGAATTAAAATTTTGTCCAATTTGTGGTTTCTAAAGAACAAACTGCTGATATGTCTGAGAATGAGTTCTCTGAAAATGAAATGTCCAAGACAAACTCACCAGGGTTGGATTCATTCATCTTCTTCAGCTGCTGAATGCGGGAGCGTACCCCAGGTTTGCGGAAGAGCCCTATGGCCTCACCAGCCTGGCGCCTCAGGTAGCGCATGGCATAGAGGATGGTCTGGGGGAGAGGCTGGCCAGTCTTCTGGAGGTGGTGTAGGAGGGGCACGCCAAATACCAACCGGTCCTTGATGTCTGCTGTCTTGGATCGCTTCATGAAGCGAGGCACCATCCTGCAATGGAAAGAGAATGATTTCAAGGAGGGATGAGCAATAATATTTCATTTACAGCAAAATAATCACTAGCTTTAAAAACATTATTCAACATTTCCATTAAAGTGTCAAGTTGCACATTATCTACACATGAGATTCAAAGTGCTTTTAATTCACATTAAAAAAATGATCACTCTTTAGAATAATACAAGATAACTTACATCCCTGTATCCTTTTTTTCATACATGCATGGATAAAAACATGCTAAAGTAATTGTATAACTTGGATTTTTTCTTTCAAAGGCAAGAAATTCACTCAGTGCATATTTTTTCTTTATTCTCTAGTAATTCCTGTGATTTGTTAAAATTATTCTGTGAAAAAGGTCTAAATAAGAAGTGAAATGGTCCCTTAAATTTCTTTATTCAACAGGAATTTGAAATGATGGGCCCCCAAACGGTGGGACAGTTGGCATTTGACTTGACAGGAGGATGAAAGCATGATGTATGGGATCAGGAAATTTTGACATGGTAAGAATGCTCCCAAGCCATCATTATACTTCATAATAGATTAGCTGGAAGACAATCTATCCATGAGAGACAGAGGTACAAAAGGGGGAGGGATTTTTTTCCCCAATCTACCTTCAAATTTAGATGATTCTTCACCATTTCTCTCAACTGTACCCTTTCCCCCCTTTTTTCTCTCTATAATTAAGTCTCTTCCCTTCTTTTAATAGCCCTTGATGAGGACTATTTTTGTCTCTCTTTCATCCATCATTCTCTCCTTATTTATCTCTCTTTATCTCTCTGTTCATCCCTTAGTCCCTCCCTCCCTCCCTCCCTCCCTCCCTTCCTTCCTTCCTTCCTCCCTCCCTCCCTCCCTCCCTCCCTCTCTCTCTGTGTCTCATCTCCCCTTCTTTTACTTAAATTATGTCCTATGGCTCCATCCCCCTTTCTCCATTTTAACTCCTTTTCCAATCTCTTTCTTGTCTCTGTCTGTCTCTCTTAGTTCCCTGTTTTTACAAGTTATCCTCTAATTCTCTCTCTGCCCGCCCCTCTCCCTCCTCTCTCATGATTTTTGGATGATTGTCGTTAAACAAAGACCTGCCTCCCCCTAAACAAAGACCTGCCTCCCCCTACATCCCAGACAAATTGCTGAAATCCTCCATACATCACTGGCAATTTCCTCTGCCTGCTATCTTTAACCTCTCCTAACCGGAGTGGTCATTTGTCATCAGATATCGACAACTCTTGCACTGTTTTGAAGCCATAATGTTTAGCAAGTGAAGCCTCCTGGCATACAACTTCTTGTAAGAAAAGGATATGACTGTAAAGGTTTCCTGTATTCTCAATCAATTGTTTGTGAACCATTTTTCGTTTCCTTCTGATTCCATGTGTCATGGTAATCACAGCACATGTTTTGGTTACATAGAGATGTTTTAAGTTACATAAGCCAATCACCAAACCCCTGTTAAAAATAACCACCCCTTTTTGATGTTTCTTAACAGATTTCTAAAACATTGCTTCCATACTATCATAGTTCTTGTAGAGCCAAAAACATGCCCTAAAATTGAGACAACACTACAGTCAAATTTTCTGCTTGTAACATTGCACCATTAATCATGGGTGGGACAAGTCTTGAGAACTTAGAAATCTGAGCCCCAATCATGCCAATGTCTTGTGATATGCATATTACTTTCCAAAGTGATAAGGGTACCATTCTAGATCTTGATATAGTTCACTTGTAATATAGTTAACCTATAAATGTATTTTTAATTACTGGTTAGAAACTGCAAAGTTTTGTTATTTTTGGTAAAAGGATGTTTCTTCACAAATAGAAACTTCTGAAATATAAGAATCTGGTGCTAAAAGTGTGTACAAGCCAATATTCCCAGGATGAGAATATCATAAGATATTCATATGAAACTTTAACTGCTATGTTTTCATATCATTTCCAATTATGAAATCACCCGTCTTTTACGTCCCCGGAGAAAAATTCAAAACTTTTCCTTCCAAATTGGCCTACTGGGTCTGTAACACAATAACCTACACTACAGCATGATCCTGAATACACAAAAACAGCTATGGGTCAGCAACTAGGCCAAGAAATGGACACTGCATGAAAAATTCTAAGTATGGAGAAACGCTTTCCTCCATTTCTCCTTATTTCCATTCAAGATTGTGTTTCATCCCTGTATGGTCACGCCGCTTTAGCGAGGCTATTTGGAAGGGTGTTCTCCTATCAATTAAAACAACTTTCATTGAGGATGAGAGGATAACATCTCATTCAATAACTTTCTTTATAAGCTTTTTCATGCCCATCCAAAGTGGAAAAAGAGATACATTTAAAAAAATAATTTTTATGCAAGACAAAAGAAGTTAACAGTTATTTGATACATGTAGGTGCTGTGAAGAAAGGTCTACTTGAATGCTTCCAACCCTTGAAAAAAAAAAGTATTGAACATCTAAGAGATAAGATTACATACTTAGAGAAACATTGTGATGCACATGAAAGGTGCTTCTGCTTGAGAACTAGCAAGCAATTCTGTAATGTCGTGGTTTGGGCTAGCAGAACGTGCTTCATGAATCTCATGGTAACGCTTCTATCTCTACTTTTCCGGGTATCACTGATAAAATAAGATATCATCCATTAACCAAAATGGCATGTGCAAGTGCTTATAGCGCTCAATGAATATTTCATTGACACTTCAAGAAGTATGTGCTCAACGAGCATTCTTACCATGTCCAGCCGCTCCGATGAGAGACTGAGTAACGCTCCATCACTGCGGTCAATTTGAGGAGTGACAGCTTGCGAAGGATCATCAGCTGTCCAACCGACAAACTGCTCACTTGAAAGGGTCTGCATAGACAAGAAAAATAATGAAAACATTAGAAATACAGAATTTCTCTCTAACATGAATATCTCCCAATTTCAGAAGGAAGATATCCACAAGGGAAGGGTTAGATTACAAACAGCATGTTCACATTATAACACAGGACACAGGGGAAAATTAAAGTCATTACATATACAACATGGGAGAATCATTCATAAAAGTAGAATCTTTCCATGTTCAAGAAAACTCATTACGGGTGAAATCAAAGGCCTACCACTTTAATTCATCATAGAGCAAATCCATATTGCAACATTTTTCCTCTACGTACGACCAAAAAAAAAAAAAAAAAAAGCAGCCCAGTATTATGAGACTAAAATGATACCATCTTGCTTCTTTACAATGTCAGTGGTTTGTAATTACTGATCAGTATCATATGACTCAAGCGATTACCAACTGTTAAACCCTGTCCCACGGTGAAACACACTTCACATCTAGCATGCACAAAGCACGATATGAATCTTGTATCTCGCTTCCCCAGAAGTCCTTAATTACTGTTCAGTGTCATATAACACGATGGGGTCGGATATCATCGTGTTCACGTAGCATTCCTCATAGATATATTAAACATTTCCCGCTTCCTTCCTTGCAAGATATGATACAACTGTATGAATCCAAATATATCCAATTGTTGTTGTTATGACTGATTGAGTTTTGAATGTCAACAGAGTGATTCATAACATGATATTTCAAATATGAATTGGTTTGTTGATATGAGATGCAGTGCATATCATAAGATTTCAGTTGCAACTCAAAGCTGGATATCAAATCATCATGATACTGTTTCAAATCTTTGTTAAAGCAGAAGAAAATTTCCACGACTTGAATATCAAACCGCATATCACTCTTTCTTCTCTAACGACCAAACAAAGAGAGATTTTGTTCAGCTGTTCCAAAAAAGCTACTTCCTAATAACTTCCTGTTCTGACAAGCTACATTTCAAATCTTTGTTTTGTTTGCTTGCTTGTTTTTTGTTGTTTATTTTTTCATACATGAGCGCTATAACATATTAAGACAAAGAAAGTGATCGCACCTAAATACAATATTGTTTTGTCTGTGTTAATTAGAAAATACTATCCCAATATCAAATATCTACATGTCAAAGAATACAAATTTTCAATATAAAATCATCTGTGAAACAATTTACAGGACATCTTCACTGGATTCTCTGCAGTGGCCTCTCTGCAGGACAAGTAGATAACAATTTCAAAGTCTAGACATTGTACTTATTGCAAAACTTTAAAGCAACAATTGTCACTGCACTGCCTAGAAATCACCCACACAAGGGCCTCAAGTAATTCTAATGAAGATGATATCAAGATCCAAGACTTTAGATTAGAGCTAGAAAGATCAAAAATTGAAGCAAACGGAAGCTGGGTTAATTCAAAATCTTCTCAACATTTTCTCTCTAGGAAAAAATTTAATGACTAAGGGAGACAATGAAATTGATGCCCTCAGACTGATCAAAGACATGATTTTATGACTAGATTGAAAGCATGATTGAATCCTTTTTCAGGGACTGTCCGTAATGGATGAAATATTCCATGCAACCCACATCGCTACTGATGAACATGTGTTGTTTTGACGTCAGCGTTTCGTCAGTTGTTTTTGCTGTCGCAGGGCAGTGCAAGATAATTGGTGCTGGACACATCTTAAATCATGACCAGAAAACAGCTGAGCTCAACAATCAACGCCTTTTGATTCAAGACGTTTCCCAATTATGTTTAATGATAACATACAATGTCATATCACCAGTGCATGATTTGGTCTTTTGAAACAGCCTAATTGTTAATGAGAAACCATACAAATATTTCTACAATTTGCTGAAAATCAAATTTAAGTTTTTATATTGCACACAGTATTTGGTAATCTGATGTGATTCTGTCATACCATACAGACCTCTATCTATCATGTACTTAAAATCTTTGTAAATTGCTTTTTTATAAAATGATTAGGATGCTAACTGATTTCATGTTTTTGTCAATGGATATGTGTTATTTGTTTGAACAAGAATTTAAAAAGGGAAATATAAAAGTTAGCTCTTTCTGTACACATTTGGCACAGTTCGAGGTTATCAAAAGCAGTAATATGATCATGTGTGCTATACCGTGGTAAACGTGACACCAATCGCAGTAACCCAAACCAACCTCAAATATGAGAGGTGTGATCCTGTACCTTTCATGAGGCCCGCACCATCCGTCTTGTTTTCCAGGGATAATCTATCCATCATTCCAAGAGGATTAAGCATCCAATCCTTCATCCTAAACCAACATCACCTTTCTGCCCTCTTATATTTTAGCCAATATTTTTTGTGGGGAACTGTGAATATTGGGATTAGAGTCCAAGACTCTTTCTCCTTATTCCTCTTTCCATCATCTCTACAATTTCTCTTACAGGATAAGATGATAAGATGATGAATGACCATCATAAATTACCACTCCCTCCTCTAGATTTACATTTTTGTCTTTTTCCTTAGCATCTATTTTGCTCCTAACCCTCAAAGTTTTTGTCTCTTTTCCCCTTTCTGTTCTCCTGGTTTTGTCTTCCCCGAAAACTCTCCTTTCATGCCCTTACTACCTTCCTCAATGTTCCAACTCTTCTTCTTCATCACAAATCCCCTGTCATTTTACCCACATTATTCCCAGGCATCAACCCCTCTCATCAATCCCTCTATTATGAGAAAGACAGAGTACTTCCATAAATCTCACAAATCATCCTTTCTTCTCTAGCATCATCAACAATATCTGCAAGCTTCAAATCACTCATTGTCTTTCCAGCGTCTTTAGATATCAAGTCACGGAAACGTAATCGTCTTCTGAGGCATTATTTGTCGGAGGAACAAAGCTAAGGGCTGTGTTGGAAGACACTCAAATATGAAAAGTGTAATGACTTCAAAATGATCTTCATGTTCTAAGATCTGCTGACCTGAGAGGTCAAAGAGATGAGCTCTAACACCACTTCGTGAGCATGACTGATTATGGAATTGCTTTCAACAGTCAGGTAGTCAGGCTGCGTTGAGCAGAATGCAAAGAGGTAGTTGCCCCCCCCCCCCCTCCCCCTCCCCCCTCCATGTTCATGTTGCAGAAATGGCAATAACAGTGTGCTGTTGTTTGCCTGATGAAGTGTGATAGCAAGTGCAGCATGGGGATGATGCGATGGAGGCGAAAACATGTTACAACATAGCAGCAGAAATACAGACTGGAGCTTTTACAGCTTCTGCGGTCTGGAACATCATTACATCAGTGTTTACTGATTCAGTAGTGCATATCAGTCAAAGGGAGAAGGGATTAAATGATTTCCATCAGTTTGATGGAAAGAAATCTAACAAAGATCTCAGTAGGATCAACATTAATTGCTTTATCAAAGACTGCAGATTTGTCCTGATTTTGTTTTTCACTGTGGTTGGAGTTTACTTCTATATTGCCTGTCTATCAATACCGAAATTCTGAAACAGGAATTTATGAGAATCACAGGAATTTAGAACAGATTTAGAGATATTCATGTAATTCCCAAAACCTCTTTAATGTTCAATTTGAAAGGATAAAGGCTATTTAGCATAATGGCTTGCTTGCTTGCCTCTGGAGTATTCATAACACATTTAATATACTTATCCTACATACACATGTAAAAGCTCAAACTTCACTCATATAATCTATACTAAATATCATGATTTTTAGAATATTAAGCCAATATATTTTGTTACTCTATTCATCATATCTATAAAATTTTGACACGTAGACAGTTTTTATTAATATGCATTTGATTCATGCACCATCACCCTTTGTGCAAAAGGAAAATTAATGGCATGTTTGTCCCTTGAGGCCTGAGATAGGGGTCCCTTGGTTTATGTACTCTCATAATCCTGTGTCAAGACAAGTTATCAAGACTGCATTCCATAGCTATGATTTAATGGCTGTTTCTAAACATTTAGCACTCTAAGCACTATTTTCTTAAAACTCCATTGTCTCCGAGAATATGATGGGTTGTAACTTTCCTCTATTACTAGACCAGTTACTAAACCAGGCATCGATAGGGTCAGTTTCAATACTATTCATATGATGCTAGATTCTTGCAAGTTTTTGGTGACAGGCTGCGGTACAACTGCCCGTCCTACATATTTTTGTTACCACAAATCATCCTCACTGATTTCCACAAAATGGGTCAAACCAACTAAAATCTAAACCGACTTGTCATCTTTGGTATCTCAACCACTAAAACCCAAGAATGAAATGGGAAGGGGGAGGGAGGGGTGAAGTCAACAACGTCTTCCCGATTGCAGAGTACATATATTTATCACTGACAAAGGCTGCAGTCTGTGGACACACCACTTCTCACAACCATTTCTTCACTGTCACTTTGAGAATGAAATATCACGACATAAATGACGCAAAGGGTATTTGTTCTAGTCCGAACATGACTGTAATCTTGTAGACCCTTGAATTCTCGTCGCACTTGGCGTTGTGGTCTGACTTTCTCCAGCTGACGTCAAAGCGATATATCAGTGTCTGAGGGAATACTCTCACAGTACCATCAAGCTCCTAATGTAATCAAATTCATCCACAATCCTTTATGAAAAAATTCCTTCTAGCAAAGGTGTTGTCCCAATATTCTTGCTTTTCTCCCCTTGGTACCAGACTGACAGATGATGAGATCGGTTGACTTTCGCATCACTCAAAAAGCCAGTAAGTGAGATGAATGCACTAGAGGGTACTTAGATATGTAAGGGTGCTGTTACAGTGAATATGAACCAAGATATATCATTGCTTTTGCTTTAATTTCCAGGATTCTATGATCTTCATACATTTACAGTATTCCTGCATCATTTTTCGAAAAAGGATAGGCTCTTACCTTGAATTGAGACTGGGCCGATGAGATTTCTGGAAGCTATGCCACCTTATTCTTGGTCTTCGAGCACTGTAGTAAAAATGAAACACACATGAAGAAGAGAAATAATTAACATAACAAATGGGCATAAAAGAAAAGCAGGCATTATTCATGACTTGTATTGCATGATTGGTTGAAATGAAAGATTACCCTAGTCAAGCAAAATATCTCCAAGAAAAGAATCATGGGGAACAACCCTCTACATGTAAATAATTTTGCTTTCTTTCGACAAATTTCCACTTTCATCATTCAAACTACATGTCTTTATACTAAGAGCCAAAAGGATTTTCACATACTTTCATGAAGATTTAACTACCTTTTGCCTCTCAATATATAATAATAATAATAATATTCTGGATTTATATAGCGCCTAATACATCTCCAAGAGAGTCTCTAAGCGCTTTACAGAAATATTATTACCCCGGTCATCGGATTCAGGCTTGCCCGCATACAATGCATGCACCTTCTCCACTCCCTAGGGAGCATTCCAGCCAGGCGCCTTTTGCAGGCGCGCACAATGCTAAACAAATCACAATGACTTTCGCATCCTACCGGGTACCCACTTAACACCTGGGTGGAGAGTGGCAAATGTAGATTCATATCTTGCCAAAGGACATTAGTGCCGCGCCGGGATTTGAACTCGGACCACGAGATCTACAGTCCGGTGACATATCCATTAGACCACGACACCTCTTATCATTTGTATTTGCCCCTAAATCAAAATCACAAAGTTCTATACTGCCCTCTATCCTTTCTTTCACTCTCAAGCCATTACCACATTGGACAGCAAATGTTTTTTAAAATTTTATTTCACTCTTGTCCATCATTCTCTTTACTCCTCACTGCTTCCCATCCTTCCACCGGGCTCACACTTCATCTCTCCAAGATGGGGTCTTTCTCATCTCCTGTGTAATTTACTTGGTGATAACGCTTTACGACAAACATGCGTCATGGCAGCAGCACATGTGGCATGTGTGCGTCTTTCTGCCGATTTCAGCCTCTCATTACAAGGCCCATTAGCGCTTCCCCACATTGCATCACGTCTGATGCCTGAACATAATGAGTTTTACGCATGGTACTTTTGTAACTTGGACTGTCAACGTTGGGTAATCACTCTGGATTTAGAAAAAGAGGAACAACTGAATACTGGCACCAGAACTAATAAATGTGTGCAACTTTGGATCCTGTTGATTCGATCACCATCAACATCATCTCGAAAGCAGTCTACATAAAATGAATTATTGATGCAACAAAGAAGTCATCAGTGTTACCACTAAATGCAAGTTAGGTGCAGTATCCCTATTGTGTCATCAGATCTTTTGCTCTTTTTTCAACGACAGGAAAGTCTCCAGAGAGGACAGGCTTTATTGATCCAGGGAAGAGTCTCTATAAAAATATCCTTTTACAACAAATATGTTTAATATTATGAGAAGTATAAATTCAATCTATCATCAAGTTATTATGAATTATCAACTCACATCTTATGAAACTGACGAATGGTTTCATTTAAACATGACAGTCATACTTCAGGTCATATCGCAAACGTTTTTCATGAATACTTTATTTTTGTATGCATATTACAAGATGCAGTTTTATTCTAACCCCAGCTACAAAAATAATCTCTGACAAGCAAAACGTGCAAATTTCCCCCTACCATCACTTTCAACCTGACATGCTCACTCTGCACTTTTGAAGGACACATTCACCTTGGCAATTAACACTTTTATATGACTGCCATATAAATCACACTACCATTCAAAATAAGGTGTGAGAGGAACTATTGCCAATTTGGCCTCGACCCTAGTTCTTCCCCCATCAAACATACCTTGAACTGGGGGCCAAGAATTAAAAAAATGTCAAGGTGAGGCCTTTCGCACACTATTTTGTTCCATTCATTAGACTAAACTTAGGTCCTGTCAATTAAGTTGGAGCTTTGTCTCGTAGTCTGCATTCAATACATGAAAAAATACATGTAGGCCTAAATAGAATCTATACCTGTTCTAGATATTCTATTAAAACTTCTGCTATACACTGGTACAGGAATGAATACTTGAATGAATACTTCTTAATTGTTGCAAAACTAGATGACCCTCAGGCAAGTTTCCATTTGCCAAATGCACCTGCTAGGTCTGTTGGTATGCATGTTAACCAACTGTATGCACAGAATATGGACTTTGTTCTACACATTTGATCAGGGCTGACTTATCTTCATTCAGAATAGTATAAAATACAGACAAAAAAGTTTCCAATAAAAAACATTTAACTAGCATGTCAAAATAGTATAAAATACAGACAAAAAAGTTTTTGATAAAAAACATTTAACTAGCATGTCAAATGTGAGAAAATTGATAAAGCTAAAAATACACTTTGTAAGGAAAAGAATGAATTACAAGGGATTATCCACAGATCATAAACCTTGAAGGCTGTTAACACTTTTTTAAAATGCAAAGACAGTATCTTACAGCCAGGGCCAGATCAATTTTCTTTGATTGGGGGGGGGGGGGGGATTTAGCACCATGAAAAGTTTGGAGAGTGAACTGAGAAACAGAGGAGGAGAAGGTTAAAAGATACCTTGTAAACTCCCATTGGTAAACACCTGCACCTTTCTATGAAATGATCTACTAGGGTAACTTTCGAGCATCGGTCAATAAAGCTGGTCAATAAAGCTGGTCACGTTTTGTTTAATTCACGTGACTCCGATTCCACCAGCTTAGTATACTGTCTATAAAGATTAATATCATTTTTATTTGACATGTTTCACTGGAAATAAGCTTATGACAATTGCTCTTTAGTCCTCAAAAATGTTGCCAAATGTCAAAAAAAAGGATTAAATATGCTTGTTCTGAAAGTTATTAAAAAAAATTGAAATTTTTCAATCTTGTTTTACCACTTAAGCAGTCAATACTGAGGCCCTTTGCTAGATAAAAATTCAATAAAACGATAACAAAAATTATTCATACGACTCTCCTTTTTACAGTGATTAATGCAAATCTTTTCAGTTCCTTGCTATCAATACAAGGTATTCTGGGGAAAGACAACTACATGTTTCATGGAATACCATACATGTACTTGCCTTGGGTTTGTGTATGTATTTTTTGCTGAAAACCTTAAAGCTTGTCTCAATAGATTCCTGGACATTTGGAGGTTACTCAAACGAAAAGCTGAAGCCCAGCAAGAGAAAGGCCAACAAGGTTGCAGCAAAATAGAATTTGTAGCACAAAACAGCATAAAAATGATGAAAGCGGATTAGTTATTATACAAAGAGATTACTTTTAATATTAAAAAGTGTTTACAGTCAAACATAGAGAAAGATATAAATATACATGAAAGCAGGAACACCTGCATGAAGGTTACATTCTTGTCAAAAGTACGCAACCGGTTGCAACGTCTTTGACCTGCTCAATAATGATCTCATCAAATAGACTTTAATTCTTCTACTATCAAAATCACAATGGAAATTCAATAGAATCTGCAGGTAGTTATCAAATTGGATTGTCACCAGTGAGGCAGTAAATATCCTGTTACAAGTTACTGGGACACAATTACATCTTGACCAGCCATCAACTATTTGACATCACATCATTTTATTCATTTATTTATTTATTTGTCTTTTTTCAGTAGGGTGGTTCCATCAGTGATTAAACACTGTTTTCTGTGGAGGCCCTACGATAAAAATACATAGAATACAAACATAGTACATACTGGTATATATTACTTGAACAAAAAAAAAATTACATAGTACACTTTTGGTGATTTTACAATGAGCCAACTCAAGGATTAGAACGAATATGATGCCAAAACAAAAGAGAAAACTAAGAACTTTGATGAGGCATTTCTGATATCATGTGGCAAACTGTTCCAGAGTACAGCGCCTTTGTATGAAAAAGCATATGACCGAGTATTTTCCAATACCAGGTCAATGACATTCTTTTATTGAAATCATTGTACTAAGAACTCATTTGAATATCAGTAAAGGATAATAAATGAAGAGTTTGAATGCAAAAAACTGATATATCCATTTGTCGAATTAATATCATTGCGAGAAAAAGATCAAGAAAATAAAGCAAATAATAAGAAAATGTATGCTACTTTTGACCATATACCTTTATATGTAATGAGCAATGTATCATTTGAAAAGTATTATTTTGTACTATATGACAGTGACCTTACTTACTGTAAAATTTCAAAAAATGGCATTTTTACAATTTTTGCACATAAACTGTTCATATATTTCTTCCTTTCATTTTTCTATTTTTTTTTTGTGGGGGGGGGGGAACGTAGAGTCCTACTGGAACACAAGTCCTAAAGGCACAATTGTAAGGTCCAAAGCAGTAGTTCCTAATATTCCAAAAGCAAAGAAATTTTGGACTGGTTTGTAAAGTGCTGTGCTGAAAAAAGAAGAAGAAAGACCCCCACCCCCAAAATTAAACATCCCCTTTGAAACCCTCAGAAGAATCCTTCAAGATATCCCAAAGATTACCATAAACCCCATAAATATGGTGGCCCTGAAGTACGCTCGACAACAGGTCATGTGCGACATGAATTTCGCATCCCAGGTCCTGAATTTCGCATCATGGGTCGTGAACTTCGCATCCAAGGTCACGAATTTCGCGCCGTGGGTCGTGAATTTCACGTCTGGGATGCAAAGTTTGCGCCACGGGTCATGAATTTCACGACTGGGATGCAAAGTTTGCGCCACGGGTCACGAATTTCGCATCGCCGGTCGTGAATTTCGCATCCGAGGTCCTGAATTTCGCATCGTGAGTCATGAAATTCATGACCTGGGACGCGAAGTTCACCACCCGCGATGCGAAATTCAGGACCTGGGATGTGAAATTCACGTCGCACATGACCTGTTGTCGAGCGTACTTCAGGGCCACCATACATAAACCTACATCCTAAGCCCAAGATGTATACAGGCTCAAATCTAAAAGATGTCATTTTCTTGGTAGGTGGGCAAAGAGATTTTCACTCCACTCGAGGTCAAGGAAGATGCTATTTGTTTATGCTATTTTCTTATTCTGTTGACTTCATGGGTCAAAGGTCAGATAATAAAGCTAATAAAGACATTTACTTTTTCATTTCTAAATGTAATAAATTTGCTACACATGTATAAGAATTATTACTATTACGGTATTCCAATGATCTATCACTCTTGTCTAAATTGCCAAATACCATTACCGGTGATCACCTTAGCACCTTCCCTTTCCACATATTCCACAAGGTGGTCCAGCGACAATTGCTTCAGCTAATTTCATCACCAGTGCACGGTAAGGGCCAGGAATGTAAAAGGGTGAAGTTAAGTATTCTATTAGGATATGGAATTGAGGTGCAGGGGTTGTAGTTGGAGCATATATAATCAGTGGCGTATCCAGAGAAAACGGTGCCCGGGGCAAGTGTTGAAATTGCGCCCCCTTCCAACTTCAGATGCCAATTCAAAAAATATAAAAACTTTAAATGTGGAATCTTTCTTTGGGTAGTTAGGATTTTTTGGGGGGGTTGCTTTTGCTTTTTTTTTTGCGCCCCCTAGAAGTGGGGCCCAGGACTCGTGCCCCCCTTGCTCACCCTAGATACGCCGCTGTGTGTAATGGATTCATTTCACAATGCATAAATTTTAGATGGCTATAACAAGAGAAAAGCCATGTCCTACACCGGTGTCAACAGTACACCACCATCACTCAGGGCTGCAGGGGCCAAGGTTAACATATTCCCGAGCGAGAAACATGATAAGTACTACAATAATGGGGACTGCTATTCCCTTAAATCTGCTCAGTCCCTCCAAGCTATTTTCTGATTTGCACAGAATTGGGTCACTCAAATTGAGCCCTTTTCTTATGACTCTCTCTTCCTATTTTATTCAAAATTTCTAAGTTCTTGTCTTGGCCCCAACGTTCTTCTATTACCATTGTTTTAAGATGGGCTCAGTAAAGGCTTATCAGCCTTATGTCACAAAAGGAAATAATGGATTGAATTTATACTATCAAATTATTACATTTAATGCTTAATGCAACTGTAATAGTATTATATCCCCCCCCCCCACCTCCGGGACAAGTCAAAATTATCACCTGGTTTGTACTCCAAGGGATGCAACAGTTGCTAAATTCTATCATAGAGGTTTACCTCAATTGCAATATTTTCCATTTTGGTAGGGTACAACAAAAACCACTGAATCATCGATGCTCCATAGCAACAAAATCAAGATATACAATGCATATGCTATACAAATTCCAAAATTGAACTCTCTCCAAACCTCTACTCCTCTCTCATTTAGTACCTAACAGGCTGCAGGAAGTCATTCGTTTTGTGCCTTCAATAGTTGTCCGAAACAAACAATAATAATGCTTTCACAGGGAGAATAACAAGGAGAGGGAAAAACTCAGTTTGGCTTCTGGAACAGTGATGTCAGTTTGAGTGAGATCCTTACAAATTCAATTCTCACTTACATGGAAAGAAAATAAAAGGAAGAAAGAAAGATTCAGGCTCTACAGCCTTTGGTTCAAAAACATGGTTAAGGCATTTGCTGTCATGGAAACTAGAGCTTTGGGCTTCTTCAATATTTTTTCTTCCCCTCCTGGTATTTCTAAGGGTTTGAAAACCCAGAGGGGGGATCACATTGGAGTCGTTACAGAGTTGGCTCAAATGCTGTCTGGTCCCTAATAACTGTCTTCATGTCCCACAAAAGCTACAGAACTAAAAGTAAGCCATTGCAAAGTTCTGTAATATTAAATGCTGAAAAATATTTTAAGTCAGAAAATATGATATTTATTCATTTCAATTGAGCTAACAAGCTTACCGCATTATTTGTTAGAGCAATTCTTAACAGAAAAGATGATGGGCTGCTTACCTGTTCCAAGAGGTAACACAATACATCTAGCTAATTAAAATGACTACTGTTCATGTTTTCATTGAAATGGTTGCCCAATGAGTAGACTACAGGGTACCAGGTAACTTCCAAACTATGGTCAATAAACCCTGTCACGTTTTTCTAATCCACGTGCTTCCTTATTCACCCCCTTACAATTACAACACCCGTGTAGCCAAGGGGGGGGGGGGCGGTGGGGGCGGTTGCCCCCTCTAAAATGCCAACAACAAAAAAGAAAGAACAGAAGGAAAAAAAAGCATGAGCGAGAAAAGAAAAAGGTAAGAGAAAGTAAGAAGAGCGGGAGCAGACAAGGAACAATTCACAGAAATATCGGAGCTTCCAACTCCCCCCTCCCTGCACCCTCCCCCCTAGGGAGCGCGCTTTGCGCGCTCAGTAAGTGATTCACACGCTACGCGTGCTCACTACCACCCTCCCTAAAATGAAATCCTAGCTACGCCACTGAATTACAATAAGTCACTCATCACTATGAATGAATGATGCAAAGATGCAAATAAGACCATACCTCCTCTGACCATTAGCGCTATTCAAACATGCAGTAATGTTCAGACTTTAAACTTCAAAGTTATTTCTTACACTTACATAGCAGGAAGGCATGCTGT
This sequence comes from Echinometra lucunter, assembly GCA_029962745.1. Classification (NCBI taxonomy): domain Eukaryota; kingdom Metazoa; phylum Echinodermata; class Echinoidea; order Camarodonta; family Echinometridae; genus Echinometra; species Echinometra lucunter. The sequence goes on along the minus strand of CM057161.1, from coordinate 17,104,104 downwards.
ATAGAACAACTGGCAAAAAAAAGTATAAAAAAAAAAGGTATAAAACTTTCATGGAAGAACTATGAATTTGCCATATTTTGTACCATCACGGAATTGAATGAATCAAGTACTTAATCCTATATAGCAACAGTCTCAACACAGATATAGGAATTATTCCTTTAACAATAGCCATGAGTTATTCTACTTCTAATGCCATGAGATATCAGGGTTTATTTTTTCTCGGTAGGAACCCAATTTTCTTTGACAATATAGGGCAACGCTTTTTCACTCCTAAGCCAGCGTGTCAAAGTTTGTCCTCCCATGACCCCTCACTGTAATCCTAATTACAAGCTCAAAGGTCAAAGGTCAGATAGCCAGAGAGAAAAGTGATCTTATCCATGCTGGTAGAAAGCCAAGCAAAACACAAGACTTGTAATTGCCTGGACTATGAGGATAAATCTACTGTAGCGTTTAAAGAGAAAATAAGATGCAATTCCACTTGATCTGACATGAATCCTGGAAAATGTTCAAGGGAAATTGAGAAAATACAGAGGAGGAGGAGGAGGAGGAGGAGGAGGAGGGACATATTCAAGGTTTGCTTGTGACAAAAACTTCCAGTTCGAGTGGGATACTCGTCTTTTGAATTAACCTGTTGATTACTGAATTCTTACATTCCCATTGACTTGATACATGGGTCACTCGGTTACAGTAGCCAATGGGTTAAAGGGATTATGGTTAAGCATTGATAATCTTAATCCCAATTACTGGTCTCACAATGAGATCTGGCTTCACTAATAGAAACACAAAAGTTTATTCTTTCCAATTTCACACTTTGATTACGTACTTGTGGGTATACACATTCTCTATTCAATTTGAAAGGAAATATGTTCCAGTTGAGAAAATTACTTCAGAGGAATTCAAAATAACTCTTTCTAGTACTTTTGCGGTCATGAAATATAAAAGAACTTTAAAGGGAGCAGAATTAATAATAACACTAATTATAAGCCTACTACACTGAGTGGAAATGTTACAAGATTATTAACAGTAAACTAATTTGAATAATTACAATACTGCGAGAGCAGTAAAATATGTCATTAACCAGTGAGAGCTTTATATTTTTAATACCAACATGTCATCACCATCAACATAAGTCTGCAAAGTGTCAAGTTCAATCACAAGGACTTATAACAAAAACAGTCCCTGGCATGGGATAGGAGGAAAACAACCGTAAATCAGAGGGTGCTTAAGAAACCTTTCCCACCACTTTTAAGGGCAAATTGAAAAATTTGGGAAATGAAATTGCTCCCCAGTGATGAGAATAATTTGAAAGGACGATGATTTCTGGTGGTCAAAGGCAACTGGAATACTATGATAACTTGATGAATGGCTTAAGACTAGGGTTTATCTTTCTTGAGAGGAACAAAATAAAGCAAAGTAAATCTGGATCTCAACAATCTAGTTTCAGAAGGTCATACGAGCATATAAAACCATCAATATTGCAGAAATGTCGGGTATAAACCTGCTGATCAGTAATTCAAAGTATTTGATGATTTATGAAGACAAACTAGGGCTCTGAAAAAAAAGGAGTTACTTTCTTTTTGTAATAAATATGTGGGTCAAGCTATGGTACTTCGCACTACTAAATAAAAAACAATCTTGCTAACAGATTGAAAGCCTTTTACAAATGAAATAGGGTTTGCAGGGTTTGAATTGCAGGATATGTTTAGGGTGAGTTCTTTTTTTTCTTTCTTTCTTTTTTTTTTCCGAGGGGGGGGGGGGAAGGGGGGATGTTTCTAATGTATTTAGACTTGAAAAACTGAAAAGAGGCATATGGTCTACTTTGATCTGAAATGGAATATAACATATTTCTGCCCTGTACCCCTAAAAAAGTGAGCATATCAAATTTCTAATAACTTTCGAGAAAACCATTGCTTGCCTGCAATGGCGAAAATTACAAAGTGTTGTAAAATGACCCCCACTTTTGTTACAATTCCTTCAAAATTTGCTCCTTACTTTTCTCAGTCAATTTGTTGCATTTTTTGTAAATAAACTTTGTGGACAGAGTGACAAGTTCAGATGAATTTCAGAGAATCAACATTGAAGCACATCAAAGAAAGACTTCCACACGCCCTAATAACTTGATGATTTAATAAATCTAATAACCCGGGGCATGTAACACTGTCGCCTCTCTCTACAGAACGAAGGAATCATTGTCTGCCCACCGATGGGGGTCAGAGAGGGGCAGCAGAAGAAAAAGAGAAACACTCATCATCGTAATTGTCCAGACGTGCTCGAGAGTGCCCAACTATCTCTTTCATTGGCCAGGCTTGATTTGGAAAGCTGCATGTAGTCCGTCTATCAAATCCCATCCCACTTTAACGTAGGACCACAACAAGCAGCTTACTTTGCTTTCTACAAAATGTGCTTTATCATATTTCAGGAGAAGTAGGAGAGGTTACTTGGATGTAAGACTCTCATATAATTCAGTGAGTATCACTTGTAATTTTTCAATTTCCTGACAGAATTATACATTTAATGTATCAAATTTGAGAGTTAGAGAGAGAGAAGGGGGGGGGGGGAGAAGTCTCTGTACATTTTCACTTGAAGAGATGCTTATGGGTAGGTTTGTAGCTATTCAACATATTTAAAAGCTACTGCCCAAACTAGACAAGTAATCTGACAAAAGGTGGAGCACCCTATCTAACCAAACAAATAGGCCTTCAAGTTGATTTCAATAAATACATACTTTCCAAATAGGCCTATACCCCAGGTTTAAAGTTAAGAAAGCCCACCTCCAAGTTGAAGTCTGAGGTGCGCCCCTATCCACCTGACAGGTCCAATCCTAGGGGTGCACTTGAGGGCCAATTTTAGCCCCTCTCAGCAGGTGCACGATTGACCTAGGGATGGGCTAGCGGGCAGGGGGTGGGGGTCGATGGCAGGTCACACATCGTTCAAAGAACTCCCTCTCATTGCTAGTTTGATCTCCCAACTCCCTCCTACAATTTTTTAATATGACTGATGAATTACATTATGTCCAAGACTTCACTAATTGATGACCCATGTAAATTCTATAAAAAATCACTATGAATCAGGAGTACCCCCTTTTTAGATAATGTTCATAAACTGAACAGAACATTCCATATCCATAAAGCATACAGAATAAATGGGAAATCTATGTGAATAAATAAAAAATGATCCACAAGCCTGCAACAAGAAAGGTAAACTTTATTCTTCACTGGTCACATATTTAAAAAAAAAATAAATATATGGTCAATGTATGGTCCAAATAGTTTCCAGTAACAACTGTTCAGTACTTCAGGAGTTTGTAGCCTACATCGCAATCAATCTCAAATCACAACTTCGACTGCAAACACATGCATGTAGTACCTCGGCTGGGTATCATCACAAACTTCCAAACAGTAATTAGATTTCCTGTGCAAATTTGAGCAAGAGTCCCAGGACATCTTGGTGAATAAACTGGAGATCATTTGGGGAATTACCTAACTTAACATATCCACCTCTGTTTCTAATTATAGTGCCATCAGAGAATCTTAACACTTCTACTTGCATCCAAATAAGCAATGCATTTAGTTGGCCAATCTAGTTAAATTTCTATCTTTAGAGTTAAGACCTAACACTCTGCTTTATCTGCAGTTGCCTATATGCTCGATGCATCTGTACTGAATTTTATGCAGTTCTGATATGAAAGCTTTATAAAATGAAAACTGTATGACTCAATCTAGCAATGTAATGACTGTATTTCTTCCAATTCATTTGATGAAATCACTGATTCAACAAAAGCATAATTTAGACCATAGAATAATCAGTTTGAAATATGAAAAATATGGCATTGTGGTGCATAATCTGAGAGTCAAGCAATTAGAACAATGGGAGTACCAGTAGGGAGAATTATGATACCCCAAAGGCATTAGTATTACGCATCGCGAAAGTTCAAATTGCTTGATGAATCCAATATCTTGAGGTAACTGGTGATGGGACGGAGCAGGTTGAAGGTTTCAACCAACCCCAATATCAGAAAAGGTATGTTCTACAGCCAGGATCACTCCCACTGACACCATTCACTCTCAACAGCCAAATTCATATCTCTCAATACTACTCTACTGCCTATGTAGATCTGTAAGTGATTTTTCATAGTCACTGTTCACATTTTCCTACCTCCGGTAGTAATATGGCTCATTGGCCATTACAAAAAAAGATAAATCTACAAACAGATAAGGCAGTGAGAACCTTCTAAGGGTGTCGCACCCCAGCAGGAATCCGGTACCAAGGGTAAAACAAAGCTAGGACAGTTGCCAGAGCTTATAGCCTCTGGGCTTTCACACGACTGACAAAATCTAGATTGAGGAAAATTGTTTTATTAATCCAATATTGAAAAGAGTTTTGTTTGCTTAGAGTACGGCTGAATTCACACCCCATCTGGTCTGGTAATGGATGAGTTGATCAAGGAAAGATTCAATTTCATAAATCAGGGTGAGGTGAGAGGATGTGAAATGATGGACTACAATCCTTGATGGTTTTGCCATCCTCTGCAACCCCCACAAATGAAGACAAAGAACAAAGATTCAGAACAGTCTTTGTATTCTGTTTTCGTATGGTATATGTTCTTTTTTGCCTTGCATAAATGCCAACAAAATCTTGGAGAAAATAACATTCACTGAAAAGCATCCACTGCATATAACATTGGACTATGTTGTCAACTAGTCCCTCTAGTAGGCCTCTATGTTACCTAAATTTCCTCATTATTTTCTCCTCATTACTGAAGTATGACAAATTTACTTGGCAAGCATCACTTTTTAAAATTTTGTTGGATATTATGATAACTTTGGTTTGCGTCATGAACAGAACTTGAGACTCCCTTCCAAAATAGATGAGGATGACGGCAGAGATATCTGGCCCAGCATCCACCACTCCATCATCAGCCCTATCGTCTGCATGGAAGATTGACAGATTCCCTCGTTCCTGGAGATTAAGTGGGCAACGTACCGTGCCGTCCATTAGGAGCATGCAGAGAGGCCACCAGTCAGATAAATGTAGCATCTTATTCTCCTAACAGCCAGAGATTGTATTTAGCCAATTGAACCCCCGCATGGGGGACGAGAGGATGTATTGAATCGGTGGCGGGGAGGAAGGGACTCCAAATCCCTCTCGGCGGGGAAGCATCAAGTCATGATAAGATAACTGGCATAGATGTGGGTGCAAGGTCGGTTGGATGAACTTTAATGTGGTGGCAGCATACTTCAAACCATATTTCACCCTCTCATATTTGATAAAGGAATGTTTTCAGATATTTACTTACAGTACGCTGAGGGTGGGCGTTAAGCACTTTGTTTACAAAGTTGAAAAATAACGCTGCAGGGCATACTCCTTTTACATAACAATCCTAAATATATAGAAGTGCAGTGCATTGATTAGCCCAAACATAAAACAACCAGAACCTTGAATTCAGTTCAGTACACTAACCTATGTTACAAACAAAACCAAACAAGGGCCTGAAGAAGAGGCAGGACAAAATTCTTTAACTTTCCATCTTGCAATATTTTTACTTTAGATGCTACAGAAGCTTCTACATCGAAGCACTGCTCTTGTCCACTCACAATATGGAAAGACTAGCAAGCAATGAAGCTTACCTGTTTGGTCTTGTCAGCGAGTTCCCCACACCCGAGTCTCTCCTCTCCTTCCATGGGGACTTCCCACTGCCCGCCTTCACGCTGACCGTTGTCTCCTGCAACTTTGTCCTCTCTTCCTCCTCTTCATCTTCCTCGTTTGACGCAGGCGTGTCGTGCTCGCTGGCGGTATCCTGCCCAGTGGAGAGACCGACGCCTGTATCGTCCTGATGCTCGGCGTCGCGCTTGTTGAGATTGAAATCGGGTGTGGTCATGGGGGAGGGGAGGGGTGAGCCATAGGGGGAGGATACCTGGGAGTTGACTGGTGAGGAGATCTGGGAAGATGCTGTCGAGGCACTGCTGTCACCTGCATGCAATAAAAAATATCACACATTCAAACCTTATATCTAGATTGCCAAAAAGAAACAGTATCAATTTGGAAAAGGACAAATGTCACAAGCCTGGTAAAATGCTCTAAAATTGAGTTGAACTTGTAGTTCGATGTAGAGACCAAAAGAACCCACCCCCCAACCATTCTCCTATAGACAGAAATTCTTCAAACATATCATGAATGCTAGGTTTCCTTAGATGAAAATTTGAATGGGAAACGGTGATGATACCAAAGAAATTCTGTAGTACTGATTATTCATACAATTTAGTTGCTAAGTTACTTCACGAAATTCAAGAACTGTACCTCTTCCTCTATGAAATGGATCGTTAAACTAAACAAGAAGAATAACAACAACAAAAATACATTGTTAGACTCACCGCTGACTCATTTCATAACCAATTAATGAAAATATTGCTGTGTTTGGACTTCAGAAAAAGTACATGTAAACTCTAAAAATAGCCTTGAATTGATCAAAACCATAAACCATGGTCTTTTTATGAAGGTCAAATTCTGTACATCTTCTGCTACCACCACGAGAACTAGCAACCAGGAAAAGTAACGACACAACCCGCATACCCTCGCATCAGATCAATTAAGCCCTTGATGATCTTGGACTTTGAAGGAAACAATTTGTTTAGAGCCCTACCTGCTTGCCCTCTTCAACCTACTTTACTCATCGTCACTGACATAGATCACACCAATTTGGAAATTGAGGAAAGGGTCGTTTTGCATGTCGCCCGAGTACTGATAATCTAGATATGAACAAATGTAACCTTCTGGCTATTAAATGTGCCCTACTTCTAATTGTCAAACCAAGTACTGGCTGATTACCTAAAGTTAAATGCACTGCATCATTCGCTTGTGAAAATAGGATTAAAGTTGGAAAACTGATATTGACCCTTAAGTTCTCCAGTTAATGTTGATTGTTTATAACATATTTTATGTGTTTTACTTTGTGAAATGAATTCTTCAGCTCTCCAGCTGCTTTTTATTCTTTTTAACAGACAATAACTACAACCTTTTCCACCAAATGCAATGCAATTAACAAATGAATTTTCTTCCTTAGACAGAAAATGTTTGGTCAAAAATCTTTCAAAGTGCATGATGAGGAGTTTGCATTTTTACAGGACTTCACTAACCTGACTTCTTGATGTTCTCTTCCAGTTCGTGAATGCTTTCATTGATTCCTGTCAGTAACCTCTCAAGTTCTGAGCTAAGTCCCATGACCTCTGCTTCAAGCTCGAGATCCACCTCATTGCTAAGCATACTCTCCCTGATACCCTCTGGTCCTGCGTTAGGCAGACTGTTGCTCCGATCCCTCTTGACGGACCCCTTTGATGGACTCAGCATCCCTGCTCCTCTAGGTTCCACAAGCTGCTTCTCCTTCAAGAGAATCTTGCTAATGTTTGTCAGGATGTCGATTTTTTCTGTTTCGACATCCTGGTTGAAGTTATTGTTTGTTCTGTTGAGGGACACTGAGGTATCACTGATATCCTCACAAGTAGAGACACTGATGCTTCGCCGTGTGGATGGAGCAACAGCAAGCGGGTCATTCAGATGACCAATGTTCTTGAGGTTGTAGATCTGGCGCATTAGTTCTGTTTCGGCCACTTCAATCTCAGCATTGGGTAGATTGTCCAGGCTGGAATGAAGTGCTGGAGGCATGTTGTCATACATGCTAGGGCTGCGTAGCCGGTGAGGGGTATGATCATCGTCTCCCAAGCTGTTGAGAGGCGATGTGATCAGCCTGTGTGAGGGCCAGTCTTCTGAGTCGTCACCGTAATGTCCTTGCCAAGAATCATTACTACTAGTGCTCAATAAACTGCGACCCGTCGTACCCGTAATGTTTGAACTCCTCTCAGATGGTATGCGATTGTCTCTCCTGTCTGAATAACCATCCATGCAAACATCGTCCATATCACTCATAAACACATCCTCACAACTTTTGCTTTCATTGTTATTGTTGATTTTCTTTGCCAATGCTTCTTCCAAGTCCTTGGATACATCCAAACTGAATTTCCTATGTAATGTAGGTGAGCTTGGCTCTGAAAATACTCTACCCATTCTCTTTGAGGTATTATTTGACCTTCCATTAGGATTTCTCCGCCTCTTGGCGGGTGGAGTTACCAATGAGTTTGCCGGATACTTGCAGGACTTGGTCTTTGCTGTCTGCAAGTCCACACAATTAAACAATTCAATTTTACGCTGCAAGGTGCCATTGTCTGGCACGATAGGTCCACTAATTTCAAGCGTGTCCCCTCCTGACTTGTGCTTCCGCCTCTGGCTACCACCCCTCCGGCCTTTGAGGCTGTCCAACCTCTTCAAGAAACTTTTGGCACCCTTCATGTGATCTCTACTACCATGCAGTCCATTCAGATCCGATGCTGCATCCTTCCGTACGGAGATTGGGGATGAGATCTGAATAATGGCACTCCTTGGCCCATTCATGTTGCCATCAGACCCAACTGGGGTGGATGTCTTATACTCGTTATTAGAAACCGGCAAGCTCTGACTTGATGGTGATGAGGCAATCGGTGTCTCCTGTAACCGCTTCTTATACACTTTCTTCACCACAGCAGGACTCTCAAAGCTGCTTGTACTTGTGTACCCTTCGTTTCGCTCACTGTCCGTTGTCGTTACACTCTCGTGACTGCTGTTCAGACGGGAGTGCGTGTGTATGTGTGTTGTGCCAGAGTCTGCAGGGGGCGACGTTGACAGTTCAACTTCAGGGAACTCTTCGCCGGTCATTCGTCGTGACCATCGCCGACTGCTACGCAGGTATTTCCACTTGATACTGATTGCACACTGATCCTCATCTTCCGATTCGTCACACTGCAGAAATGAAATAAATGGAGAACAACAAGACGGAAACATCAATTACAATATAAGAAGATTATTTCTGCAATTTCTTAAACCTTATTTTTGATTGATCAGAGAAGTGGAACAAAATTGACAACCAATTCTACTGTCATTACTCACAACTAACACAATTAATCAGCCAGAAAAGATGATGCTCAGGGACAACAGAGAATATCAAACTGTAACCAGAAAAAAATAAGAAAAAGTAAAAAAACATGCATGACAAACATTTCATGGTGGTTTTTCCACTTTTGCCAATTTGGCAGAATGCCACGATGTGTCAAGATCTGCCAGCTTAACGCATGGAGCAAATTTACATGCCTCCTTCCCTAACTCCTAAATCCATGTCATGTGAAAATACAGGTAAAGGATTCATGCTCAAATTGGCAACTACATCAATCCAAAACTTCCGAGACTTTGCTTGCAGCCTCATGATCTTGCTTCACAAATTAACGCCTAATTGCTCGGTTGCTGACTTGTGATGGGCTTGATCAGTGAGTCATTCCGTAAAGCCCGACAGGTTCTTGGGTTTAGGGAGAATTAGGAGGGTTTAAAGGACTTAATTAAAACATGTAATCAGGCTTTTACATGTCACATGAAATCAATTTTTGTCCATGTTTGAGGCAGTAATTGAGGTCTTCTCGTTACCATGTACTGAACAGCTCTTTCCAGAAATTCTCTCTCACTGTACAACATGCAATGTATATATAGAGATGAAAGACACTGATTTTGATATGTGACTTGCAAAGATATCAGTTATATGTATTTGCCTTCTAATATTATTGCATTTTGACTCCTGCAAGACAAACATTCACATACCGTAAATGGCCAAAGACATACTGTCTACAATTACATTCTGTGTTTACACTGAGGAATAAATAAGCCAATGATCCTGGACAAATGCTAAAGAGGCCTATGGATATTACCACCAAATATTATTTACATGTTATACAAAGACAAGGTCTGCCAAATAAGATGTATGAATCAAAGTATCTGGCAAATGCTCAAACAATGATTTAATTAATAAATCTAAATATAGGACTGGACTCCCTTGAGAATAATTACAGTATGTGTAGGGCCAACAAAAATGTAATCAGTCAATAATTGCAATTGGAATATTAAAGTAGTACCAGGTACTTGCAGACATTCATGCAGACATAAATGTAATTTATTCCAGCAGAAAGAGTGATTTATGTATTCTGCTTACTGTGTAAGGCTCTACATTCCTTATGATTCATGATGATTCACTGAATATCATTTCATGCCATGATCAAGCAGAAATCGGTTGGACTACCTGGAATCCAGGTTGACAAGTGGCAATGACAAATTCACGAGTCGTTAGAAATCGAAAATCTGACAGGTTTGCCACCTTGGGAAATGCTAGTTTCCAACTGAGCATATTTGAACTGCTGATATTGACATTTTCCACCTAAAACCTCTCAATCCCACCTCCAAATTGACTGATTATAATTGCCAACCACCTGGTTTGTATGAAGTATTTCTGTGAAAGAACAGAACGGCCTGCACTGGCCTGCAATTATGGGGGCAGGCGTCCATATTTAGGGGTTGTCTGATGTTTGACCAGGGGACATCTCAAAGCTGTCATGTCAATTAACAGAACTGAGTCATGAGGGGTGAAATGGGATCAAATTGGTGACTTAATTTAGCCCCTTTTGTTTTCCTTAATTGACAAATTTGTGAATAAAATCTCTCCAATAATGCCTTTTTCTCAAAGAACAATGGAAAAAAATCATAAATTGGTTATCTTGATGAACTCTGCTTCTAATGACAAATCATAATGGATAAATACTGTACTCATACCATTTATTCTCAAATCAAAAGGGGGGGGGGGTATTTTTTATTCAAAACTATCTCTATATCTACATAAATTCCAAAGTAAAGCCTTAAAAACAAACCTGTTGCAGAATGTTCAACACATGAATTCAATGTGATTTACTGATATCATGAAATCCATAATTACCAACCATAAAATGGACAACTGATTTCACAAGGTTATCAATTTACACAGAAAGTCATTTGACCTTTAAATAATGGCTATTAAAATGGAGATTAACTTTAGACTTTATATCAATTCAATACAAGCTAACCCTTGCAGTACTACTTGAAATGACAGTTTGCACAGATCTGAAAGAACTGTGAGCCTGCGGTATTACAAGGGTTAAGAGCGGGCTCAGGAGATACACTATGGTATTTAATTAGTGAAGACGAAGGAGAAGGAAGCAAGATGAGAGAAGGACTGCATCAGTAGGAATCAATTTGGACGATTGCCTCCTCGACCCAATTTCCTCTAAAGGTTAGGATGCTAATAAATGGGCCATGAGCGAATGGGATGTGATTCGTGGTAATTGATCACGGGCAGGAGGAGGAAGGAAAAAAAGGCTTGCACTGCTTTTGAAGAGTGCTCTGTTAGATCTTTATTTTCAATTTTGTGCTACATATTTCTGTGAAAGATTTTGTGAGTGAGTCTGGAGACATGTTCATAGTCACAAGAAGTACGTAATTTTCTAAAAATATGTTTTGAAGATATTTCATCCACTGAACATTTCCTCCTTTTTATTTGCATTAAATGCTGTCATAGAGATGCCAAGTGTAAAGGGGGAAAAACAAGGACTTTTCATAGTCCAGTTTTATCTGAGCTTCTTAGATCTGAACTAGCCATATAACACCAACATTTTGGGAAGGGGGGGGGGGGGGGTCACCATCAATCACACATAAAAAAAATAATAAAAAGTGATTGATTACATGTATGTAAAAACAATGATTTGCAATTTTTTAGGGTGAATCTACGAATGCTGTGTTCTCTGTCTTTGTTTAAATATCCACTAGGCTAAACTCTGGATTGCTCATGATGAATGTCCTATACCTGACATCATAGGTATGGAGATGATTACACTCGGCAAACTGAAGACCTTCAGTGCCTGGATGTTGCCAACCCATCTCACAACATGGATGATCATACATCTGGAAGTTATATGCATCCACCTCCTCCTACTCCAGCTCCATACTTTGTCATCACATTTTTGCTTACAAAGATTAACCCATAAATAAAGATTCTTGGGGAAAAGTGAAATTTCTTTCTTTTTTTTTTTTTTTTTACTTGAAGGGCTTCTTCTAACTGAACTATACTTGGCATTCTACTTTGATGATCTGGGCTAAAAACGGGAACGTTCACATCTCATACTGCGGGATTCTAACTTAGGAGGACATAAAGGAGGCTAATCACTCTTGTTCCCATAAAACTTTCACACTGGTTGCCTATGTACACACATGACAACAAAAAAAGAGAATTTTTCCCATCTTCATTTTTCAAGTGAGCTTATATCCATTTCTCAAGACTCAAAGACATTATAAAGGAGAGGGATAAGGTACAAACTAAATGCCTTGCTGAGAGAATGAAACGGAAGTAGGATATTGTCTGAACTTTCCAGATACCTGACAAGATCTATGGGCACTCATTTATTTAAGAAGATCTATTCTTGGGTATCCGTTTTTCACAAATAACAGATTTTACAAGACCCGTGAGTATTTTGGTAGAGTTTTCCTTGTCCTGATGTTGACTTGAGCACCTGACAATGACACATCCATTCAAACACTCGGCAAGAGACAATTTCATTACATATCCTCTACAGAGAAACCAGACTAAATATATCAGCAAACAGGCCCCAGGAGCGTAATTTAGTCGGTCTGTCTTCTGATAGTTCCTCCAATGTTTTTAATTGACCACAGAGAACAGACAGAGGAGCGGATTGTCCTTATTTATAAATGCATTGAGGAAAAAAAAGACCCTTCGGGGGTAAATCTAATTTTCTCCCTAGATTACAATTTACGAGCAAGCGGAGAAGGTAAAAACCGCTCCTCCGCCAAAGGCCTACCATCTGTGTACCCACAAAGTATGGTTATCTAATGTAATTTGAGGGATGGAAATTTGCCTATTACAAACGGGACAAAGCCAAAAGATTGATTGCATGACTTGCACGGAGTGCCCCCATCACTGTCTGTTGCCGGAACAATGAAAAGCACTCCAGTTTGTAAAATGATTAAATTTTGTAGATTAAATTTTTCATTTCTGAGCAATTGAGTTCTTGTTAAGACTGGCAGAGCTGATTGAATAGGTTACTTTTATCTTTTCAAATTTATCTTGAATAATGCAGTAATGGCACAATATAGGACTTTTTCAATTTCAAAATACTGACAAAGATTTGTTTCCTTTCATTCATACTTATTTTCCAAAATACTGTTTTTCATCAGACAAATTGGCCTTATTAGTTTCCTAATTCTGATTCTTATGCTCAGTCTACAGTGGGTCAAAATAATGGTCTAAAAGTAAAAAGAACAAGAAAAACATTCATAAAAGTATTTTCCTGTAGGAGAGATGGTTTCACTGACTGAATTCCCAAACCTTCAAGGTGGTGCTACTAACTTTTTTAAGCCACAAAGCTATCTGACTGCCACAAATTTAGCTTCAAATGATAGTCTTCCCACATGTAGCCTTTATACCTACATTTTAGCTTGAACTTCATCACTTAAACGTTCAGGTCAGACGTTTTGATTTGATGAGTAAAACAGACAAATGGTGTGTAACCAGGAGCACTTCATATGAAAATTGCCCAAGTGAAGACCAGGAAACGAGATTGAAACAGACGCACATGGCCTCAGTTGGTGATGAAAGAACCCGCTAAAGGATTTCTCAGACGTTGAACATTGGAAAACGGGAGCGAGACGTTATGTGGACTGATGCGTCGATAGCTTAAGAGATGCATGCATAACACAAACAATGGGAGCTCTGTTCCACGTGCAAATCTGGATATCGCATCATACAGCCTAAATGAGCACTCATTCCCACAAACAAGTTATGTGGTCTACATTTCTACTAACTCTTTACGTCACAAGGCTTACCCCCTCCGAAAAAAGGCCCTTCCATGTCAGAAATAGAAATATTCAAGTCTGTCAATGTAATCAGTGTGTTTGTACATAACAAACTAAAAAGGAAGTTGAATGTCGATTGCACGACAGTTAGTACACATGCATCGAGTCCAGTTAAGGTAATTTTTTGGAACTTACTTATTCTGACTTCTCTTTCCTATGCGATGTCAAACTGTTTCCTATTAAACCTCAATAATAAACAAGAAAATCAGGGTAAAAAGGCTGCAAATTCACTTTCCTAAGGCCATGTTGACATATACTAGACTTATCTGTGGAAAAAATAGATTCACGCCCACTTCATTCAGTTTTATGATGACTAATTTAGCATGACTCAATAACAAACTGAAGCTCGAAATAGCAACAATATCTTAAAATATATTTTTCGGTGAGATTCCACCTATGAGAACGGCAATTAGCGAAGCGAAGATGCTATCTCGAAACAATCAACCTCCGTTGCCATGGAAATGTCTACCTCACACTTTGACACAGTAGCATCAGAATAGATACCATGAATCATAACAGTATACATTTTCCTCCTGTTTTTGTTTCAGTCCTACCGCAACACCGAAGGTCTAGCCTTGCCCTGATGTGCAGTATTATATGCCAAGAGCCATAATGTATAAAAGGTATCTGTGCTGATGCTATTCTGCCATTGAGCATACATGTATGATATGATGTAATATATTATGAAACCCAACTCCGATCATAACATTCAATCAAAATCTCTTATTCTTCCTGTGGCAGACTAAAAAAAAATAAGTGTATTTATTGTTGTTGTCTCTTTTTCACAGTTAATACCTTAGAGTGTGGTTGCACAAAAAGACACATCAGGAACCCAATATAGATATTGTTGTTTATATTGTCGGTATACTGGATGCGTCTTTTCTTGCCACTCTGCTTAGCTCAGCTACCTAAACTCTTTTTTCTCCCTCCTTGTTTTGCTGTTGGAGTATATTCTCTTTCTTTATTTTCATGAAAACAGTAATATTAATTATTTTTTCAAATGCAAGCAAATGAAAATATGACAACAAACATTTTGTACTTCAACATTAATTAAAGTCAAAGTACTTAAAACTGCCTACATGTACACTTGACTGTAAGGTGATGATCAATGAAGAAAAAAAAGAATACTTGAAGAATATATCCGTGGTACATCCTCCTAAATGTAGGCTTTGAAAATTCAAATGCACAGAACATTGTGATTCAAAACCTTCAAAAGGTAATACAATTGATTACATCTAGATTTGTGGGCTCTCCAGTTTTCTGCCATCAATGATTAATTCCTGAAGAAACCACTCAGCTCATCTTCAGATCTCCAATCGCAGACATCAGACATCGAGAGAACTACTCAAAGGTTTTCCCAGTGCCTTCACAATGACAGCTTGATGAAATAATTTTGATAAATGACATCCAATCAGTGTATACCTTCAAAAACCATCAAATTGAAGCTTTTCAATATGCTCTACCAAGCCCATCTTCAATGGTACTTATCATCAAGGATGGTCTGAAGCAGCGTCTATTGTTCCGCCTGATTTTCATGAACTTTGAAATTTGAACTAGCTCGGGTTAATTCTGTATTCATGCCATTCTTTAAATCTTCCTCAGGAAATTGAAGGAGAAGATACATGAACAGGATAAGAGATCACAGAATATTCAATTTAAGGCACAATAAAGAGGACTTGAAATTAATGCAGCTTATGATTGAAAGAGGAAAATGGCAATAAATAATATTCCACGCACTCTCTAGTTTGTAAGTTACAACATTGATACAGCCATTTTAATCTCAGCACTTTGTCTTCTTCAAAAATCTACCAAGAAAAGAGAATAGGTGAAGAACCTTGGCACAATTTGAGCAAAACCCTCAAGATTTTGACCTGAATATTAGTTGGTTTTGCAGCGTTCCATTAAACGATATCCAATCAATCATTTTCTGTAATTCTTGCGATTATGCTTGTATTTCATTGATGAACTTGATGTTCAGTTATTTTAGTGCTTGTATAGAGTTTGGCCTAGATCTTTATCAGTGACACAGCTCGAGGGCTCTCTCCCACTTCTTGGACCAGGATCAGATGCCATTTTGCGTTGATTGATCATTCGTCATCATGAAGGAAGGAATAATACCCATGGCATACAGTGAATTAATAAGGTTGGGAGCTTTGTAATGGATGCTGTATGAACAATGAAAGACAGGACGGTGATGGGATGGGTTAATCAATCCCCATTTCATATCCATGTTGTGGCGATCATCTAGACTGATGCAGGATTCTACCAAAACAAGCATTAAGAATCTGCAAGGAATGCCTTCTCGTCAATCCATTTTTTATTACTGGCCTACTGTACATCTGACTCAATCTCAACAAAAAGAATGCATTTTTACATACCAGTACTAAAAATCTAAACGAAGCATAGGGTTAACTTCCTTGCACATTTTTATAGGTATATTAAAATTTTTATCCACAGCGACTTCAGATTAACAACGCATTTCTTTCTAATACCAAGGAAAATCAACATGCTCAATGAAAACATACACACACACAAAAATAACCCATGTTTATTTCTGTTCTATTGGCTTAACTGCTGACTGTATTGACTCCATGATTGGAGGAAACCAACAAACCCAAGGAATAACCCATGCTATGCTGTACAATCTCTACCATTGATCTCTGTACAGACACGGCTTATTAGCGGCTTACCCCTCTGCCCATAACCCCATGGTTCCTTACCCCGACCCCCTGGTGACCAAACCAGATGGTCGCGGCTGAGGACTGAAGTAGGCCGCTTTGGAGTTCCCCGCCCCTTTGATAACCCGAGACGGGGTAAAAATGTGGAAAATTTCTGCACTCAAAGCCAGCTAGCAAACCTCCGCAACTGAACATTTGACCATTAAACTCCCATTCCCATCAAATATAACCTGTCAGTGGATCTATAGTCTTATTTTAAGAATCTTGATTTGGGTGACGCATATAAGAAATGTTCTCCTTTGGCTACATGTAGCAAGAAACTGTGAGGGTGAATCTTGCTCAATAATCTCCTTGCCCGAAAGAAGAATGCATTTTACATTAAAGGCATTGGTTAACACTGTTATAACAAAAAAAACTCATTTTGTTATGCCACTTGAAAGGGGGATAACTACATGTATAAAGGGTTATACTGTAAAATACCAGTCTGAAAGTTCAAAGTATAATATCCACAGGAAGTATTTTTAAATGTTAGAAATGTGAACCAATTGAAAAATATATAATGGTTGGTTGCACAGACTAGACGTAAGGAGTATGCATTGCTCACCGGACCGTATTGTGTGTATTGGCGTATCATGTGGAGGAAGGCAGATAACTTTTTTTTTTAACTTGAGCAAAACGGTCCTCTTATTCACTGCCTCTGAGACAAAAAATAATAGAATCATGGTTTGCATCTCACTAACAGTTGTTCATTCCAAATTACGGTTGGTTTCAGGGTTTTTATAGAACAAATACAAGTACTCATACACATGTTTCATCTTACTTTGAGAATGTTTTAAAATCGGCTGCTCACAAAGTTAGCCAATGCCTTTAAGGCCCGCATTCTCCCTTTCAGAATTTATTTGGCTTAATGCGGGGCTACAATACAACAGATCCATAATGAGTAGATGGATAGTACATTCAACTCCACATGATAACATCTTCTGACTACGAGTATCATGGGAGTGCAGGGAGTAATTCTGTCTGTGCATGAAATCAGAAAAGAAACGACTTTGAGACTCCTTCATCAGACTGCACGTAGTCCATGTTTGACATAGTTTCAAGTTCATCGGAGGTGGGGGGAGACCCTTGTAGTTCTGTCAGGACACAGCATAGCATGGGGTAGGGTCACAAACTTTTCTTGCTGAAATCTGAGCTCGCCGATGCTTTCCATATTACCCAAGCAAAGTACACTGATTGAGTTGAACAGTGTTACCATGGAACTTCAAAGTTTACATTTCAAAGCTCCTATAATTTCATACAGAGAGAAAAAGCCTGATAGAGCTGCTATCCTTTTGTAAAATTATCATTTGCCTGTCAAACAAAATATACCAGTTCATGAAGCAAGTTGCAGTCTCAAAGTTATACTAGTAGGGAGTGTTCTTTTTGAGCATTTTCATCAATCATATTTCTTTGACATGATCAAGACAGAGGTTGCAAAAATGTAAACAACATAATGACTGATGAAGTTTATATTTTTATCACTTGACATGTCTAACTGCAGAACTCACACAAACAAATAAGTATGCTTATGTTTAAGTGGGGGTGAGGGTAGGGGTAAGGGTTAGTGGACCATCACATAGACTGTTAAACAGCTACCTGAAACATGGACATTTCATGTAGAGATGTGATTCTCCATGGCAGTGCTCAAAGAACACAAATACATTCCAATGCTGCATCTTCTACACTCCTCCTTCACTGTGTACCTACAATCAACATTCTGAACATTCATCCAATGTCACAGACCAGTCGTACCTGGAAAAACGAGGGGTAGGACTTAATTAACCCATGTTACCCACCCACTTCAAACTATTTACATGGCATGTTTTACTACCACTAAATATCGAGACTGCATTCGCCTTATTAAAAGGAAAGAAAGAAGGTTTATTGAATCAGACTGTCACCTATGGCACGACTTCAAATACAGAGTTCTTTTACAAGCAAATACATAGTTCAAGAGAGAGAGAAAGGGGGGGGGGGGGGTTGTCTCATTCCGTCCTGGCATTTCAAGCTGTATAACAGGTGACCCCGTAGCATTCGACTCATTGCACTTTATCCTCAAACAGTACTAGTACAAGGTATTGTCCTTTAAATAGAATTTGAAATGTTTTTTTCTCCCTTTTTTAAAATATACATTTTCAGTGAATGCAAATAAAAAAAATATAGCTGATGACATAATAGATAATGAAGATATAGAATTCAGCAAACATAACATGTGAAGAATGCTCATAACAAACTAAACACCACAAATGTATGTTTTTTAATTGTTTTAAAATTCTTCATGTATTCAAAATGTCGTTGGAGCAAATCATTTTAATTCTATTCAACAAATTCCCTCTCTACATAATGCCATCTTTGGAACCTCACACATATCAGTAGAAGGAAAAGAGAAGAAAACATTTCATTTTCCTATCTTTTCATTAACATTAGGGTAATTAGATGAAACAACATTTACCTTTAAGTTTGATGATGCCCTTTATGATAACAAGACAGCTGAATGAGCCGATAAAATATGTTCCCTAAAAAGAACTCTGAGTTTACTTTACCTCCCATTAATCCCGCTTCCCAGTATGAAGTTTCACGGTTGTTGAATGATAAAGTGAGACCACAGAAATTCAGACATGTTTGGTTCACAACTCTCAGTTCAAAGAACCTCTTTTGAAAGAAAGCACTATGAAAAAATGCCAAATATGTATCAACAAAAGCATGTCATATATGTGTTGCTCATACAAATGTTCACCGTTGCTCGCCAAAGCTAACAACCGACAAGAAAACTGACAAATTTTGTTACAACAAACTTCTGGAGAGGGGCCAGGCATTTCTAAAGGGAAGCCAAATATGATGAACAAACTTGTTTCACTAGGTACAAAACCCCTCAACTCCAGAGACTTAAAACTGCACTAATATTGAATTTCATGTAGCATTTTATCGCAGGAACACTGCAACTGCTTCATCCCTTCTGAAGCTCGATAATACAAACATAATCCAGGTTTTTCTGGATGGAAAACTTAGTAATTACAGAGTTACAACCAAAATACTGGAGTAGGATAAAGTGCAGCAACCTGGAGGCTGTACTCAGCCATGAGTAAAACGGAACAAATAATGTGTAAAACAACCGCAGCATTACCAAGAGGTCTACCTCTTCCTCTGATTTCGATCGGCATGATCATAATTGAGAAAAATGGTCGGAATCAGAATAAAAAAGGGGTCTGAATACCACAACAGAGGTGTTACAAAGGGCCTGCAAATTGGACCTTTTTGGAGGAATTTTTCACACACGGGTGAAGATGAAAAACCCAGTGAAAACCTCAGTTTCAATGACTCGGGGCAGGTGGGGGGTCATCTGACTTCTGGCCGGTAGGATTATTAAAGAAAAACATTTCTGACCCGTTCCCTTTCAGGTCCTCTTTCCAAACACACTGTCGGGACCCTATGGGAATGCTACAACAGCAGGATGTGAAAATATTGTTGGTCGTAATCGGGCATATCCATCATTCTATAAAAAACACTGAGTTTCGGAATTATAGAGGCAGGGGTATAATCATGCAATTCAGTGTGCAAGCCTACAACTTTTCAGGAAAGTGCAATAGGCAGGTTAATACGTACATCACATATGGATACAAGGATTCTGGCTGCCTTCATTTTCTACAGCTTTCTTTTCTTTTCACAACAAAGAGAAAGTAAGCTCTGGAAATATTAATGTAGCAAATAAAACTCTCAATGAGCACATATTATGTCTTTTTATACATCGCTCAAAAATGTCAATGGGCCCTTGTAAGCCAGACGCAAGAAGGTCATGAATTCTGATATTACAGTCAGTAGTTTGGAATTTCTGTTTGCAGCTGTTACTTTTCACAACATAAATTTCCGACATAAAATAGATGGAATATACAGAACAATGCATTGGCTGGAATATCATACAATTAGACAATATCAAAATCATAATAGAAGTATCTTCTAGCAGAATTCAATGAACAAGATACTATTAAAAATCTTGCAGTGTATATTGTTCAACAGAATGAGTATTACTTTCTAGACTACAATACCTTTAAATTTAAGTGTCAAATAAACTTTAATTTTCCTTTGGAAACGAGATGGTGCAATGTTAAATACACTCTATTTGTTTCTCTTCAAAGTGGAAATACATGATTTGATTTTATAATAAATTAATCTTTTCATGGAACAATTGTTCGATGTTATAATAATTCTTTTTATAGAACAATCGTTCAATGTTATAATAATCCTTTTTATAGAACAATTCAACATATTCAAGCCAACAAAAAAAAAAATCAGATGATAGTTAATGTAAAGGGTTACAAACATACCAATTTTTCATATAATTTTTTCTTTGTATTCATAACTGAAATATAATGACAGAAATACTATTATACCGATATAAATACAAAAAATACTCACAGATCTGTGTATTGGCGCCTCTATTTTCATGCTGGCACATTTATTCAGGATCTTTAGTCTCCTACAAATAATGAAAGAAAAAAAGAAGAGAAAAACAATGATGTTTCCTTTCAAATTATGTACAAACATCATATAAGTACCAGAGAAATGCTAATATTCATATACAACAGAAAACCACACAGAATATGTCTGCTAATTAACTCAGTATCTCTTGAGCAAAGGAAACGCAATTATGCTGGTTCTGCAATCCGCATTAATTTAATCAAAACCCACTATGAGTTGCAAATTGGATGGAACAGATCAACCTGTGGAAAAAAGTGCTATAAATAATCCCACAGAACGATTCTAATTCTACAAAATTTTAAATGAAAAGAGGTAAAAATTGCAAGTCTAGTCACCTGGTTCAAATGAAACAAAAGCAAACACATCATCAGCAGCAATAATCCAAAGGCATGCAGAAACACAAAATATTATTTCCAACAATACTGCAAGAGAAATCTTTCAGAGTCCACAGTTGATCTTCAAAGAAAATGTGATGATATATATATTCCAATTGATCCAGGTGAGATTTATACAATTTTTCTTCTATGGGGATAAAGTTTGAACTGCAGACTTGTTAGAGGTGTCAATTGGACACCGCTGGGAAGGCTCAGTTCTCCTAATACAATAGCGCTACCACACTATTGCATGGAAGACTGCCAGAGAAACAGTCAGAGAAACAGTCAGAGAAACAGTCAGAGAAACAGCAAGACGACTTCTACTCTTGCCTTGTCTGGAATCTGACTGAGCAATGCTTGTCCTCTGCTGAGCGCAGACTCCGAGAAATGAGAAACGGAAAGCAAGAGAATGGTAATCGAGCGCTGAACTCCTCTGAGCGTAAATATAGTGAATGAGTGATTGGCGCAGCGCATGGTTATGGTGTTCTGTGTTTGGCTTCGTGGGGTACACACACAAGCACACTCTGTTGGCTAGATTTACACAGCATAGTAGAGTGCTTGCATAATAGTCTCGGACTTCAAGACCTGCATACTAGTATTTTATTCTCACTAGACTAGAACTATCAAACATAGGTTTATGAGTGCATTTACTCCAACAAGGACACCCTAAAGCTTATGTTACAAACTGTGTGTGCGCCCGGTACTCTGGCTTTAGCAAGGGTGTCAAAGTGCCAAGCAAGGCACTCAAATCAATCCTGACAGAAGTCCATTTACTTTATCCAGGTGAAGATTGGCAAATGCAGATTAAAAAATGTCTTGCCATATGCTATTTGTTCCATGACTTGGATTTGAACCAAGACAAGTTGATCTAAAGCATTTCAGGTATTTTTCCTTGTGTAAACTATAATCTGATTGCCAATGTGATGCAACTGCATGTAGGCTCCACCAAACAGAAAAACTATATTCTCTGTCACCTAAACTTTTGTTAGAAATGCTGTTATCAAATTTTCAAGGCAAGAAACTGTGGTGAAACTGGACCACTCTTGAAATTGGTGAAAGAGCATCACTGAACAGTATGTCTTTAATCAAGGTCTGGTACTATAATGGAGGTAGACTAGCAAAAGTTTGTTGTGAGCACTTGAATGGATTGAAGGGCTTGGGAAGGGTCACCCCTCTCAAGACACACAGACTAGTCTGATAAACACACACACAAATCTCTTCAACACACAAGATGTATTTCTCTGCATTTGCACACACAAGACCCTTGATAGTGGGCTAGTCCATTATGATCAAGAAGAGGGGTGGTTCATTAATTCAGTGATATTCTGAATGTCAAACTCAATTTTCTTCACACTGAACAGTGCAAGGGAAGAAGAAAGTGGAAATAAGTAGGACTGTTGACAAGGACAGGAAGAAGATACTTCATATGTTGAAAAGGACAAACAAAAACTTACACATTGAGGACTAATCAACCACTGAAAATGAATCATAGAAGTTTTCAAAATGTCATTTCCTACACTTTTATTTCAGTCACTGACATTATTCATATCATCAACTACCAGTTTGTACCATCTACAAAAGATCAATATATCCTTTTCTTCTGTTAAATAAAAAAAAAAATTGTTCAACAGCATTTTATTTTTCAAAATTGTGACTTAATCTTGATGCTTATAAGCTGCAACTATATTTTCTTACATTAATTTAATATAAAATAATCCGAATACAATATAGGTGTCTGCAGTGTCTTGCTCTTCCTCTCATCTGCCTACAATGAGAAGATAAAATCTGAACTCTAAAAAGAAGCTATCTGCAAGCCTTTTCAAAGCCCGAACCAGAGTAAGTTGAAGCCACTTTTATGGCCAAATCTCCTCATTACATGATTCATCCATTAATCTCCCAAATGACCCGTTTTTCTCCTAAAAACCTTTGCTGAATGGGTCTCGGCCAACTCTGTTTTCCTCCATCAAACAAGTAGCAAAGACAACAAACAAACACACAAAGATACTTACACAAACACAAGGCAGGTGAATGATCATGAAACAGAGGCGATTCAAAGCAGATCTGCCTACAACAAGAGGACTTCAAAAAGAGCAATCTTTCTTTTATCCAAACTTTTCCAGATAACTTGTACAAAAACTAGCTACACAAGCATACAAGCTGATACTTTGGGGTTGCAAACTACCTTCATAAAATGTGTATTGGTTTTTGTGGTAGAGTGGGTAAAATTACTCCAAGTGGGGTCTAGGATGGTTTCTGTTCATGGTCTTTGGCTAAAAATAAGTAGAATGGATGAGTTTGCTGATTCAGCATGCAAGGATTTGGAGGTTTGTTTTTGAGGTAAAGAGGAAAGACCCACTAGGTGATGTCATACTGCAATGCTATTCTCAGAAAAAAGTATTCACTGGCCTTTATTTTGGGGCTTAATTCTTCAGAAAGGTTGATTAATAGGTCTTTGTGTACAAGGTTAATTGAGGAAAAGTTGTTTTTACTTCCTGCAGAGGTAGATCTCTTCTTTCCTTGTTGGAGAATATACAATACAATTAAAACAAAGAATAATAAGGAAAAAATGTATTAATAAAAAAAATAAAACAGAAAGACAAAATAAGGTGCGGTGGTATGATCTGGCAAGGCCATCTCAGTTCATGAATTTTCATAATATGACTATATTAATAGCAGTGCTTATAGGTATTAGTAAAAATGACCTGTCAGAAAAAGTAGGCCTACAAAGAAAATGCTTGGTTGAATAGCAATACACTCAGTAGCTGATCAATCGTGATGAAGAAAAAGTACTTCCTTCCTATTTTATTACGTAAAGCATTCTATGGTAAAGCCAGAAATACTAACATGCACACACACACACACACACACACAAAAAAAAACCCAGAGCATGTATAAAATTCTTTCTTGCTATACTATCTTGTAGAGAAATTTTGAATCAAGTTCTCCTAGTTGGTGCAAAACTGATTTTCTGTTCGATGAATCTTTAAATAAACCAAAGTTTCCTCTTCTTCTAATAAGGGATTAAAACCTGAACTAATTCACCATGACAAAGTAAAATGATTGTTTTGGTGACTTGGTTCTGTGACCTTGCTAAAAGTAAAGGAAGAACTTTATCTAATTACTTTCTTCTCTTGAAATCAGTGATATATTTTTAGACTTAAATCTTTGTAACAGATGTGACTGATTTGAATATGTCTCTGAATGAACTTAAATACTTAATGGGATCTTTGACTTTGTGTATGTTCTTGAGGCAATACGATAAAACCTAGGCAGTGGCAGAGCCGGAATTTTACAGAAGTGGGTGGGGAGGAGTCGGAACTGCATTCTCTTCGAATCAATTTATTTTCACATCATTTAAAAGGCATTAACAATATATGAATACAATCAGAGATAAGTAAACTAATGTACAAAGTTTTATTTTCTAAATTCTACCACCAATTTTTGTTGTAATGCCTTTCCTGGAACACTGACCTTTAAATGAAGAGGGGTTAGCAAGCCTGGCCTCTTGAATGCTCAATTAACTTGATCAAGCTCGGCCATATTTTCACATTTGATTGCGGCTTTAGCTAAATGTCATACTTGTAAATTTAGCGAAATATCATACTTTTCATTCACTTTTATTGCAATCCATCCTCATTTTCCTGTCAAATTTACAATGAAGCTGCCCCCACTGCGGAAATGAATTCTTGTTAATATCTGGTGGGCGATGCCACTGCCCTACAACTGAGCAAAGGCGTAGGGTGGTCTCTTCTACAATGTATATTACTTCTGGAACTATTGAGATAAATTGCTGTTAATAAAACAGTACTGTGGTGGTACTGCATCCCACGTAAATGCTTTAATATGAGGGGTTGCAGTGCATTTAGGCACGGATTCAGTAAAAAGAAAAATTAAAGGGAAAAAAAAAACATGTGGGTGTCTGTTATCTGTTTTCCTGATGCTGTTGGTGTAACACATACAGACCTTATTCTAGAGAACATCCATTTACTATTATTACCATGGTTAGGGTTACAACACTTGTGATAATATATGCCTTGCAAGCAAAGTGCAATGATCTTAATTACTCATCATCTGTTAAGATGTGAACTGCATGAACAAACATTTTGGCCTTGCATGACACCATTTTACACACCACTAAAGGATGTCACCTCTCTAGAACACAACACAGGCCTACATGATGATGTAAGCTTTCCAGCTATAGTAACAGTCTCCCTATAACAGTATATAACAATTTTTGCCATGTCTCATTTGAATAAATTGTAAGAATAAATCTACATCATAAATCTCTAAAGTCTAAAAAATGAAATCATTAGTCTATTCCTTAGAGAAAAGAAAGAGAGTAGGCCTATGAAGTTTATTGGTATCAATACTGGATGACAATATATTCATCTGATGTATAAAATATCATCCAAAGACTTGTGACCGAGTCATCATTGCAATCAATGTGCAGGGACAGGCTTCATGTTTAATTGCTTATTTCTTATTCTTAAATTAAGCCTTGCATACAGAGACTAAACAACCAATCATTTAGTTTGTTCTATTGATTTTCCTTTTTTGGTTCTATTCTATTCATGAAAGGATCTTAATAATCCCCTGTTGTCCTCCAGGCTCAAGAGTTCAACAGAAAAGCTATTGGCACCCATTTAAGAGCCAACAGAGGATAGCAAAAACACAGGGGAGCTTAAAAGGTAAGTCCACCCTAGAAGTTTCACTGTTTCAATAAAAGGGGATAAATTTGAACAGCATTTAAAAAAAGAAATGAGCAAAATCGGCTCTGCAAATTGGCAAAATTGATGACATCATCATATGCAAGCAGGTCTCCATTCACTTTGTACATGAAATTTCATGTTTTCTCAATTTTTTTGGAATTTACACATTTTCTAACCCCCATAATCAATGAAATTGAGAAAATGTGAAATTTCATGTACAAAGTGAATGGAGACCTGCTCGCATATGTCATCAGTGTTGCCAATTTGCAGAGCCGAGAGTAATTTACTAGAAAATGTAAATGAGTGTGATTTTCTTATTCTTTGACCAATTTTGCTCATTTCTTTTTTTAAAATGCTGTTCAAATTTATCTCCTTTTATTGAAACAGTGAAACTTCTGGGGTGGACTTTTCCCTTTAACTCTGAGGTCTTAAAAGACTTGAGAGAATAAGGAATGCTCTTTTATGAAAACTTCCTGGTGTGTTCACCAACAGCTGTAATGGTTCATGATTCTTCAGATGAGGTACATGGTATTAGATGATCATGATAAAAATAGAAGAAAAAACAGGGTCATTTCTTTTACATTCACTTGTCACTAGTTAAAGCGTTTTTTTTTTTTTTTAGTATGAAAGTTTCCTAGACCAAATGTAATCAATGTAATCATTCAGTGGTCATTACGTGAAGTTTAAGTGCATAAATGAAACATATCAAATATGCAAAGAAATGTCTGTTAATGCATTTTCTATTTTCAAATGGAGCCATTTCAAAAGGGTGTCATGACAGAATTCCAACTCATTTCAAGTTTTCAATGATCTAAATCTTTAAAGATTCTGCAAAGCTTTCGTAATTGGTTTTCTTTAAATAGACAAACTCGATCTTCCCACCCATATCCTTGGCTTTGAGCTGTGGGGATATCAGCGAGGGCAATTCACACCCTCCACTGATCCATTCCAATTAATCTAAGGCTTCCTCTAATCCCCTTGGAAGGATTAGGCTTTATCCAGGTGTGAATCTTCAGGCAGGAGGTGGGAGAAATCCAAGGGTGTCAGTACAGGTGAGTGGAGGGGTGCAATGTTTACCCACACCTTGGTGTCAAGCCGAGGGCTCAAGTAGAGGACTCTCTCAACTGAAAAAGGCTCCTTTGAACAGTTTCCTGAGAGATCCAACTGGACCATCGCTACTTCATTCAAACAAGTGTGAGTGACGTTGAAAGGTTACTAGGACACACTGCAGATAGATGTACTTAGGTTAGTATCACTAGGTGATACTTGGAAGTTAGAAAGTTCTCTTCCTTCCTCCAATCTGCATCCTGTTTTTTGTTCATGCTAATCAGTGCTCAATGAAAGGTACCATACATTTTACAACCACATACTGTACACCGCAAACCATCAAAGCAAATTTCGAATCATCTCACTAATCCCCAATGACTTTTGGATTTCCAAATTTACATTAACTATGATGATGTTGCTGATCAATTACTTAAATCACAAATATGTACTTAAAATGTTTAGGCAAATAATAACAAATTAGCAATATTTCAGTTGATAATGTTACTATGCATATGACTGTCATCTGCTGAGTGTCAGAAAAGCATTAAGTCAATGTCCTTCTGCCTCTCACTGGAAAATACAATATCAGTCAAAAGTCTAATCAAAATACTTTATCAAGACTTATCAATATTCTTGTAATTAGCTGTCAAATTCAAGGAATTAAATGCAATCTAAACAGAAATCATGAAAAAAGTTCACTCACCTTACTACTGAATCTAATAGGTCCTGGTCTAAAAAATCATGATCCTTCTGCACAAGATCCAAGTCTATTGGGAAACGTCCCTCTGTAAAATAAAAACAAAAGAGTGTCGAACATGATATCACTTGTAGATGATTAATTAAAGCAGTGAGATGAATACAACTGATGTTCAAACTTTAATTTATTCACATTCAAAGTTATGCAATGCTTGATACACCTAGAAAAAGTTCCTTTCTGGTAATTTACAAAAATATGATATTATATCGAAACTGTGAAAGAAATGAGACAGACTTTTTTTTGGAGAAGTCTTTCACAAAACTTTTATTATCTATACATATCACTCCAGAGTAATTTACTGGAACAGTGTTTAACCCCAGAACAAATGTTTTATAAAGCGACATATTTTTTTCTTCTAAAGTCCTTCTTGTATCAAATATTCGTACCTGCATACCTGAGCGGTTTTTATAGCAAAAGTACCTGTGCGACCAGAATTATGACAATTTGCAAGCAGGGGGTCAAAAAAACCTGACATATATATCCCCCATGATTGGATCAAAGGAATAACTGAAACATACCATAATTTGTTCTTAGCAAGGGGTATATCTATTTTGGCACACTGTTGATGGGGGGGGGGGGCAGACAAAAGACCAAGGATATCCAAATGAAAGGACATATTTCTATGGTAATAACTTAAACACAGATAAATACATCAAATATTATAAAAATGAATTATAAAAAAAGCTGAAGAGAGTTTGATAAAATGGAAGTGGAATGTGGATGAATGAAAAAGAAGGAGAGAAACTGGGAAAAGAATAGGGATAAACAGGGAAAGAGGGAGGGTACAAGATCACGTGTGAAAACTACACAAGTTCGAAGAAAGTTAGAGAGAATAGAAGAAAGAATGCATGAAACCAACATTTGAAAGTGAACTCACTCAACATGTTTTAAATTCTCAAAAGTTTTATGTTCATTTATGTCTGTTTGCTTTAATCTAGTTAGAACTTCAAATAAAAATCATTGCTTTTTGAAACATTCATGTTGCACTGGACTGCCTTGCACATCAATGATAATACTGTTTGCTGCCCTCTCTAAATCAAAACCATATCAGGGATATCATAATTTCATGTACTAAGAATGTTTCATCTCTGCAGTCTCACAATGCATCGGGAAGATAGAAAGAAAGATATGTACACTGGCCAATAATTTGTGCAGACCTACTGATAAGAGTATGTAGATCAGTCCACTATATTCTTTGGGTACCTCCGCAATCTATCTCGTAAAAAAAACTCTTAATTTTCTACTCATCTACTATTTTTTTAATAACAAAAATTCCAGGGGCACACAACTACATTCATGAGGCACTGCAATATAATGTCATTACTACATGCCAAATCAGATCACTAGCTATAAAGTACAGTAATGTATTAAGTTTCAAATATCTCCCAGGCACTGCAAGCCAACAATAAATCATTCTATAATGCTAATGATACCCTACTATAAGAAAACCCCCCTCGGAAGCCATTTAAAAAGAATAAATCTGACATAAAACGCATATTTCCTAACAAATCATCCATGAAATATCTTTTTTAGTGAACTCCATTGATCTTGGAAATAGCTCTGACTTGGGTGAAAGATATGTGCATTTTTTTTTAGTAAAGCAAATCTATTTCCACTGCAGAACTAACACGCACAAAAGCACTGCCAATGTGATTGAAAAGGCTGTGATATTGACAAACTTCTGGATGAATGGGAGAAAAAGAAGACTGGCAATAATAGTTACCAAATGACTGAAGTTTTTGAGGGTTGTTTAGATTGATAAAAGTGCACTTTTCTTTGATGTCTGGGCCTGCCAGAGGGGAGTTCATATTCTTCCTTATGTTAAAAAATTTGATTCAGACATACTTTTTTCTCTTTTTTTTTTCCTTTGAAGGCTAGCAAAGGTGTACAAGTGCAGGTAGCATTTTCTATTTGGAATACAGTGAATTCCACACATCTTTTCCTCACGTGAAATGGTCTTTCCCGATGAAAACCAAACCAATAATTTGAATTCAAAATGGTGAATTCCCCTTGTGAACTGGAGTATGTACCTGGTTAATACTGGATTCTGTCCCTTTAAGGCCTGTTCAAATAAGAAGGGGGGGGGGGGGTGGGAACCACAGGGGTTTTCCAAGGGGGGGGGGGGTTTAAGCTCATTTTATAACATGCAATTGAGTGCGAAACATTCTAAGGGAAATTCTTTGTTGCCACATTGTTCATTTTGTACCGAAAAAATGCGTTCAAACTCCCCTACCCCCGCAGTTTTCCCCTTCATATCTGAACAAGCCTTTATGGAGGATACTTTTAGCAATATTTTTTTCCTGCATCGCTCAATACATAAAAAATTCCTAAGTATCTAACCATTTCCTCAGCTGATTTTTGCTGGATGTTCATTAACCCAATGCCTACTGGAACTAGGTGATCCTTGTAGCAAGCTGATAGGGACAGGAGAATTCGGTAGCCAACGGGTTAACTATTGATAATTCATTTGTACATGAACTTACCTTCAAACATTTGTGCATACTGCGGGAAGCCTGTTGCTCTGAGCCACTGACATGTATCTGCAGCCTCAATTTCTGTTTGGAGACACAAATGAAAATGCAACATTATTAGCAAAAAAATCAAAAGGATGTGTACAGGAAAGGCAAAGGCAATTTCATTGATTAAAGATCTAAAAGTTTAAACTCAAAATACACTCTGCTTCTTCTCTCCTAACATCAAATACAACACTATAAAGACACCAATATATGAATAAGGCAACTTTATTTACTATCTAAAACACAATGGTATTGAAAGCATGAAGGAGATTTCTGTAACATTTTGGCAGCCAAGGCCAAGACATACAAAAGATTCTCAGTCAATGGGAAATGCCTATTACAGGGGGGAAATATGACAGTCCACAATAACATACTTTCACATAAAAAATCCTTTAAACACCCTTACTAATATGATTCCAAATCATCCCATCTGTATAGCAACAGAACTTGACAATTCCAGGGGTCCATTGGAATTGGGCCCTCTAAATTAAACTTCAGATCCCTTCTCACCAAACACCCCCCCCCCCCAAATGAAAGGACCCATAGTAACTGCAGTCTGCAGTTAATGTGAAGTTAGTTTGGAGCCTTGGTATACATAATATATGGTATAAACATTTCATAAGATGGAAATTTGATGAATTTGAAAACTACCTCTTATTTTCACATTGACCAGCCTCCTGTTTAGCCCTGTCGGACATTTGAGGAGGGCAGCTTCAAGAAAGAGAGCCATTCGGCTGGGCACATGTCCTTCAGTGTGGAGAGCCATCGAAAAAAAAAAAATCTCTTAAAGTTTAAAGCTTTACAGCAACACATTCAATGAGAAAACACCACTATTTAGTTTCCTCCCGAAAGGAGTAAATATTCCTTCAGTTTTGAAGACCCTTCTTCACTTTCAAGCATTACTTTTTCCTAAAAATAGTCCTTTACTTAACAAACATCTTTGCTCTCAGGTCCACTAGAGTGAGGCTAAATAGAGGCTTGTCTTCTGCTTTGTTTACACGATATCCGCAAGCATCAAAGAAACGTTTTTAGATGCATTCAAAGAAAAAGATGTCCTTCTCCTTTCTCTCTGCTTCCTTTAACAAAGCACATCTTAAGCGATATCTTCTCTGTATGACCTTATGTCCAATACAGGTCACTCTAGAAGGG
Organism: Echinometra lucunter; assembly: GCA_029962745.1. Lineage (NCBI taxonomy): Eukaryota > Metazoa > Echinodermata > Echinoidea > Camarodonta > Echinometridae > Echinometra > Echinometra lucunter. Next base: position 17,072,559 of record CM057161.1, on the reverse strand, counting down.
GGATAATTGTCCTGAATTTAACCCTGTGTATGTCCCCCTTCAGGCACAGCTCTTTGTTGATAATTAGTCTCACAAGTCATAAGCAGTCTCGCAAGTCACAAGCAGAAACATTAAGTATACAGTAGAGAGCAGCATATGGTCAGGAATAATACTGAATCCTGTATGAACGACATCTACTGATATGTGTCACACGATGAAGAATCTTCAAAATTGCACATAATGAGATATAAATATGGTAAAATTGTTTAAAAAGCAGGGCTTTAGGACTTCATTCAGATTACATCATGTTGGTTCATACTAAACTGGAGATAAAATCATCATAATGAATCCAAATACAGAGAGCACCATTCCACCATTAGCCTTTGGGTTTGCTTGTCGATCACACACGCTTCTCCTATCCCATCGAAGCCATGCTGAAAAACCTAGCTTCCAGGCTGCAGTAATGTCCTGTTGTAAACAGTGAGCAAAGACATTAATCCTGACAGTAAACAATACACTTCATATCTATCTTCCATCCATGCATGGACCATGCATTGGAAATGAGACAGACAGGGTCCAGTGATTATGGTCCAACAGCAGACAAAGGCACCACCAACACCAGTCATGCCCTGAAATGAATCCTCAGCAATGGACCCACACTGCAGTAACTACACCCTCAAAATGGAACACCAAGCCGCCCTAATTAGACTCAGAGTAAATTAACAAACAATGGTCATGATTGTTATTGGCCTTAGTGAGGGAAAACCGGTAACCATGCTATCAAATGATCCAAGATAATTATCATCACCAACTCATATAATGCCTCGTCCATTCATTCCAGCACTGCCATTAATAACCTGGAGTATGACATGAATATTCACTGTCATGAAAGAATTCCGAACCACTGCACTTCAGAGTTCCTCTTATGTAATCGGCAAGCTATCGGGAGGGTCATCAAATTATTTATGACTCCAGCAGAGAGAGAGAATTTAAAATGATCTGTTTTCAGTATAGTAGTACCCAGCCTATGCAGTGCAGGTAGACTCAAGTTTGATTCGCGCCTGTACTAGCAGCAAGAACTGTGTCAGCTTTTTATTGACTCTGACGCCAAGTTCAACGTGCAATGAGAGGATATTTTGATTGCCACAAACTTCACACTATCAACAATAACAAGGAAAAATAGCGGAAAAGACAAATAATGGCAGAGCCAAACATTCAGAGTAAGAGAGAGAGAGAAAGAAATAGAGAGATAGAGAGAGACCTGCAATGTGTTCCGGATGGTATCGTTGTGAATCACAAGGTTGGTGAACGAATAGAAATGTTATGGGTTGCTAGTCTAAACAAAACACCTCTTGCATTATCATGAACTAGGATTCCTAGCCACTTGAAAGGGGGGGGGGGGGTGCCAGATAAAAATTGCAAACAAATTAGCCATGTTTCTTTGTAGAACCCCATTCTACAGCTTGACCAAAGTCAACTGTAACTTTCATGATCTGTACGCACACAGACTTTGCAATATTCGGTAAGCTTGGAGGCTCCTTAACGAGTCATGTATATTACCTATGGCAGGCACAAAAGTGACCATGAGCCCCTAAAAATTTAGAACATTGATCTGGTCTTGACGTAAGTACAAGGGATGGTGCAAGAAGCCATAGGTGAATGATACCTGTCAGTCATGCCAAACCACACAAGATTGTGGGCAGACCCCACTGCCCTTGGGTCAATATGAATACATGTCTGCAGACATGAATCTTGTTTGACTGAACTTTTGAATCAACTCTTCCCTACCATGAATGAAGGAGGAATGTGAATGTATGGGTGAGGCAGTGTTTTATCAGTTGTGAGCCAGAAGAGCATTCACCCAGCATAGAAGAAAATAAGTTAATGTCCTTTTGCCTCTCAGTTAATCTGTGCTACTTTGACAAAAGGAAGTAAGTGTCATACCAACTAAATCTGAGTTACTAATTTTTCCATATCTCATGTGTTCTTCTTCCAAGCCTGCTAAGATAGACATGCCGATATTCCGTTGACGTCAATACAAATGACAGACACATTTTGCTCTTTTACAGAAAATGTCATTTTTGTAACTTGCTTCCTTTTGTCGAAGTAGGGAAGTCATAATGGTTTAAATCTTCTGCTGAGAGCCATTATATCTTGCTACACATTACATAGACCGAGGACCAAATTGTATGCACTCAAAAAACATAATGTGTTGGACTTTCTTCCTAAAACAATCTTAGGATGTTGCAACATCATCCACGAGCTGTCAGCAGCTTCAATTTTTCAATCTGCATTCAGTTTAGATTTGCTCAACCAACATCATGCTGATTCATGCATATATTTCATTCTTCCCTTGAAGTATGGACAAAATTTGGTCCCAGATGTACCACCCTGACAGTGATTATGAAAGGGCTACATGAAATAATTCTCAAAGGGTTTGATCAAGACATTTTCCTTAATCCACCATCCATTAGCTACCACATGATTACTTATGTACACTATTACAGGCGCACAAACGATAACCACGATTACTACTGAATTCTGCTTAGCGTGACAAAAAAGAAAGAACCAAAAAAAGAGGCGTATTCGGTTGCCATGAGAACGTTATTTCAAGCAGCCTAAACTTTTGTTTTCCTGCATCCTCCTCCGCAAGAAAATGAAACAATAGCAAGTGACCTTAATTATAAGGCAGGAAATATTTGGTTATTCTAGTGGATATGCCTACAAAAATTGACCTTGTGCTACAGGTACACATACATAGAGTCATTTAACATACACCGGTACAGTGTAGGTATTCACAGTACGTATTAAGTTTACATTATGAAAGAGCTCATTAAAAGTGCTAACGGAAGTTCAAAAAAGAGAACTGTTTCACGAAAGGAAAATGGGTACTATATACACAGAAGGCCATGGTGATTCAGCAGATGGAAACTACTTTGTAGCTTCATTATGCACACAGGCACGCAAAAATATGCACTGATATATGAATAATTTAGTTGCCTATGAGTTTAATAGGGCACTACATATCATTTTTGAGCTGTACCATTCTATAGCAAGGCACAAGGAGAATTAGGAGAAAATACAAGAAAAGCTTGATCGAGGTGGGCATGAATAGTGCATTTCAACTGTCATGAATTTGAAGAATCTTTTTAACAGAAATATCATCAACTTACTTCAAGAGAAATTCTACACATTCCAACTTTTCTCCTTTAATTCAGAATTTCAGGTTGCTACTGCTTTTGAATAAATTATTACTTTTCAAAGGTGTCAATTTTCTAACATATACCTCTAATTTTGAAAATAATGGTACTGAGACTCCCATGACTAGATGCTAATGAACATTTAGCCAGCAGTAAAAGTGATTGCGTGCAAAACTGTGGAGACTGAGTGGATTGATAACTAACCAGCAAATAAAAGTTATTGTCATGTGGGTGTTGCTGTTAATGGCTTCCAGCAAAGACCCCAAGGTTCATGCCACTAATTCGACTTTGCGTAAGTCGAATCTGTTGGGACCACAAAAACTAGTTCGGCTTATGTAAAATTCGACTTCGGAAATGCAGATAACACATGTTTTGAATAGTTTGGTAAAAAAAAAAAAATAATTTGACTTTTTTTCAATAGGGAAAGTTTGACTTACATGTATGCGACTTCGAGTTATGCAAGGTTAACTGTATTGCTATTTGAATACAATTCTTTGAGGACAAAATATGACTTCAGATTATACATGTATATCTATTAAAATGTTTTCTGATGATTCAATGGTCATGGACAATAATTATCTGATTGTTAGTGGGAATAGAAGTTCATTTGAAGTGTTGAATTGATCTGCAGGTAGTAACATGATCAGTGTCCCATAAATCTTCCTACTGACTTGATCATGGTATGTTTTATTAAAGATTATCGTATTGCAGCACAAAGGCTGAATTGAACGTACTTTTTTTAGTTAAAAAGAATATATTAATAATGACATAAAGCGTACAACAAACAGAAGGATTAGGCATAATCAATATTCACTAGTACAGCAGAAAATACTATACATAAGAAAAATTAAGACAGGAAGGTAGATGTACATGCAGTATGAAAGGATGTAATTATGTTACAATCGGGTTTGTGATTGAATATGAAAATGAGACAAGTGACTATGAATCACGCAAAGTTGTCTTGTATCCCCTTTTTCTCGTATTTGTATACAAATTATGGGGCATCAAATCAATTATCAGAACAAACTACATGCTATCTGAAAACTTTAAAACAAAACAAAAAAAAAAAGGCCTTTCTACATAAATACAAATGCGTAAGATTAGCGTACTATAATAATGAATGTCAAAATAAATAACTGTCGCAGATGATAACCAATATTTCATTATTCGGACTGGCCTTGATAGAGATATGACATATATTGCCCAAATTAGATCATATCGCCCGAGGCAGGAAAAAAATATTCAAATTGCAATCACACAAAGTTTTTAATTCGAAATATGGTGGCAATATACAGTGGATAGCCTGTTGCATTTATATATCCACATCACATCCATTCTGTTGTATTTTGCACAAAAAAGTGCAGTCAAATGCCATTTACACAATTACTGCATATTTATTTTGAAATGAGGGGAAAAATGCCCCAAGGCTATAGGAATTAGCTCGCCAATTAGCCATCGTCCAAAATTCTATTCAAAACCATTAAAATGTTAATGTGGCAATTACTCAGTATTTCAACAATTTGAAAACAGGATTTGCCTGGAAATCAATTGAATAAATAGGCCTATTTGCCTCTTTTTCCTACCCCACATTCTTCATTCACTTCCAAATAAATAGGATGATGGGAAATCATAAATGTGACCTAAATTTCATAGTACCAACATTTCCTGCTTGTTCTTTTTTCTGTGAGGAAAATATATTTTCTTTGACTAAGGTCATGATGAAGAAATCTATAAAAATCTATATCCTACGTTAACTCCCTTGTTTTAACTGAAGAATCAATGAACTGAACTTTTTCGATTATGGAAAGTTTACAGTAGTCAACAGTTGTTTTTTGAATGGGAAACCACATACAACTTTTTTTAAAAAAATGGTAAAAAGACTTGCTTTGTCACCCTTATTCCTAAACAAAAAATGAAAAATGTAAAAAAAAAAGAAAAGAAAAGAAATAATATTCAATCCAAATGGCAATTAGTCAGAATGAATGGAGATCAAGATCATCATTATTCCAGTTCCTGATCCGGTTAACGAGATGTTTTTCTTAAAGCAAAGCACAAGGATATCCTATGACACTTTTACATCTCTCTCCGCCGGAAGCTTAGGATATCTTGGCTTAACCGACCTTGGCACGAGGATCTATGTCATATTTGTATAGAATGCAGGAAATGTTTCACAATTCATGAAACTACAAATTAAATGCAAAAACATATCATTACTTTAACATATAGCATCAAGAATTACAGACTGGAGCGTGGAGTCTGTATAAAAGAATATGAGTTAACGCCCTTCTGGCTCTGAACACACGAAATATCCTGCATTATACAAAAAGAACTAACTACCTTACAGGGATGTCTGTGCTCAACACTAACTTTATTGGTAGAGAGTCCTGATTAAAATTCCATACATAATAATCTGTATGTATTGGGCCCTATGTTAAAATTTTCAATAACTTTTGGGGGGCCTATATGGCCCTGGACACCAGTTAATGTTGAGTCCTCGGGAGTGTTTCATCAAGTGTCTTGTCAGTGATTTTTACTGACAACTGTTATAAGCTACTAAAATCCTTGCATCTGATTGGCTGAGAGCAAATTTGTCAGTAAGAATCACTGACAAATCACTTGATAAAAAGCCCCCAAGATACATGTATATGTTTCTTTGGTTGTTGACCCTTTTGCCATTCGTACAAAATATCAAAAGCTGCTGATTTCCAAAGATAAAGTGAAAGGAAAGAAGCCATAGAAGATATGTTTCCTTTTCTCTATTTCTGTTTTCTGAAGTACAATCACACTAAAAATAAATAAATTTCTTCAATCAAATGAGGAACTTGAGATTCAATCCTTACTGCAGTTACAATATGTACTCCTTGACCTTTTATAATTTCAAATTACCAAGTAACAAATACATATGGAAACAAACAAGTAATTTTATGAAATTTTTTTTCTTTCAAAAAACATATTCTGAATGTAATATATTTTGAACATATATATACAAGTATGCTTTATAATATTCAAAATCACTGTTTTGATATTATGACCACTGATTAATGAGTGAAATGAAAGGCATGCACATTTCCACAGACTCACAGAAATGCATGTCTTATGCCATATATTCTGTTTTTAATGAATGATTATATCTCATCCAAATCCCATACCAAAGAAGAGAGTAATTCGGTCAGTTCCACCCCATTCCCATACCCTCTCCCTTTTCCTTCAAGCTATTTACTGGATGGAATAGGGCCTTTATCCCAATCTCCAACTCTCTGTTTGTAAAGTTAGTCCTTCTTGAGAGACAGGAGTGGGATTTAGAATAACAGGAGATAAAGACTTGCAGTTAGAAAGTCAGAGCTTTGAGCGGAGATGATGAGTGCTATCGAACCTTTTAAAAAGATCTGGGACAAAGAAATATTCAGGCAGTTTCTCCCCTGCTAAACAACATCCTTTCTCAAGATTTAATTTGTTTCTTTCACTTTGAAGCCACAATGAAAGATCCCTTGATCAATTACCCCATTGCTTACTGGAATGTGTGGTTCCTCTATTATACAAATGGCAAATATGATAATTCAGTAGTCAACGTGTTAATTCCACTATTCAGATACCCCCCTATGAGGATAAAATGCTGCACAATAATTACATGCATTGTACTATTGAACCTGATCTAGCAACCACCTGTATACAAAGACAACCTGCCTGTGAAGACCCCACTTTTTAGTCTCTTGAAGAATATTACTCAATGGCGACAAAAAATATCAAATGGGTTTATGTGTACATGGAATTCATCGACCAGACTAAAACTGTTCATTCTGAATTAAGCAGTCTTCACATAAACTTCAGCTCCAACTATAAAAATCATATAGCAATAGAAAATCACATATCCAGTGTTACAAATGTGATAGGCATCAGAAAGTTCATACAAAAACTGGCCTTTGCATCACGATTTCCGGAACACGTTCAGGCAAATATTTACAAAGATAAGAAAGGCAGAGCAGAAGGTACGCATATAATGATGTATGCACTGTTATCATATCCCTCAAGTTCACATTATGGTTGGCATACATTTAGGAGATAATGAACTTGAGCAGTAAAACCCAAATAGAACTTATCATTGTGGCAAGACTCTGAAGGAAGACACAAAGTCAAAGGTAAGCAACCCACAAATTGAATTTAACTCAATGTTGAAGGTAAACTTGCAAACAGAAATACAGGTACAAAGACAAAGTAAAAAACATACAAATAAATGCTAGCCCTTGGTAACTACAATAAGCTCAATGATTTTTTTTTCTATATCATAAAAACAACATGTGTGAGAATAACTTTTTTGTTTACCTGAGCCCTTTTTTCATATTTTCAACAGAAAAAAGGAAGATTTTCTCTAACCAGTGTTTATATACGTTGCAGGGGCTAAATCAGTCCCCATTTTTGAATAATTTCTATCAGTGGAACATCACTCATGGCCTCTTGAGAAAATCATAACATTCTTCTTACATAAAGTAAAAAAAAAAAAAAGGTAAAAAAATAAGTTATTTCTCTTTCTAAGTAGTGCAACATCCATCAAGACCATAATACTTCTATTCATAAAGGAAAAAATGGGACTCGTTCGTCATCATCCCTCAAGCGCTTTCTTGTTTACAAGTATGCGAGTGGTTCACGGAAAAATCCTATCGAATAACATATGCCACATGAAAACAGATTATAACTCTAAAATGAACAACATTCTTTGATATAGCATTGAGTTTCAAATAGTTTTATATTATAAATACATCAAGGGGAGTTGAAAAAAAGAATGAGCACATGATAAACTATTATAGGAAATAATGAATTTCATTCTGATAGAGGGAGAGAAAAGCACACAAACATGAAAATGGGCCTGAGCAAATCTATTAGTTTATAAGTGAAAAGATCCTATTGTGATATTCAATTTAACAATTAGTATCTATTCCATACTGTAAAATGTGAGTTTAATACAAAATAGGCCTACATGTATGCCTCATGAAATAGAATCTTATTCTTTTTTTCTTTCTTCTTGGCTACTATCAAAACAATTTGTCATTTGATCCCATTTACATGTATTTTCCTGGCTTTATTCATTGACTCCGGTTCTTTTCCTGACCACTAATCTGATGTAAGACAGGAAATAGCAACTGGAACCATTGCACTAATCTCATTTTAATCATAGATGTCAATCATTTTTTAAATTTTATTTTATTTATTTATTATTATTATTATTTTTTTAGGGGGGGTTCTAAATTCTGTTTTTATCTTCTTAATATCTCATTTATCAGAACATGTCACGGCTGGCTACTGTTTCTTATCATGTAATGCAAAGGCTTATGTCAATAGCGTGACTTATGACCTCCTGGCTATGGTCTCATGACAAGTCAAGTCTAATGATTTCTCAGGTCATTGACCTGTAAGTGGAGAGGTCACCAACCCTATCATTACCCTGGCAATGCCCCCTATTTTTCCTCTACATATGGAAATTTCAGTACCATCTTCCACTTTTTTTATTTCTGTCCCTCCCCCCCCCTCTCTCTCTCTCTCCACCTCTCACTCTCTCTCTCTTTCTCTTGTCCTCATAAAGACTTAACTCTTTCAATTATGTATAACTATCTTTCATCCATCCTGTCTCTCTCTATATATATCTTTCTTAACACTGCCATGTCTTTTTTCTTTCTGCCCATCCACTCTAGACCCCCCCCCCCTCCATCCCTCTCTAATGTCCCCTCTTTCCTCCATCACTCTCTCTCTCCTATCCTCTTCTTTTCTCCTCTCACAATGAAGTACATGTATGGTAAATCCTTGTTGGAAGAGATTACCTACCACATAGCGTGTACAATAACACACTGGATGAATAGACATAGCTTGTGAATAAAACTGTGGCTTGGGGGCTTTTGTAACAAATCCACAAGTCACTCAGTTTTATGGAGACAAAATAGTCCTTAGGTCAAGAACCCTAACACTACTATTAGTCATGCAGTTGACCATCTTTACTTGATTTTTGGAAGCAAAACAAATAAAAAGTCCAGCAGACAACCAATGCCATTGAACCCTGTAGATTCAATGTCAGATGTGTGTGTGTGTGGGGAGGGGGGGGGGGCGGGGGGAAAGAATCTAAATAAAAATGAGAAAGGATAAATCATGATACCCTTGCCAAATTACAATTTCAAATTGAAATTTTAACTGAGGACTTGGTTGAGTGCTACTGCATCTATCAATTCGGCCTATACAGTGTAGTTGGAATCTAATCCATTTCCATTACAGTCTGTTTTTCTCCTCCTACTCCAATCAATGAAAGGTACCATCATAATCCCTATCTTCTGAATAGAAAAATACACATATTTTATGAGGTTTAATTGTTACAACATCTGATCTGCCTACAGACTATTAACCCAACCCACTCATCAAGTCTTTTTGAAACAGGAAACGGCTCACAAAAGAGTCATGTAATGACTGCTGATAAGCTATTCTCCTTTTTCCTCTGAAGACAGGATGGATCTTCAACAAAATAAAGCAAAAGATGAAAAAAGCTGTCTCCCCACAACAAAGGAGCTATCGCTGCTTCATTTAACGCATGAATGGGATACTTGTTATGCCTAAAAGGAGGATAGAGACTTAGCTGATGATAGTGATGTAGTCCCACATGTAATTACGGGATGTTGGTTGTGATTCCACTAATTCTTTTGACTTCTCCTGGGAACAAAAGTGATTGGGATGAAGAGGTGAAAGTGATTCAGCTGGAAGCTATGTTTTAATAAATGCTTTCATTCTTTTTACTTCCTTACCTATAAAGGAAGGGACGGGAAAGGAATAAAATAATGTGGGGAGGAGACAAAGATGAAGTATTATGAACATTACACATAAGCTATTCAGTCATGACCTTAAAGGGGGTACCCAATGCTGAAACAATGTTAGCTCATTTAAAAGAGCATGATTTTATTAGCAGAAAATCATCTGCCTAAAGTTTTTTAAAAAGTCGTGTTGCCAAGGAACCCCCCAAATGTGGCAAGATTTCAGGATATTTTTGACCCCTCAGCTGTGACCCAGTTTCAACTGGGTACCCACTTTTACGTCAAAATGACGTCAAAGTGGGTACCTTGTCGCGCACATCTAGCAAAATGCGCGCAAGGTATAATACATATTGTACAGTCTAGCGACTTTGACTATGACTATGACTTTTTATTAGAAAATTATTCAAAATGCATTACTATCAATTGCAAATCATCAAATTTTTAATGTTATTCTTCTTAAACTCTATTCTCGATCATATATCCAAAAAAAATTTTACCATTGTGTAATCACATTAAAAAGTACAATTACTTACAGATATTTCCTAACACATGTATTAAACCGTGTCTCTAGTTTTGGTAGCAAAAGGAAAACTGGCATTAAACTGATCAAGTATGGTCTCATATTGTCCATCTTGCATGAAAAGTTATATGTGCTGATTATTGTGCGACATTCCTTGTATGAATTTCGATGAATTTTAGTGTACATACATGAGTGAAACGCAACATGTGTATAGGCAGGAAATAATGGTCCAATCATTGAGGGTCCAATCACCGAAGGATACCTCTTAAAAGGCGGGAAATAATTTGACCAATCACTGAATGGGGAAAAGAGGATATTCTAAACAATATCATATACACACTATATTTATTAATAAATTCAATAATGCATATTATATGTACAGGTTGTATAGAAGGATTTCCACTTTACAACAATAAAATTATGAAATGCAATAGAAAACCACTCTAATTTTTTTTTTCAACGGAAAGGTCAGTCCATTTTAAGTGAAGAACATTGCAGTAAAAATTACAGTCACCTCAAGCATGATATTTATGTACCTTGATAAGATCCATACAGGAACAACAACATGTAACATCACCTGCTAGAGAAAGACACCATCTGACAACTATTCTCATTGTTAATCTCAAGAATCTAAAGCTCTGTGCCTCCCATTAATCCCAAGCAGGTCAGCTTTCCTCCCTGTTTAATCTCCCACACCAATATCCTTTTTCATAAGTCAGACTTCATCTGTACTGGCTCTGGATTAAGCCTGAGCCACAAATGATAGGGGTCTTCTCCCTTTGATAAGGAAATAATGGATCTCTTTCTTTTGTCCTGGGATAAAAAGGGGCTTAGCTGATCAGTCAACTGAGGTGTATTGGAGGGGTGACTTTACTCTCCACCACAGCCATTGGGGCTGCACCATCACAATGATAATAATAAGACGTTATCAAGCTTCTGTTACCTCACTTTTCTTCGAACATTACCCTGATAAGGGTTAGTGTTGTACCTATAAATTTCACCTTTAGACAAGAAGTTAATTCAGGAAGACCAATTAGGACAACAAAAGTGTTTCATGTTGGAACAAAGGGTATTTCATCTCTCAGACAAGATAGTAGATGAATACTGTCTGCTATGGTTTCAGACCAAGATAAAGAGAGCCATAGTAGCCAGTGTCCAGTCACATAGGCTGACATCATGTAACTGCATAATGCAAATGCCAGGAACCCTCGAAGTACATGTACCAGCCAATTAGGTGCTGGTGATTGAAAAACAAAATTATCAAAGAATCAAATCAAATCTACACACTATACAGAGAATGATAAATGCAACAAATGGTCAAATATCCATTTTTATGATATCTGTCACACCAGTTTGGAAGCAAATTGCTATGGAGTATTAGTATGGGGACGATCTCCAGGGCAAAGATAAAAAAATTCAAGTGAGCAATTAACCCATTGAAAATGATTTGATTTCACTATGACACCAATTTCCATAGACCCAATATATCTTGCATGGGCTTAGTGTTTAACAGGTTAAGCAGTCAATGCAGGTGGCATGTATTTGTGGTTTTCAGATTTCTGTGAAATTCTGATATTTAGAATTCATCTGATTTTGAATTTTACACTTTCCCTTGATATTGCCCCAACCTCCATATTTTGTGCACATATATAGGTCTATCGAAATTGACCTGAACAAAACTTACTTGTCATGACTGTATCATTTCTCCTTTCCCATTATGAAGACATTTCATCTCCACAGTAATCTTATAATTACTGTTTCAGAATCCTTGAGTTTTACTTAATCTCCGAATAATCCCATCATCAAAGCAATCATTAAGGCTCAAGGTCAGTGGACCAAATCAAGAAGAATCGATAATCACATTTTAAAAATATCTCAATGCCCCAAATGAAAGAGCACAATAAACTGACCAGTTTCTCATGAACAGAAAACTTTTTGTGAAAAGTACATTCAACTAATAACAGGCACATTTCATTTCACAAACAGACACTGTACTAATATGCAAATACATGTACCCTTGTAAAAAAAAAATGCACAGAATTCAATTTTATGGAATATAATGATATCAAGCCAATGTAACTGCAGATAAGGATATAAGCACTCAAGCACAACAATGCTTTGATATAATAATCTTAGATAATTACATGCAACCAATTTAAAATCATTTACTACAATGCAATTACTCTCAAAATGAAAACGATGTGAATATTAAAAACTTTTCTCCATCAGCAATAATTTCCACATCATTTACTTTATCCTGATAAGTTCCTTTTACATGTAAAACAAGAATATTTGATCTGAAATAAAGCCTCTCCACCATATTCAAAAAGAAATCAGACTTGCAATGGGGGGGGGGGGGGTATAAAAACTATCAGATTGTCGGCAAAGACTTTTGCCTGTCTTACTACCACAGTGCATTACTTAAAAAGGAATAGTCACAATGGTCCATCTTATACCATATACATGTACCTTCTTACAGATTTTCTATCAAATAGTCTGGGCTTCATGCAAGACTTATATTTTTTTTCAAAATTATGTGCTTGGAAAGCAGAAGGGCATGACCACTTAAACTTGAAGTCACCTGATAGTTCCACCACTCGGAGTCTTGCTGTGCCGTTACTCCAATTCACAGTCCAAGTTTTGTTTCTTGTCATAGGCACTGATAGGTCTGTCCACTCGCCACCCGTGAGATTGAAAAGCATGGCTGGATAATTACTCTCTTGTCGCCAACAAGTATTCCAAACTTTCCGCTTCACAACTTTTTTCCTCCTCAATTTAGACTGGCATGCAGAAGGAATGGATGATTTGCATAGTTGAAATGTTGGGGGCCTGCCTAATTGCTTTGAACATGAGCATGGACGTGGTGACTTATATTTGATTTTACACGGCAATCCTAGCGTTCATAATACTCTTCTCTTTAACTTTTTGTGTTAAAATGAAATTCTCTTAAAAGCAATTTAATGAAATCAGTTCCTTTTCTAAGATCTCTTTGTACAGATAGCCCCATTACTTTGTGTATGTAAGGTTTACCCCAACAGAGTTGAGTAAGACATGGCATGTAAGTCATGAAAGAATGGTTAATCATGTCCATTCAACATCATAATCTATGACAGTGAAATTGTTTCAAGAAGTTACCGTATATATAGACCAGGTTGGGAAAAACATAAAACCCAAAACACAAAGATGAAATTATTCTTCTAAAGTTCTGTCTTCTACGTAGGGGATGAGGAATGAATGCACCAATCGCATGAAAAGATAAAAAAGATCTGAGAGTACACGTGACAAAAACCAAACAAGTAAGTTTAGAGGTACAATCAGTGTGCACATCTTTGGTATTTACAGTCAAACCTGCTTTAGTGACCAGTTGCAAGCCTATAGAAAGACCATCTGTCTATAAAAACCACAATTTTTGTTTCCCTTGATTATTCATTCCCACTGAAACGTGTATTAAAGGAACCTGTTCATAAAGACCATGTTTCTTGTCTCCCTTGGGTGGTCTTTATATATACAGATTTCACTGTTTGTAGAGACTGATAAAGAGTAGAGTTACATGTAGATATATGTCCCCCAATACAAATCTACATTATAGATATCATAAAAGTGCAATTCCCACTCAATTTTACCCTTGATTAAACAAAACACAGGTGCACCACACTCAATTAGCCTTGTCACAAAGTCACACATGGCTTGCATTACGCAGCCTTCATATATATACACTATTACCGTGTTTACACACGACTCGGCTCGAGTGTTGAATCCTCAAGCAGGGTCGAACGCTGCAAAGAGGGCAACTGTGATCGCGTTTATACTGAAACAAAAAAGGCGAGTTCGACACGGCCCGCGGATCACGAACGGAAGTAGAATAGACGTCACAAATGCGGGAAATTTGCCACTGACGGCGAGCACCGAGTTCATATTCAGAGTACTATTTTCACAACGTTCACATACGTTAAACACTAAACAGCGGTCGGAGATAATTTTCTCTTGTAATCTTTGCAATACAGGTAATAATTTAGTAAAACACATATCTATTAAATGAATCTTATGAGCAACAACAGAATTTTACGACTCCTAAAAGGAGTATTTTTACCTATGAAAACCGAGCGAAGGTAGGGGCATAGCACAGAACTAGAGAGCATATCGCGCGTGCTACCGGATATGGATATGCCGTGTTTGACCTAGGTCATGCGGATTCGACACGGCTTTCTGTTTACACACGAAAAAAAAGGCGAGTCTGACTCGGCTCTCGGGTTGAAACCTACGATTTTGGCGGATCAAAAAAGCCGTGTTCAACACGGCTCGTGGATCACACTGATTGCGTTTACACAGCATAAAATTGCCGTGTTGAGCACGGCTCGCGTGTCGAACCCCCGAGCCGAGTCACTGTGTAAACACGGTGTATACTACCAGGCTGGCCTATCAAGCTATTCCATAGGTCTACAAGTCAGCAGATATCATGCACGTGTAAACAGCAAGAAAAATTCAATAATGCACATGTCGTGTGGTTAAATACCAGCAAAAGTTACAATGGGGATCAACTGAAGTGCGCTTTGTCCAGTTCAAGGTATGACCTTGATATCAAGTACAATCAATAGCCGACACGTTGCACGGATGCAGGCTACCATCAAGAAGAGTGGTAAGAAATATGAAGAGACTGCATATCTATTAACTTGGGGATTTTATATTTGGTTACTTGCAAATGTAGGACTACATTCCACTTTGCAGAACCTTAAAAGACAATGCCAATTATTCTGTGCTTGCGTTGTTAATAACTTCCGTGGAAAACATTGATTTATTGATGTTGTTTGTTGGTTCTACCTTTTGTTTAATTGTATCAACATAATTGAAACATTCTTGAGAGTTTAGACATTGGCGTGATCAAGTGTTTCTTCCTAGATATATTGATTTTAATAAATACACATCCGTCGTCTGTATCATTATATTGTTCAAACTGATCAGGGCCCCATTTCATAAAACTTGTTATCAGTAACGACTGCCACATTTCTATGATAAATTTGCTCTAAGCCAATCAGATGTAAAGATTTCAGTAGAGCTCGGGTAACAGTCATTGCAACTTGTTATTGATAACAAGTTTTATGAAACAGGGCCTAGACTTATATTAATTTGCCTTCTGTCACAGTTAAAAGGTACAGTTGTATCTTCAAGTGTGGTACAAGTAAACAAACAACTGGTACTAGATGAAGCAGAGTTTTAAAAAAAAGTTTATGACTCAGCTTTGGTGATTCTCTTCCCTTCCCAAAATTCAACATTATAATTAAGAAACATAACAATTCAAAAACATATGCTTACCAGCAATGTAGCGCATGCGAAGTCGTTTCAGGAAACGAACATTCTTGTACGATGCCATTTTCCAGACAGGTGAACGTTTGCATGACAGGAGTATGTTATTTTCTATCTTCCCACACCAGGATAAGGACATCGCATTTTAAATAAGAATCAACTTCAAGGACCTTCTTCAGTCTAAACTACAAAATTTTTAGATGTCCAAACATGGACTCAATCCTCAAAAATGATTAATTTCCTCCTAGATACATGTTTCCAGACACATAGGCAGGATAGGATAGCCAGTATAAGCAATGTCCATCGAAACCGATGTCCACAAATCCTAGATCCTGGACTGGTTTGGCCGAAATTAATCCTTGAGGTTCTGACACCGATCCCTTGCGCTTGGAATAATACAGGATTCAGGTCACGTGATGATGGGGTATTTTCCCACCGCTCGATAAATATTACTGATACAAGACACTCCCACTTACTAGCTGCACAAGGGTGGAACTTGAGCTTGGTCGTTTTGGTTTCACAACCAAAGGCAGAGTGCCTGAGAATTTTTACTTTGGGGGAAACTTATACCATGTGTACGTGGAACCACAATGAAAGGAAATTCCACCTTGCGCTTGCAGTACGTGATGTATGGGCCATAATAGACATAAATGTGTAAGATATCTTTAGACATATCCTTGATGGTGTTTGCTCTTGTGGTATTATCTTTCAGGATGTCCACATAGCAGACTGAGTCGCTGTCAGGTTCGCCTTGTAGTGTTTCAATTGCTTGAAGGTCACACAGAGATACAATGTCATTACAAAACTGCAGGGCACATACCAAGATGTGACATGAAGGAATTTCAATACAAGCTAGGTACTTGGTAGCCCAGTTCAGTTGTCCATGAAGTAAATGGCACAAATTCCATGTAAGTCTAGTAGACAGAACTTCACTTTAATATGATGCCAGAGTCTGCCTTTTCACAAGTGTTTCAGTGGGTTCCATCCAACGATCCTTCACACACCGGCAGTAGACTGGAACGGCAAATAACTGATGATAAAGTAGACTGGAACGGCAAATAATTGATGATACAGCACCACCCAGCTGTGCAGCTTGGTGACACGCCCCCTGTCTTTGGGTGAAGCTTTTCCTGGTGTTCCTTGAAAACTATTCCACAAAAGGCATATAAAACTCTCAGTAGCTGGTCGGAATGCAGTCCACCGTGTATGCTAAGCAGTACACTGAAGGACTAAGCCCAAACTGTCAGGTACTCACTACATCAGGTATAGAGGTAAGAAGAGAGTACCCGAGCCGGTTTGTATTAAAGAGGGGAAAAAAGACCTCCTTACACTATAATGCGGTTTGCTTTGACATGGTAGTTCCACAATAGCTGGGGCCAGTGGGATAAAAAAGAAGGGGATAAAGATTTCCCTTCCAGTGAAAAGGCAAGGTTTTCTACCAGCTATTCTTTTCCTCTCTCTCCCTTTCCCTCTCTTTCTTCCCTTTGATCGCTCCAATGTCTCTGCTTTAGTCTCTCTCGCCCTCTCTCCCCCTTCTCACCTACTTGTCATGGGGAAGTTGGTTTTGGCAGCAGCGCCCATGCGCAGCCACAGCCAGCGGACCTGTGACATGGTGGTGGGTTCACGCTCGGAGGAACACTGCCAATGAGTGAATGAGTGCCATTATACCAGTCTCCACTGCTTTAGAAGTGTTTTCACGCGAAGATGAGGACTCACAAAAGGAACTGGCCTAACAATAGAGCTTAACATGACAAGGAGATAAGCTGTTTTCCATCATCCATTGCTTTTTTACTTTTTTTTTTTCTTGCCTCTCTTGCTTTATTGCTTTTTTCTCTCTTTCTCTCATTCTTTCTCCCTCTTTTTATCTCTTTCCTTTCTTTAAAAGTCTAAGAACTTTCTTCAAGATACTTTCTCATGCCTCATGATCTCTTTGATTTTTTTTTCTATCTTGAAAGATAGATAAGTCATGTAGGACAGATTCTTTCTCTGAATGTTAAAAAAGGGCCTATATTTCTTCAAATGAGATATCAGATGAACATTTGACAGAAAGGAAAATTTCTAGCCCTCCCCCCCCCACTACTATCTTCAACAAAATAGCTCTTCATATGCATTGGCACGCACTGGCTCAATTTGGCTGGTGGTTGAATTCTCTATTTTTTGTGCAATTATGCTTCAAGAGCAGTAATCCAGGATTACAGATTCCCTATAACCTGGCAATGACATGAGATTGCCATGGAAACATGTGAATCATAAAAAAATCTGTGGTTTTGGCCATAGATCTAAAATGATCCAGAGCTACCAAGGTCAGTCTATGTCACTGGCATTCCTATCAACCACTTAAACTTAAAGTTCCTTCAACAGGGGCGGATCCAGGGGGTGGCTGAATCGGCCATGCCCCTCCCCCCTTTTGAATAGCAGAAAAAGCAAAATTTTAGGGTAAAATACAAGTGAAAATATCACCGACCTTTTTTTTTGGGGGGGGGGGGGGGTAAAACATACACCTGAAAAGCACAACCAGCCCCCCTTTTGAAAAGAAATATGGATCCAGCCCTGTTCAATGTGATTCTCTAGTACCATTCTGAGAGAGAGAGAGAGAGAAAAAAAAAAAAAAGGGGGAGGGGGGCAAATGAGAGCAATTTGCCCCTTTTAGAGCAACCAATCTACAGTCCTCCATGGTGGAAGGTCCCCATTACAAACAACTTTTGCTAGAAAAAAGTGAAAATGCAGTTTCTGGATATGACAACTACTATTTGACACTGGCATTTTTCCTGGCTAATTTATCATTTATCATAGTATTCAAAGGGCAGGTTATCTAAAGAATTGAAGGGAATGGAAGGGTGAACTCTTAAGAGCAAGACTTTCAGGCTTCTCTTGTTTTTACAGTGTATTGTACAAATTGAATAAAACAATTACAAAATATATCAAGATGAAAGACCAATTCCCCTGTAAATAAAAACAAGGAGAACTTGTATTGTAATAAAAAATGAATAGTCAACTGCCCTGCCGCCAAGAAAAATCATTTCAGACTTACTGAAAGGGCACTATACAAATGTACAAGTGATTGTTTGTCCTCCCATTTATTTGTTTCTTTTCCTTTTTATTGATCACATTCCTCACCCACTCAGTGAAGAAAAATACCCGGTCAATTAGACACCATATTATTGATTTCCATCTGTTGTTCTTGGGTAGAAATGGGTCATCATCGATACTGACGATAGGACCCTGTTGTATAAAGAGTATCTTTGACACCAACAATTCTACGAGAAGTTCCTGTGACGAATGTCAGAAAATGGGATGTGCACGGGGACAATGACACTCCCTGCTGTGGTGATGGAAGAAATGAATTTGCTTGCAACACTTATGTTGCTTTGGCACTATATCTAACAAATGAATTAATTGGCTTACAACCCTCAAAATGGATAAACAGCAAAGGGAATCAATGATTACTTCTTTTTCTTGCATACTCTTCTTACACTGAGATAAATTGGTAAAAATTCAATGGAAATGCTCCCTGCTGTGCTGGTTAAAAATTAGAAAAAAATCACGAGCTTACAACAATAAGCTAATTTGGCACTGGATGTAACAATTGAATTAATGGGTTTAGCAAAAAATTAAATGAATGAAGAAGATCAATGATGACTGTACTTTCCTTGAAGTATTTCCTCACTCAAAAAGACAGTTTCAGAAAAGTTAACAACAAAGGGTCTGCCCGAATCTCGTTTTGCCCCCTAATAGCGACAGACAATAAGAGGGGCTTTGTAGAGAGACAAGCTGACCCCATGCAGTATTTCTTTTCTCTGACTCTTAACAATTGGACAATTATTTTTGTTTATCCTGTAATCTACATGCATAATTGACTTTCAAAGCTCCCTGCTTCTTGGGTTCATGCCAAACTGGACTGTGAAAGTAGTTTACAAGTTGTGTTTTACATTCTGGAAAGTGACAAACTTGCAAGAATTGAAAAAAAAAAGGAATTCTCATGACTGCCAAGCATTTAAGCTATAGAATGACTATCATGTAAATAAATATAGTCATAATTATTTGACTATAACACCTGAGGTGCAAGTAAAAGATTGTTATCATTAAATGTTCATCAAAAACAATGAAAACAAATATTAACAGATTCTATCAAAAGATATTCAATGTTTTTCTGCGTATGAAAATTTTTATTAAATATTTTTAGTCGATTACGAAATGGCAGATCAGTTCACATCATAATCATTTCTATGATATTAATAATTTCAAGTGATATCCTATTCTTTTGATGAGGCACTTTTAAATTGGGAGAAAAATATAGATCTGCCGGGATATTTTGAGAGAAAAATCAACAAGAACATCAACAAGTTCAGAAGGAAATTGCCAAAATGGACAGATGTGCCCGTAAACATGTAACATCAGGAGAGGCAATGGAGAAGATTGTCTTCTCTGACGTAAGCATGTGGAGCTTTTTGGTGGTTAATCAAAGAAAGAAAATTCTATTTCAGGCCACACTTCAGTCACAAACACACTAATTATATATTAACAATCAACCTCAAAAAAATAAAGAAGCGGGGAAGCGGCTTTCTAAATATAGGGTTAGAACGGGAATAAACATCACTGAATGGAGGTGGTACGGAAGAAACCATAAATAGAGGGGGGGGGTAGGAAGAAAAGAGTTCAATGGCTGTCGGTCTCTTGACGGATGACAATATATTTCACGAAAAGATGGTGTTGGGGATTTGCGCAAAGGGTGGATATGAAGTTCAAGAAGGTTGCCTGTCTGTGAGAGGGCAAGTCACATTTGAAAATATCTAGACTTGCACTGAAAAGAAATTGACTTCAACTTGGCGGGGGGGGGGGGGGGGGGGGGGGGGGTCAGTGCTGGGATATTCTGCCACAGGCTGGTTGTAGCCAAAAGTCAACTGCATGTTGTAGCCAAAAGAGTTATTGCACTGTAAATGAGAAACAACTCTGAAAATTTGAAAGGAAATGTTTGCTGTTCAGCATGAATTAGGGAAGATCAACAAAGATTTTCAGCACAAGGTCAATAAAGTGTCTTTCGGTGTTAACCATTGAATAAATAACTGAAAAAAAATTATAGTGCATCCTAGCTAGGGAAGAATTCTTAACCTTCATCCTCCACCCAAACACCAATCCTAACCTTAAACCTTTACTAAACCTTTACTAAACCTAAAACCAAAGTGCAACCATAATCCATATACATCTGCCGAAATCAAGCCTGGAGCAATCGTCAATGGAGAACCAGTTGGGCACTGGTATTAAATGTGAAATGGGGGTGCTTCCCTTGCATCTCTAGGGTCAGAAATAGATAGAGATTACTGTGACAATCATTGGAAGCCGCATCAACATTTGAAGGGTTTCCTATCCCAAAGCGCTTTGAAAAGATGCGCAAATGACGTCACTGGGAATCTCCAAAGACGAAGGAAAAAAGTGACCCATCAGAGACCAGCTTGCTAAGCTAGTCTGCAGATTCAGACACTGATGGATTCACAGGAAGGGACAAATATGAATTGCGGCAGTTTATAGGTAACACAAGCTGCAGGTTATGTTCACAGGAATCATGTGTAAGGTAGACCTTTATAATTGCTGTTACCACAATAAACTTATAAATGCAGGATCTTGGAAAATTTTCATTCAACTTTTTACTCTCATTCTTCCTGTTTTCTCCTCATTTGAAATTTATATCAACTGAAGCAATCCACTAAAAATTCGTAAAAAAGAAGACTATACAAGCTTTCCCTTTACAATATTGACTGGAGACAAGACCCTGGAAAAAATAACCCAACAAAATCTAGAATTAGCACCTGTATCAAATGTTGACGTCATGCCTCACCAATTTAAGTTTTCTTGGATAGCTATTTGTGGATGCTACAAAAATATTTTGAAGCTCTATTTTTGAATGTATGGCTGTGTTGAGACCTTCATTCCTTTTGTCTAAAAAGACAGTTATAGAATCAGAGCTTACATCACACTAAGATTTCAACAATAAGTTCCGTATCTGTCAAAAATGTAGGAACTATAAAATGTTTAAAATACAGTCAAACCTGCTTCAGTGACCAAATGTATAGAAAGACCACCTATCTTACAGACTACAATTTTTGTTTCCCTTACATAGGTATCTCATTGAAATATATAATTAAGGAACCTGTACATAAAGACCACCTGCTCATGAAGACCATTTCTGTTTCCCTTGGGAGGCCTTTCTACACAGGTTTCACTGAACCATCAAATAATAAACTTAATGACCCCCCCCCCAAAAAAAAAAAAAAAAATGAATCAATAAAATACATCTAAATTGTGGCCCCACATTATGATCATTTCAGAGATCTTCATTTGGATATGTGGCTCCGGGCCTCGATACAAAGACATACACCTCAAGGTGAATGTTAACCAAATGTCAGCATGTTTGTAAGGTAGGCAGCTGGGCCACAGATCCTAATAATTTAAGTTTATGCACATTTCTGAGGCCTGTCTCCCAACATCCCAATTTGTGTATGAACTTCTGAATGCTGGCTCACAACAACACTTCTGCTGGAAAATAAACATGACTACCTCAACTTAATAGAAAAAGAGAAAAGGGCAATGAACGGGAAAAGAAAGACATGGAGGGAAACTTGAAGTGCAAGATCTGCAATGGACACCCGAGGATCTGGATGTTTTGTATCGGCTTTCACTGCAAGAGATTTCTTTGTTGTACATGGTAAGCTTCACCATTTCCTACGCTGACCCCCGAAGACACGGCTGATGGAATGAAAGGATTTAATCAGGATTTAGAGTTCTAAATCTGATATCCCATTTCAAAGTTTTCAAGCAAAATTTGAGGAGAGATGAAAAAGCAATGCAATGGCAAAATTTCTAACCATAAATATATGAAAATTGAGATTTTGTGTTTAGGGCATTTTTTACCACATTCTAAAATATAAACAAGTGCTGTTTGCAGAAGTACCACTTCCCCCTTCCCCCAAACAAAATTTGAAAGTCTTGGTTCTTATTTAATCATAATTTACTATAAGAATTTACAAATGAATTTTTCCATTTTAAATCACTACTGAAAATGACCTAAAAGTTGTGAGAAATTTGCACAAGTAGAAAGTTATGCAAGTAGAAAGTTATGCACATGTAAGAAGGAATATCAAACTGGTTGTGCCCCCCCCCCCGAAAAACCCCTTGCACTGTGTAGGTCTACCTACCACATCTACAAATTGTCTCATGGAGGCATACCATGGCAAACAATTCACTATACAACCCCTATTGAAATAAAACCTATTTCAAGATTTTGTATAGCAAGTGACTGGAACACGATTGGACTCGTAAACCAAACTATCTTTACTTTCCAATGGTTATTAAGCAACACTGCCCATATAATGACTTCTGAAATGAATGGATATCCCTTCCAAAGTAATAATCTTCAGTTCTCTTGTACTGCTAGATGTGTGTGAATATCATACCACATGTCAACGAGGCAGGCAGAACCAAAGATTATTTAACTTCATTCTAAAGCAAATCTCAAGGGGGCAACAAGCACCAGTTATTTTTGGTTCTTCCATTCATAGACTTTTCTCTTCTTTTTGTGATCTCTATTTGGAAGTTAAGCCACTTATTGGACTCTTCAGCTTGCCTTAGTGTAATTTACTTTCTCCAAGCTCTATAGGTGACATTTATGGGTGGTGTATCACTTTTACAAGCCAAATTTCATATCATCACACCATGCACACAAAAAACCTGCCCCCAGAGTAAGAAGGGCTCTGTGAACTAAATTTCACAGAAAGTAGGCCTATATATATTTGAATTAAATCATACCCCTTTCACAGAATCATCCTCCCATTATCTGCTTTATATTAATGCAAATAATTCAATAAAAAATTGTGTTCACAAACTCCAAAAATAATCTGTATTATTTACAAACGAAAAAAATCCTCAAAAACGAGTATAATCGTCATGGTAACTGCACAAGCCCCTTCAATACACGTCCACACATGTGTTCTGGGCTTGCGCTGCAGGGAAAGTGCTGACCTTTTTGACCGCACCATGGTAATAATACGTATTATTTTGCGATTGCGTTACAAATTCTGAGAATAAAAGCAGCATCAGAATAATGTGCATTATTCTGTTCCCTCTGCAATTTTTTGATCAAATTATCCTTCTATTATCCATATCATTTCTTCTTTTAGATCAATCACCTATTAAGTCCACCTGAGAGCTTGATTTGGTTGAAAAAGCACTCTTGTATCAATTTCTTTTATAAAATTAAGTACTAGTTTGACTATTTTGTACAAGATTATCAACAGATTTATTTTAATTCCACAATGTCCCCTTACTTACCTCCTAATACAATTTTCTTTTTCAACCGAAGATGAGGCATTTTGTCTCCCTTCTGATCAAATGAAAACTTTTATAATTGAAGTACGTTTCCACACAACAAAGTTGAAAGAAAGCGAAATAGAAAGATGACCGTAACTGTCTTGCAACAATCAAATTCATCCAGTCTTTGTATCTCATCAGGAAATGAAATACACCATTTCTCTAATCAATTTCAAAAAGTAAGTTGAAGTGTCCACTGTCCATCATCAGTCTAGATGTGTAAAATCATCAAATTCAATGCAACAGAGGGCAATATCTACTCCTTGTCAACTGCAGAAAGATTATAATATCAAAATCATATGAGTGAAGTTTTGAAGACTGATCCTTTTATAAAAGTAAAAGAGAAATTCACAATCTTCTGGTAGTTCTGGAAAGGGTTGAAAAGTAGCCAGCAATGACTCTCTGCTAGGAAATGGCTATTGATATCACATGCAAGAGCAATACCATACTGCAGTATAACAAATGCAACAGGTAGTTCTGTTATTCCAATAAAACACCAGGATATAGCAAACAAAAATACAACACTGTTCAGTTTAATCGATGACCATGAAAATAACTACAATCCATTTCCACTGCAAAATTTAGGAAAATTTTATTGTGACGAATTCAATAGCCAAGAGATTACATGAAGTATCAAAAGTTAGCATGACCTATCTCAATGATGCAAGTATAATGTGGGCTAATGAATTTCTAGACAATTAATGCTGTATTCTAACAACCACACATATCCAAAATAGATAAAATAAATTTTAAAAAGGAAACTCATTAGTCTGGCCTGACCATAAATCATATCCGTTTGGGTGACTCTGAAGGTTATGGCCAGACTGCAAAAACAATTAACATTTAAATGTGGCCTTGGATTGAGACTAAAGTTCAACACCTTGGCCAATAAACAAATTAATTTGCCCATTATCCATTATCTATCTTATGTTATCAACATTTCTAAATTTTAGAAAATAGTAAGGCTTTCCTGTAATTTGCCAAGGACTATCAAGGCCAGTGACAAACAAATATTTTAAAAAGTATAGGTATTTTCGCTCTCCAGGCTTTTATATGCAGCAGACAATATACTTCTTATTTAGCATACATGCACGGCATTGTGGTCAAATTGATTGGAAATAACTCCTTTAAAAAAAATCTACTGAAAGCCAGGCAAAAAAGGGGATATATTCATATAAACATAGTATAATACAGATTCAAGAAGTACAGTTTTAGTAGGTCCTCAAAAACTATTCATCAGATATCTTTGCTTTTAGATTGTTAATAATACATGTACCAGCAAAACTAGGATGCTGTGAAATTTGTCTTCAACTTGAATATCAAACAAATGAAAGAAAAAAAGTTTTAATCCCAGGTCAGCAACATAAACTGCCTACAGCACCAATGTGCAGCACACAGTGCCTGCACACATGTAAAACTAGTGAGAGTTCTGTTTACGCAACAAGCACTACAGAGCACTGTGATTGTGGTGCATGGAGCGGTCGGTTTGCAGGGGTCTAAGCGCAAGGCTGAGTGTAGCCATTATATTGCATTCCTTTAAGATAATTACACTAAAATTCATTGGAAGTTACAAATGGATGACATTGCGAGATTACATCATGCCAATTTTAATTGTAATTCTAATTGTACATGAGCTTTAATGCTTTCCTGGTTCTCCCAACAATGTCATGCTATTTTGTCTCCTTTTCCTGGTAACTTGTATGTTTGTTTGTTCATCATTGTATGAATACATGCAGGATGTTTTGCTTCATGACAAGGTTGGGAATGAAAATTGGTGTCATTAAGAAAACGTTCAGGAAATCTACCTCAATAACCAAGCATAGAACAATGCTAATGAATGGACCATAAACCATGAACTACGATGTTTATCAATAGAATCACAGATTACTCCATCTATATACTGTATGTCTTGATGATTCAAAATAAAATATTCCATTGGTTTTCAGTAAATTCTAAATATATGATATATGGAAAAGGTCAAAATATGCTGGTTCCATCTGTGCAGGTCGTGCAACATTACATATCTGACTGAAAAGACTGAAATAAAGGTTTCCACTGCTTTATAGTGCAATAAACAGACATCTACCATTCTACCAAAAGTGGGACAAGACAACAAGAATGAGCGGGAAAAGCAGCTGGACCGAGAGAGAGAGAGAAAGAGAGGGGAAGGATAGGTATGGACATGACACATAGACATGACACTTCTACAAAGCCTCACACAAAACAGAAAGAACAACAAATGAAAAAGGAGTCAAAATCATCAATGATCAATACGCTATTGTCATGCTTCAAAGAGAAAAAAACCCCAAAGAAACAAAGTTTCTGGATAAATTGAAAAAGAAAGGCAAAAGAAAACTGTGAATCACCCTTATTTTCATGAACTTCTACCACTTACAAAATAAATAGGGTGAATGTACATTGCAAGAACACCATATATGGATTGAGTTTATTATTGTTAATCACATCTTTGCACAACTCCTGTCTGTATTTGTGTCAGTGTGCTCTTTTAGCATTGCCACATCCAGTGTGCATAACCCTGAACCACCAAAAATAAAAGTCTAGAGATATACTTTGTTAGAGGATTATTTTTCCAGCTGTATCTAAGGAAAAAAGCAGTATGATGACCAGTACAAATAACTGAGCAAGATTCTTAAACTTGCACAATATGAATATCTTTGCATTTTATCACAAAAATGAAAGAAAGAGTTGCAAGAGTTCAGTTGTAAGGTCACAAGTAAATGTATTTTTCCTTTTTTCTTTTTCTTTTTTTCTTCAGATAATGGCTTATGGTTGTTAGCTTCATGTATTACCCAGACACAGAAAATTCTGCATCATATCATTTTTATGTTTTGTTTTGTTTTTGGATTGACATGTCATTTTTATGTTTTTTGTTTTTGGACTGACAGCAAGGAAGAACACGCTAGGAGGATATAAGTCAACACAGATAAGGCACTTAAATAAAAGAGTGCCCTCTATGCCAATATACCATACAGTCCCCATACTGATGTGGGTCTTTTAGTTTTTGACCTGAAGACACAAAATATAGCTTGTCTTTTTTCTTTCCTGTAAGGATTGGACACTATTTGATATTTTTCTCCTCTTGTCTCTGTTACACCTTGGTCTTGACTAACAATGATATGTATTTATCCATTCATTTACACAATGCACACACATACACAAAAGGAAATCCATCCAAATGTTTACATGTCTTCAGGTACTTCACATTGTGGGTTTTCTATTCTCTTACAGGATTAGAAGCACAGAACAGGAATTGCCCTTTCCTTGTGAAAAATGACATGTCGGTGTGAATCTGTTGCTATTATGCTGATAATGACAATGCCACATTGTTTTTCTATCAACAACAAACTAAAAAAGAGCTTCTGAAGCATAAGAAGAAAGTGTAAAACAGCTGTAAACAAAGCTTACTACAGCGCATTATGACATTCAAAAGCAAGTAGGTGAATAACAAAGGTGAGAATTGTAACAGGGATCATGGAAATTTTAGGTCTTCTTCAACAAAGAAAATTGCTGAGCATTTAAGAAAGCATGAGAATAGGACAAAGGAAAGATCCCTCACAACTGCTCTATTGAAATTCGATCAGAAGTTGCTTTTTCTTCCCCCTCCCCCCCCCCCCCCGGAAATATAAAGAACCTAAAAAAACATAAGAAGAGAATGCAGAATTCATGAAGGTGGAAAAAAAAAAGCTTCTCACTGATAGCATGCTGATGGGACAATTCACAACTTCCTCTAACTTTGTTGTAAGGTGTATCAAGCAAATTTCATCCGGTTCTTGTTTGAGAAAAGATAGGTTTGTTACAGAAAACAAAATGATTTGTTTTACAACAAATTTCTACTATAATATTATCGATTGGCAATGAGGACATATCAAAAAATTGGGGGGGGGGGGGGACTGCTCATGCTGGTTGATAATTAACCAAGTCGAATGCTGATTGTTCACCTACAAAAGCCTCAATTCTGTTAAAACTGTGTTGGTGCATGTCTGTCAATTTGTGACATTGTTACTTTCACTGCATATTCAATGTACTATATGGTTTCATATCATAAAGTAATGTTACAAGACGTTGCTATTCAAATTTTATATGCCTCTCATCCCCAAATACTGTGTGCCTTTAGAAAAATGCTGCCTCATTTAGAATAAAATTTAGAATCAGTTTTTGGAAATCAAGCACAAATTGCAATTTAAATCACAAAACTAAATATTTCCCATTTCCTAATTTCTTCACACTCTATATCAATAACACTTATTTCATCAACTCAGATGTACATATCCACCTTCTTATTCATTCTTAGCTTTTATCTCATTTTGTTTTCCTGTTCTTTTATATTCTCTCTTTGTCATTTGATGGCCAGTACCACACACCATGGACACTTAACAACAATACAAGTGGATGAGATAGTTATAACATCTTTTACTAATCCTTTATCT
The DNA here is from genome assembly GCA_029962745.1 of Echinometra lucunter. Classification (NCBI taxonomy): domain Eukaryota; kingdom Metazoa; phylum Echinodermata; class Echinoidea; order Camarodonta; family Echinometridae; genus Echinometra; species Echinometra lucunter. The sequence goes on along the minus strand of CM057161.1, from coordinate 17,043,968 downwards.
TCTCTTCTTTTCTTTTCATACTCCTTACTCTGTTCTGGATGGCCCACTACGCCATGGACAACTCAATGATGGATTGAACCCTGAAAGCGTTTTGAATCCCTGAATTAAACGATGAGAAAGGACCCAGAGCACTTGAAAGTCTGCTCTCTGGATAGCTTGGTCTATAGATCCACTCTTGTTCTCTCCTTAAAGGAGAATGAAACCCTGGGGAATATCCATTTTAATAAAAAAGAGAGAATAGAGAGAAGCAATTAAAAAAAAAAAGTTCCATCAAAATCAGTTACAAAATGACAAAGTTATGAAAATTTGAAAAGTCTTGGTTTACTTTCTATGGCGAACTTCAAATCTAGCCAATGTTGCTTCAAAATGGCCAGTTTAGAAGGACATACAACTCTTCATAATTATGTTTCATACACAAAATTTCATATATTCCCCAATATCTCTCAAGGTGCAGCTTGTCTCCTTCTTAACTCAAGATATATCATGGGAAAATGTATTTGACACAACATATGTTGAGTTTCACATAGAGACAAGCAGCATCTTTAGAGATAATGGAGAAAGTATGAAATTTTATGTACGACACATACTGAAAGTTGTACTTCCAAACCTGCCATTTTGAAGCAACATTGCTAATTTGAGGATCGCCATGGCAAGTAAATTTAGACTTTTTCAAACTTTCATAACTTTCTAATGTTTTAACCAATTTTGATGGAACTTTTTAAAAATTCCTTCTCTCTATCCTCTCTTTTCATTAAATGGACATTTCCCCAAGGTTTCATCCTCTTTTAATGGTAAATATTACGTGCTTATGCAGAAATCGGATAAGAATTAAACAGACCCATTAACAAATTGATAAGTCTTCTTCCTTTTTTGATCATGGGACATCCTGGTGTACACAGTCCGTGAGACTGACAGCCCATGAGACTGATGATGTCAGTCTAGTGAACCTTCCAAAACGTTGACAAAAGGCAGACGTAGTGGGGGGGGGGGGGGGGAGGGGCGTTGTCAATGGTCTTGTGTGCTTTAGCCATTGCTAATATCAACACATATTTTTGAAAAAATTCAAGTTCAAGGCAAACTCATTCTCTAGAGACATGAAGCTTTTGTTGTATAAACAATTATATTTGATTATATATCTATCATTCCCCTTCAATATTTCAAAATATTTGATAATTTCATCATCCATAACCATTTAGGACAATAACACATCATTTCAAGTAGATGTCCCCTTTAAGCTCCCTCATGCACCCAATTATATAAATCCTGTTTCCACAATTATTCTGGTTGGCTTCACATCACACAAATCAAGAAACTCCATCCTGTCTATCATTCTAGTTCCGTGGGAGTACAGTTCCCTGATAACATTCTTACTTGTCAATTCCAAGCTATGCTCCATTAAAAAATTTCAACAAGCCCTCGCTTTTCCGCAACTGAAACTAGTACTCCCACTAAAACTCCCACAAATCATCTGAAATCAAGAATTCTTATAGCAAGATGAGATAGCAGAGAGTCAAATTCTGTCTGGAAAAAAAACTCTCCAGATTTTAACCCAACCAAAGGTTCATTCACACCAATGCAAACACTGTATAAACTATAAAGAAGCACTGTACTATGGAAGGAACAACTTATGATAACTGCAAAGGGGTATGCACACAAGGAAAATACTGTAAAAATTATCTGTATCAAGATAATTTTTTTCGGATGGAAGTGGGCAGCTGTGTACTATGTAGTGTGAACATTAGGTTCCCATGATTGTGTTTCTATTAAAAAAAAACACACAAAAGGAAAAAATCTTAGCTGGAGCACAATGCTGACCGTACTATGCCCTGTCAGGAAAAAGTTAACATCAGGGAAACTCCTCCCAAAAGTGATGGGTTATGTAAAGCACTCCAAAAGGCTTTCACTAAATCCCACATGTATCCCCAGCATGCTTGATTCCTATTAATTGTGAATTCCACTAAAATTAATCGTATGATGTAAGTGAACTGCTACACATTATGATTCCTTGACAAAGGGCTATGCCCGAAATATCGGAATTATTTTCATCTCCACGGTTTTTTGTTCCACATTCGTCTGGTCTATTTTTATCTATCAAAACCAGCACAGAATAACTTTTTATATGCTACACATTATGTATGGGAACTAAAGGAGTATGGATTAAACATTTAGGCCAACCCAAACAGATTACAAATGTAAACATGGTCACCGCATCATATTTACAGAATGAGTGATATATCCTACGCTAATGGAAGAGTAAAATTCCAAGGACTCTTCTTACTTTTCAGAGTCTTGCCTAATCTTTATTTGATGTTACCCACATTCAAGCATTTATGAAATCATAAACAAAATTATAGGTAATCACAGGTGTTTTTTTTTTAACATCCTACAGTTATATATATCACTGAATTATGACATCATCATCAATATACTAGAATTGATGATGAAAATGGGTTAATAATCCTACTTGAGCTTAAATAAATACAAGAAGATGAAGGTAAATGCTACTTGCTGGGTTGAAATTTCCTCATTTTTCAGTGTACCGGCAATGCTTGGGACAACTACATACATGTATAATGTCAATAACCACAAAGCCTGCATCTACCTCTGTACTAATTTGTAATTTTCAAATACTTTGTTAAAAATTTCTCAGTATTACAAATTTGTGCTGCACAGATGATTGCATTATCTTTGCAAGCAGTAGTACAGTGCTTTAAGGGATTTTGCTTGACTAAAACTTCTTAAATCAGCGTTCACAGATAAATTTCATAAACTTGAAAACCCATGCTTGTATTCATAAAGAAATTTGTCACAATGAAACAAATAATTACAAGTCAACTTGATAAGATTATAGCATTTAGATCATAATCAGTTTCCACAGTTAACCATGTTGATAAATTATCTCATACCAACTCGGATGGAAAGAAAGAAAGAAAGAAAGAAAACTATGTGTGCTATGGGAAAAGTGATACAAGCAGGCAATTAAGGTGTTCAAATGACCAGAACCATACTCAATAGTGAAATAAGTTTGTTACCCAAATCCTTTGTAGATTTATATTCAATTTATCACTTACTGGAAATAAGAGAGGATCTACAATTTCAATTAACTGTTCAAATGAGAGGCAATCACACAGAACAGTAAACAGCTGTGAAATAACAGTGGTACCATCTTACATAAAAAAGCTATTTCCCATGACCCTCTGTTAAAAACGAGTGTGTCAATATACGTACATGTATATGTATGTAGAGAAGTTAGTCCAAAAATTTAGGGGATGCAGGATGTTATGGCTTATAGCTGGTAATGTGGAATTGCCTGGATATTACACATTTAGCTAATGTGATTATATACTGTGGTTCAAGTTTATATAATGTAAATGAAATCAAATACATGTTTTCCCTTATTGAATAGAATATTATAATTCATAAAACTTTAGGAAATATTTTTCAAACATTCTTTGAAATATGCACAATTATTCAACAGTGTTGACTGGTATCTTTAACAAAAGACATTTTGGGAGGGCTCATATTTACCATACCTGAAGAGTTAGTGCTAGACTGATTGAAAAAAATCACTTTCCACTTCTAACATTACTGAGTGCTTTGATCAATTGCTTTGATTAGAGATATGCCTTTACAAGTACTGTTCAATGACAATGAATTACATTTAATATCAATGGGAACAAGTAAGTGACATCAGCAGATACGTGTATATTGACAATGCATCCTTGTACCAATCGGAACTCTGTTTGCAGTCATGCTATCTTGATCGTGAGCAAAATCACTGTACATTCACATGAGGAAAAAAGGCAATTACATTTATTGATTTGTGGCAAATTGATTTCTAGCATGACCCAAATGCATTGAAACGGCAAGGAAAGGGCGGGAAATACTGCATTCATGCACCACCATCCATCCCCTTGTTGTCACAAAGGACTAACTAGGAATTCAATTAATAAAATTCATAAATTTGGAGTTTCTATTCTACTACAGTGTATGTATTAAAAACAGGATTTCAGAAAACAGGTGTCTGGTGTTTTTCAAGCACAATAATGTACATGGGATTATCTTCCTGCTGTACTCTGATTTACATTCATCTTCTAATGTTCTCTATGTAATTAATAATAATAATAATAATAATGCAGTCTTCAATAGTGCCGGTATCCGCCAACTCAGGCGCTCATAGTGCTTGCTCCAAAATATAAATACAATTACCCACCATTCAGCCCTTTCATCCCTTAAATATAAATTGCACGTGAGGTGGCTCATTGGTAGAGCAGTGGTTAGGTAACTAGAAGGTCCTGGGTTCAAAACTAAGTTAAAGTACTAGCACCTTTTGTTAAGGCATTAATCCTCATTACCCACCCTTGGATGGGTCTTAAAGCTGTAGGTCCCCTGGTTGCTTACTTAAAGTATAGAAATGCTTTCTTACCAGGCAGGTAAAATACTAACAAACCATCATTTAAATGTATACATACAAAATGGCCTAATAAGCTGAATGAACAAAATTTGGGAAAGGACTCCATTCACATGTAAAGGGAGTTTGTGGAGTATCTTCACATAATAATTATCAAAGCACTCCTATGTTTGATGATTCCCTTTAAATGCCATAATTTATGGCATTACACACACATTCACACACACACACTAATGATTGCATAACTGAATAGCTGGCAGAGACCTATCATCCTCCCCTCTGTCATAATTATCATCACAGTGAGTCCGTCCATGACGACCTTGCAGTATTGCCATCCTTAATCATGGCCACAACTTATTGCAAATTACTTCCAATCCTCACCATGCAATAAACATTCCAATCATCAATATGTCATGAAAAAATTACGGGAGAGGTCTTTAATTCACGGAAAGAGATGGGCTGAATTTGCTACTGGAAATTCATACTGATCAAATATGGCAATTTTACATTCTTTTTCAACAAAATATCAACCTGACGTGCATAACTGGTGTCATTGTGAATGCTCAAAGAGCAAATATTAAGTAATTACTGATGTATGTCATGTGAATTCTATCTCTAAATTAAAAAAAAAAAGTATTCTACATTCATTGATTGATCATATCCTAACCCACGGCTTTTACTAAACACTCGGGTCACGGCTCGCTGGGTATGGTGCGCCAAGTGTTAACTGGGTTATTCGGTCCAAAACTATAGTCAATGTACAGTAAAACCAAAATCCTCATAGCCACGCCCACAAGCATATTCTGGTAAACTGATCCTCCCGCCCTCTGCCATGCACAAAGTGTTTGTAACGAAACAAAGTCAATGCCCGGGCGAAATGGATATAGCAGGCTTAATGAGGGATCATAATCATAAATCCTGTCTGTTTATTCATATTGGTGGGAGGTTTTTGTTGCAAAATCGTCTGTTGTATTTCATTTTGTAACGAAATGGTTCGCTGTTCGTGAATTCTATAAAGAAATAAAGTTTTGAGTGAACTTTTGACACTAAATTGTGCAGTTTTGGACCAAATAACTTAGTTAACACTTGGCACCCCATACCCAGCGAGCCACGTCCCAAGTGTTTTCCAGCGCGACGCGACCCGAGTGTTTAGTAAAAGCCTAACCCACTGACTATTTGCAAGGCAAATTGTGCACTTCTTAATGATGAAGGAATTGACAAACAATTCCATCTAATTCAATCACGTTTGAAAATTATTGGCGTCTATCCTTGATTCTATGAGATAACATAAACTCTCTTATTTCGAACAGGTTTTAATGAATTCAAAATACCAGATGGATCATACATGTGGTCTTTTAAATTTAAGGATACAAAAAGGAATTGACAAAAGACTCCATCGAAAACAATCAAGTTTGGCAGTTGTAGGTATCTACATGTATATTTCTGATTCCATGAGATAACATCAAATTTCCTAGTTCAAACAGTTAAATTCAAACAGTGACATGGATTCACTTTCACTCTTTAAAGAAAAGTTAGCCCTTTTTTTCTTTTTTCCTCTATGGGTTATCTCCCCTTAGAATGGGATTTATTTTCTTTTCTCCTGTTGGCTTTTATTGTGACAGGAGTTAAGATCTTTTGAGCAAATCAAAGAGTATGGAGGAAAGAAAATGGGAGGGTCCCACTGGTTTCTTTTGTAATCACTTGAGCTAAAATCAGAACACCACTTGAGAGCTGAGACTATACATAAAAGATAGGTAGACCTTCTAATTGAAAATGATTGTCATTTCATCAATCTCTTGAGTTCAGCATATAAACAGCTTTTATCATTAATTTTGTGCCTTGGGAGGGAGAGCAAAATTTAAAAAAGCACACACACATCGAAAATGATAATACCCCTTTCACAAAATCATCCTGCTATTATCCGAATTATTATAATGCGTATTCAATAAAAATTGTGTTCACAAACTCCAAAAATAATCCACATTATTTATGAACGAAAAACTTCCTCGAAAAAGAGGATAATTGTCATGGTAATACACAATACACAAAGCACTGACCTTTTGACCGCACCATGGCAATAATTATGGTGGCGACTCGTGACGCGAAATTCCATGACCCATGATGCGAAGTTCAGGACCCGGAATGAGAAATTCAGGACCTGGGATGCCAAATTCATGACCTGGGACGCGAAATCCATGACCCGTGATGTGAAGTTCAGGACCCCGAATGTCAAATTCATCACCTGGGATGTGAAATTCATGACCCGCGACGCGAAGTTCAGGACCCAGGATGCGAAATTCATGACCCGGGATGCGAAATTCACGACCCGGGATGCGAAATTCACGTCCTGTTGTCGAGTGTACTGCAGGGCCACCATAAATAATGGGCATTATTTTACAATTGCGTTCACAAATTCTGAGGATTATTATTATAGCAGCATCAGAATAATGCATTATTCTGCTCCCTCTGGAATTCTACGACCAATTTTTGTCCTATTATCCACATTACTGAATTTGTGAAAGGGGTATTATAACTGATACAAAGGAGTGCAATTCAAGCAAAAAATATACACACACAGAATTCAAACTCACATATTTTGGAAAGCATGGACCAATATTAAGTCCTGTCTCAAAACTGTTGAGCCTGATTTGATTTCAGTATAACATACATTTTCCATAGACCTTAGCATGAGTTATCTAGGGCTTAGAATTCAATGGGTTAAGTTGCAACTACAATTTCTTATTTTCAAACTTAAATCATTCAACTTTTTCAAGTTAGGGCTTTGCAGCACTACAAAAACTTCTACCTTACATCCAGTTCTTCTCCCATTCACAAAAGTCTGTATTATCAGAAAGTGGGGGGGGGGGGGTGGTTCATGAGAAGACGAATCAGTCCCACAACACAGACTTTCAATCAGTGTTTGACTCTGAATGAAAGAGAAAGGGTATCAGGCATGTTCCAAACAATACAATCGGAGGGAAATCGGTTTGAATTACGCATCTTAAGCCCCTCTGTCAAGAAGTCAACGTTCTTGTGCAAATATAACGCAAATGATTTTCCCCCCTTCCCTCTCATCTCTCTTTTTCTCTTTCCTCCTCCTCCTCTCTCTCTCTCTCTCTCTCTCTCTTCTCTCTTTCTCTCTCTTTCCTTTTCTCTTTCCAACCCCCTGAATTCCCAGATGGGTTCTATTCTTGGACGTTCAATATTTGAGTAGGGGGTGTGAGAAGGGGACACTGGGCAAATATGGTCAGTTGGACATTGCAGATACAAGCAAAGGCTCGGCAACCTGCAAATTTGACATGGCATGCTAAAATTCTACACCAGAAGTGCAAATTTGGAGCATCATGGATCCTTTTAATATTTTGACATCGTGAGCAGTATTTCTTTTGCTTTAAATGATTCTCCTAGGCCTAGTTAGTGGAAGGTTTTGAAATTAAAACACAACTAAACAATTGAAAGGTAAAAAGATAATATTAGTATAACTTGCAAAATATGCAAGCATTTTCAAAGAAAAATGCACAATGAAAAAAAAAAAATGCAAGGGTCAGCAATTCATACATCTTCTCTTTACACTCAGAAAGCAATTAGTAGAACACAGGAAAATGTACAGACAAAGATATAAGGTTTAGACCATGTAGTCTTCAAAGTGAATAAGAGCCCTGAAAAGGTCTGGTGAGCTCCAGGATGAGCTCTTTGGTTCCCGATATTTCATCAGCATTGCTCTCATTGTCTTCAGCAAGTTCAGGAGAATGACTAGAACATTGCCCAATGGAGGCTATTTATTGGTTACGAAGGTCCGACGGGTCTGGTGTCCAGACCTCCCATACATGTATCTGATTGAAGCCCACTGGAAATGCTCGCGATTTTTCACTCTGCCATTCATATCCTGGTCATGGCTTGGTGCTATAATCCTATCCTCTCCCAATATTATTCACACTGCACAGCAAAGGAAATATTCATATTACACATTTAATATATCACTTGAGCAAGGAAATTATAGTGAGGCTGATATTTTTTTTTTCTAATCCAAGCTTGTAAATTCAAAAAACTTTCCTGCAGAGTCTTATAGAGATTTTTACAATACAGGGATGTCGAAATAAGGTGGGCCTTTAAGTGGAAAACTAGATCATATGAAAAGTCAACAGATATTTCCCAAAATGACTCCTCAAATGAAAGCATATTTGATGATAGAACACTTGACAGGCTTGGCATAAAAGAATAACAAACACAGGCCTTCAGGTAGAGCTTTGTGGTTAATCATACACAAATGCGCTCAAAACGCTCTGGTGAAGGTCACTGCTCACGCAAAGTCATCTGTGAAGAGTTTGTTTATCTAAATGGTTAACTTTTTATTCAAAAGTTTGTTAATCTAAATGATTTCAATGACGGAATTGGATAGCCTATCACTTTGATGACTTTATTTCTATGAGCTGATAAATGGAGATTTATACATGCCTCGCAGCCCTCACTGATAACTATAGGAAGTCACATAATTGCAGTTCTCATGGATTTGCCAATGGTTTTTATTTTGGCCCCCATAGGCCTCCAATAATCACTTGCCCCTTGGTTTCAATTGTGAAATGATAAATGTTTATTCATTAGCCCCATGACTGATTATGAGGAAATCAAATTAGTGCAATAATGACTTATTTTCAAATTATCTACTTAAATCTGTTGCCATTCTATACAAACATTATGAACAGCAAGCTTTGTAATTTCCTGTTTAAGTCCTTTGGATCAAGAAGCATCACTTCCATTTCTAATAAATCACCTGCATTGTACTTTATTTCCATCAATCCAAACAAATCATTATGGGTCACTCTGAATCCCTTAAACAATAATGGGAAGGGGTGATTGAGGGAAGGGAGAGGGAGACTTCTTATAAATGTACGAAAACCTCGTATATCTGGTATTTTAACCCATAGAGGTACAGTGTCACCTTTAGGAGACGCTTTTGCAGTATCTGTTAGTCCAGAATGCTGGGCAGTACATATTATACATGAGCAGAAAGAGAAATACATGTATGCACTGACGAATTTGAGCCCATTCTCAACGCAGTATAGTGTGGCGTTCTCGAATTGGAGCAGTTTAAGTGTAACTAATCATTAAACTCTTTAAATTGGCAACGCAGTGAATACTATATAATCACTCTTTCTGTGTTCAAACTGGCAATTTCTGATTCAATTTTACAATTATATTTCATTTTGGTTTATGTTATAAACATATTCATTTTTTTCAAGAGCTATGTAAATGTAGAAAAAAATAATATGTATTGCCAATTTGAGGAATGAAGATGATTAATTTAGACCTCAAGAAATCTCTGTACTGCTATGGGTTAAACCCCCCTCCCCCCCCCAAAAAAAACAGAACAAAATATTTTCTGTGTTCTCCCTTGAGCTAATGTTTATCATCCTCCCCTCCATCTGTTCCGCCAGATGCATACATTTTAATACATCTATATTTAAAGATAGAAAGTGCATTTTGATCTCTCATGACAGATACAGATCATTCCACATAGTCATCCTACAAGTAATCTAGGTGCACATTGCCTTGGAAAAGCCCAATGATGGAAGGGCAGTGAATTCAAACATTACTATTTGTTGTCACATACCAGAGTTACCCTTCAGAGCAAATATACCCAAGTGGTTGGACGAATGCTTCTCAAAGATTGACAGCAATCAACTGATCTCAAATATATATTCAGCATAAAAAAAGGTGAACACATGCTTTCTCCTGGCCCCAACATGCGTTCTTGATCCTGATGGAGATCGACAACTACCGGTGTCAACAATATATTATGCAGATAGATGCCTTCTTCACTTATTGATATCATATTCATTCCCTATACCAATAATCATGATTATTATAGTGTGACACTGATAAATGTTATTATCTACATAATCTGGAATAATGAAATACTTGATAAGCATTATACATGCACTGCATGTTTAAATCAAATCAACAGTGAGGTGTTATGGTTTAATGGTTCATATACTTAAGGCATTGGCTAACTTTGTGAGTAGCTGATTTAAAAATTTCTCAAATTAAGATGAAACATGTGTATGAGTACTTGTATTTGTACTCAAAAACCCTGAAACCAACCATAATTTGGAATGAAAAAGTGTAAGTTAGATGCAAACGGCGATTTTATTATCCATCGTCTCACGAGACAATCACTAAGAGGACCACTTTGCTTGAATTTGAAAATGCCGTTCTGTGCCTCCCTCCGCGTGATACGCCAATGCACACAGTACGGTAAGGTGAGTCATACGCGCATACGCACTTCTTATGTCTATTCTGTGCAACCGACCCTCGTATATTGGTTCACATTTTTTATATTTAAAAATACTTCCTGTGGATATTATACTTTGAAACTTTCAGACTGGTATTTTTACACCATAACCCTTATGTTTATCCCATTTTCAAGTAACAAAACAAGATTTTTTCAAATCATAAGAATGTTAACCAATGTCTTTAACTCTTAATAAGAGGTTCAAATCCCAGCCTATAGCACTAACATCTTTTGGCAAGATATTTGCCACATTTGCCATTCTCCACCCAGGTGTACATGAGGACCCAGTATGCTAGAGCGCTATACATTTGGCAACTACCAGGGTAATTATGTTGGAACGTCACGAGTATCACAATGTGACGAACTTGAGCACTATACAAAAGGAGTACAAACATTTAAAACATAAACCTGAACAACTTGCATTTCATTTTCATAGTTTGCATTGCTGGAGGCATTAGATTTCAGCAATAATCTAGGCCATGGTAACAAAACGGCTTTATTTTACTACCCATCGCAAACAAAGTCGAGTTCGCGGCTGATTTCATGTCAACAAATAAAGTTTTTAAAACGAACGATTATTTCCACACCTACACTGTCAATATTCTACATCTGATCCAGACTTTGATATTTTTTTTTTTTCATTTTGATGGTTAACTCAAGCACTTTTGCTAAGCCTTTATTCAGAAAGAAAAGCAAATTTTTCTTCTTTTACCCAGTTGGATACTTCTACATGTAGATAGTTACATGTTGATTTCATAATCCCATTGTACACTGTTCTTCAATTCATAAATTCATTGATTGATCTTTAATTATGAAGTGTTCGCAAACATGCACCTGCATCAGATTGGGACTGAAGTGTAGCATTTTATTCGATTGTTTTGGGTGGTTTTTTAGCCATGCATGAAAACATAGAACATATTGCCAAGTTACAAGTGACAGAACTTGCTTACTGTATTTGAAAGAGTCAATTGCTCAGATGGTTTTTTGCTTTGTTAGTTTTCTCTATGTGATTACAAAATTCAGGTTACAATGCTGTATCAACTAATTCTATGCTTTTACCATTATAACATTTTGTATGTGTCTTTTGCTGACATTTCTTGTAATTTGGACAGATTTGTTCCACAGCTGAAAAACAAGCTTAATATTTGAATTCCAATTTCACGCATAAACACCATACAAGTAGGGCCTACATGTACACATGTATGTATATATACATGTATCTAGAATGTCTGGAACAAAAGCTAAGTACTTATATCAATGTTTTGATTGGAGTACACGATTTCCTATTTTAGCCCAAACATAGGTGGGAATCCATTGTTATCATACCTAGGCCAAGGGAACATTTCCTCATAGTTTAAAGATCAGAAAATAAGATAATGTACATAAACCTGAACTGAATTAATCAAAAACATATACCAGGGGTGGCTATTCTGAAAAGGATGTTATCTTTTACATGTATGTTACCGTTAGGGAAGGAAATTAACTTGATCACTGGTTATTGCTCAAATGTCCCTTTTTAACTTTACACAGACACAGTTAGCTTTGTGCAGGAATCAATAGAGCCATGACTTGTCCTAACTTTTATTTGTTATATTGACATTTTTTTGCTATTAACATCACATACACATGTATAATATGCCTTTCAGAATGTCACCCAAGTATATCAATTTCTCTGATAAAATCACATAGGGGAACGGAAGGGGGAGTTATTGTTACAATAAATAAAGTAGAAAATGCAACGGTAACGATGATGATAACGACGATGACGACGATGATGATGATGATGATGATGATGATGATGACAATGACTGCTTTGAACATGCATATGGACTCACATACAAAACAATTCTCCATGCAATTATAAAGAGATTTAGAAATCCACTTTACAGGCCAAAGTTTGAATTACTGACCTTGGTACAATACTTCACACATTATTATCAGAATTCACATTTTACTTGGGCATACCTCCCGAATCACTCATGCAAGGTACACAGCAAGTATTCAGCCTACTTATCATAAAGAGTGGACACTAGACATCACAAACACAAGGACAAGTTCAAGTTTTTTAAAGTCCTTACATTACCAACCATTTCTACAATAGTATCTGATCAGTGTCAAGCTGACAGTAGAGCATGGATCAGATGAACATATCAAAATAAAACAATACTTTCATGTCGATTCATGTTTACTTTGCATTCTACAATACCTGGTAGAGCAAATTGCCATATAGGACATACACCTACATCATGCAGGGTTCTCATTTGAAAAAAAATCCATATACGGTTCCCATTCTGCGCAAAGCGTGGAGGTTTCAGAAGTTTTATGGAATAACACCTAAAGTTAGGTGTGGCGGCAGTATATGCTATAGTAAAAGGATGAAAAATACTTCTTGGTAAGCAGGACTTGTCTACTAATGGCATAAAAGTAAAAATACATTGCCAAAAAGCAAAACAATCTGTGACATTTATCATTATTGTGAGGAACATATACTCCAATATTTTTTTTACCCTTGTTGCAACGCATGGTGCAGCAATTTCACACATGATTCTTCCTTGTCTGAAATCCCTTACGCATGGTATTGGAACCATGGGTGTTATGTACTGGCGAACCATGCCTACATGTATACCTTGGACTTGCCCATACATTTGCATCTAATAGATAGAATGGATATGGATATGGATTTATGAGCACAAAGTCTTATCCGCACAGCTTGATTCATCTCGCCCAATAAAACTGCCCATCTGCTCTCCAAATAGAGTTTTGACATTGCGAGTTATATCCCAACAACGGACCACTTTATGTAAAATTGCACTACGAGTATTGCAAGTGAACTAAAACCATTCATAATATCCCTTGTTCAGAAGTAGAAGGGTATTAACCCTGTGTTGAAGGATATGACTTAAAGCCCTTATGGCTCTCAACAGACAAGATTTCATCACATCAACGCAAAAGTGCTGCTAAATGTACTGTGCTCAGAAAGCCCTTAATTAATGTGATGCATTTTATAACTTTTCTATAAATGAAAATCGAGCTGTGACATTCTATCACTTTGGAGCTAACTGTTACCTTCCTTCAGGAAGTTTTTAAAGAAATAAAGAAGCGTTTGGGGGTAAATTTTCTTTTTTCTTTGATTTACAAGAGAACATTTGCACTGCCTAAGGGCATTTCTGTGTTGATTTATAGAGCTACAAGTACATACAATCTTTACATTCCACATACTCCGGGGGCTTAGGACACTACTGAATCCTGAACTATTGAAATGTAATACACAATAGGTCTTCACTTCTCCCACCCCAACCATTTTCCCTATTTGGTACTAGTTTGGACTTATAGCCACTTGGTCTAATACCAGTTGGTCTAATACCAGTTGGTCTAATTCCCAGATCGTCTAGACCATGATGGCTAAACCCATTTGGTCTACTGCCAATTTGGTCTAATTGCTGTTTGGTCCAATCATCACTTGGTCTGTCATTTTGTCTAATCAGATAGACTAAGTGGTGGTAGACCAAGTCAGTATTAGACGAAATGATCATAGCCTACTGGAAATTAGATGAAATGGTAAATGGGCAAAGTGGTAATTAGACCACATGGGTAGGGGATAGATTAATAGGAAGTGATATATTTGGTTATGTATAAATAAAGTCTCTAAACAAGATTTTCTGTTTTTGCTTAAGAATCAAACCTTTCAAAAAATTGAATGAAATATCAAATACCGGTAGTCAGGACTCAGGAGGATATCCTTGTAAAACAAGTCTTTAGTATTCATTTTCAGGACCTATCATTTTTTATCAACATATCAATATCCCCACATACCGTCAGCTACATTGTACACCTCATAAAGAGGGCACATTATTTGGCAAATTTAAATGATTAGGCCTACAGGAACAAAAAAAAAAAGACTGACAATGATCCCCAATGATTCATTTATTTTGAATGGATTAATCAAAGAAACTTGGTATAGTTCCAGGTCATCAGGTTTGACAAGTAGCGTATAAGTCACCCTGAACGGAACGACCATTATGTAACAAATTAGTCACAAAGAATTGATGAGGACTATTGAAAATGGTGAATAAGGAAAGTAATGTAGAATGTCTTACCACAGACAGGAACATTTGATATTTTTCTGTTTCAAGGCATACTCATGATACTGCATGTGCACTTTAGGTTCTAGAAGTAAGAAAAAATGCTACTAAGATTATACATTGTATGTATGTGAAAAGGTTCGAGATAATCGACGACACGGGAAGGAGTAGTCGAAGACCAGAGTTGGGGTTTACGGCTCTATTTTATTTTCATTCGCAACATCAAAGAAAACAGCCTCTGTATAGTAATGAAAAGAATTTGTACAACATGAATTAGAGACAAGACGATACTGATATTTTTCCTAATTTATCAAAAGCAACAAAACGAGGTAACAAATCAACTGTATACATCCACCAAAAATATATTACTATAACATTTGGCTACAAATCAATTCTAACTTCATTAGTTATCAACATTCCAATATTGGTCCATCTGCTTTATATTATCACACAAAGTGAAACAGTCATGTAAATAATCATAAATCCAAGTCAAATCATTATCATGACATACAATACATACATTATGATCATGGCAGATAACCATAACTCTACTCACCGGCCAGTTAAGACCACTTTGCTAATTCATGGATGCAATCAATTCATGGTCTACAGTATAAGGATATAACTCCTTCCAGAAATCCTAGAAGTGACATGAAATTAATAACAAATATTATTTGGAAATTGAAGATAATTGATAATTACATTGATAATAATGCATTGTCATACAACACTCCAAAAAAAGTATCTCATGTGAATAGGTGAGTATACAAGGTATCAATATAGAAGATTCTGTACAAGACCAAATTCAGTAACTTTTTCATCAGCAAAACTCATGATTCATACTACATGACAATCAGGTATAATCTGATATACAAATCAATGCAGGAATAACAAACTAATCATTCTAATAAAATACAATCAAAAGTACAATCAGCAAAACAAATCAACTTACATCTTTTTGCAATTGCTTCCTCAGTGCATCACCTTCACTGTCACAGTAGAGAAATGCTCTACCTCTCATAGCACTGAATCATTGCTCAAACAAAAGAGGTGCACTGGTGCACAAATACAAAGCACTCCCTACAGGGGTACTTAGATTGAGCAATAGTGATACCCCTAAAATGGCGGGAAATAATGGTCCAATCACTGAGGGGTACCTCTAAAAAGGCGGGAACTAATTTGACCATTTACTGAGTGAGGGGGAAAAGTACATTCTAAACAATATGCTATACAACTATATTCATAAATAAATTCAGTAGTTCATATTATACGTATTGAAGAATTTCCACTTTACAACATCTTCCCCGCGATTAATGGCATAATTTTTTTTTTTTTTTTCAATCACAAAATGCAAGAATGTAAACTCTTCCCCGCAATTCATGCCAAAGTATTTGTTCACAATTACTAACCACACATAATTATTACAAAGTGAGAAACAAACTCTCTGAGTATCAAACATTATACCACATTAATCACATTTAAATTCAAATAATATAATATGAAAAGTCTCTGTCTTCAACCTGTTCCCTTTTTATTCTGATAGTACAGATACTGGGAGGCGTAGTGGATTCCGGTGTCGTCCCTTATTAATCCTGTTGGACCTTCGACATTCAAGCTCTTGGTTTACGTTTTCATGGTGAGAGTTATCTTTCATGTTAGATACATCTCTGTTTAATGCGGCATCTCCATCCACATTGTTTTCCTCACTGGAAACATTTCCGCCATTACAGTCATGATCCTCTTCATGTGGAGTATTTTCATCATTATGAATGATCTGTCTTTCCTCATCTGAGGTAGACCTACAAAAATCTGGTGGTTCCCACAAGAAGGCAAAATAGGGGGTGTTCCCCTTAGTAGCAGGCAGAGGATCTTGTCGTGGTTCCACACTGTCTCTTGGCTTGTTCTGTGGATCAGGCACTGGCATATCCTCACGTGGGTCAGGGATCAACAGCCTTCTGTTAACAACCCTTGTCGGTCCTCCAAGCATGGGACGAATTTTGTACACATCAGCTGCCTCATTAACCGCAGTCACTATGAAAGGCTCCCTTAAGACCTTGTCTTCAAGTTTATGACGGCCTTCAAAAGCACACTTCTTCAATAACACCCTTGTGCCAATGCTGAGTGGTGAACTCATAGGGAGACCATCATGTCTAATCTTCTGGCTGTTCAGAATCGTTTCCATGTTTTGCTGTGCAACCATGTGAGCTTGTTGGAGTGATTTTGAATGCTCTGCCACAAAGTCTTCATCCCAATTTGCTTGTCCATTCCCGATCAGCTGGTCAAGTGGAGTATGCGGCTCTCGGCCATACATGAGGCGGTATGGAGATAGTCCTGTCGTCCCATGGGGAGTGCAGTTGTAGAGGAATACCAACTGGTGAATAAGCCCGGGCCACTTTCTTCGACGACCTGGCTCAAGAGAACGGATCATACTGCACAACGTTCGGTTGAATCGCTCTGTTTGTCCGTTGCCTTGTGGATAATATGGTGTGGTGTGTGTCTTCTCAATGCCGTATAGCTTGCACAGTTCCCGGACTAAGGAACTCTCAAAGTTGCGTCCCTGATCAGAGTGAATTCGCAGTGGAGCACCATAATGGACTATCCAGCCATCGATCAGGGCACGGGCTACCACTGCTGCAGTTTGGTTCTTGCAGGGAATTGCTTGCGCAAACTTGGTGAATGCATCAGTGATTACCAAAACGTCCTCGTATCCACCTTGGCCCTTATCCAACTTTAAGAAGTCTACTGCGATCAACTCAAGGGGCCTGAAGGCCAACAGATGTCGTCTCGGAGTTCGTAATGCTGGCGTTGGCGCCTTGGATGCAATGCACACAAAACACTTCTTGATGTGCTCTCTGACATCATTACACATGCCTGGCCAGAAACATCTCTCTCGCAGGATTGCTGATGTTCTGTTGATGCCTTGATGCCCCCATTCATCGTGGGCCATCTGTAGCATCTTTTCTCGTAAGCCCTTGGGAACAAGTAACTGTCTTCTCTGCAGGTGTTTGCGGTCTGGTGGTTGCCTATACAATACTCCCCTGTGCTCCACAATGCTATTACGCTCTTTCAGCCAAGACTTTGTCTCTGTGTTCTCCTTCCTCATTTCACCCTCTGGCTGCCCACTTCTGATGAATTGTCTGCAGGCTGATAGTGCATCATCCTGTTGTTGGAGAGTCTCAAGTTCTTCTATGGAGTATGATGGATAAACTCCAGGAGTTATTGGGGGCTCTTCCTCTGGCAACTGCTCTCCATTTACCACAACTTCTGCTGGAAGGACAGTACTAACTGTCAGAGTTTCAATCATCTCTTTCACTTCTTCTTCACCATTTCCAGGACATCGGCTAAGTGCATCAGCACACCTGTTGAGTGTTCCAGGACGATATCTAATGTCCAGCTGGAAGGGTGCTAGCTGTGCTACCCATCTTTGTTCAGTGGCCCCCAATTGTGCTGTTTGAAGGTGGGCTAGAGGGTTGTTATCAGTGTAGACGACACACTTCGCACCAAGGAGGTAACCTTTGAACTTTTCTACCACTGCCCATTTAAGTGCGAGTAGTTCGATCTTGAAGCTTGAAAAGTCTGGGTAGTTCTTTTCGGCTCCGCGTAGGCTGCGGCTTGCAAAGGAGATAGGGTGCAGATGACCATCCTCATCTTTCTGTGACAGACAGGCACCTAGTCCTTTGAGTGAAGCGTCGACCTCCAGTATGAACTCTTCCCCAAATCTAGGGTACGCTAAAACAGGCGTTGAAGACAATCTGTCTTTCAGCTTCTGAAAGCACTCCTCTGCTGCTGTGGTCCACACAAACCCTGGATCTGAGATACTGTTCTCAGTCTTCCTCTCCCTCTTCTTTTTAGATTTCTTTCCGACCAGTGCATGAAGGGGGGCTGTTAATCTTGTGAAGTCGGGGACAAACCGCCTATAGAAGGAAGCAAGCCCAAGGAAAGAGCTCAACTCTGACCCATTTTGGGGCGTTGGCCAAGACTTGATCCTTGACACCTTGCTTGGGTCGACCATGACACCCTTCTCACTGACAATATGCCCAAGGTGAGCCACTTCCTTCTTGAAAAGCTGACATTTCCCACCTTTCAACTTCAGACCATGTTGCGTTAGCCGGTCGAAGACTTCTCCAAGTCTTTCCAAATGCTCCTCAAATGTTCTGGAAAACACCAGAACATCATCAAGGTATAGTATGAGTTTTGTGAAGTTCATATCACTGAAGATTACTTCCATCACTCTCTGAAATGTACTTGGACTGTTGCAGAGGCCCTGTGGCATTCTCTCAAATTCAAAGAGGCCCCATGGTACGCGAAAAGCAGTTAGAGGCACTGAGTCTGGATGCATGGTGATCTGGAAGTACCCATGAGATAAGTCAAGTGATGAGAAGTATTTGGCTCCGTCCATGACTTCTAGTGATTCATCTATCCTGGGTAGAGGGAAGGAATCTCTCACTGTAATCTTATTCAGTTGTCGATAGTCGATACATAAGCGTAGGGCACCGGACTTCTTTCGAACTAGCACGACGGGACTGGCATAGGGGCTTGCAGATCTCCTTATAATCTTGCGTTCCAACATGTCTTGCAATAGACTTCGCACTTCAGACGTTAGGTGGGGAGTTATTCTTCGATAGGGCAGGCGTACTGGTTTGTCAGAGGTCACCTTGATCTCATGGGGTATCAGATCACACTGTCCCAAGTCAAACTCATTCCTGGAGAATGCTGCTTCATGGTCGTTCAGAAGTTTAGCAATCCTGGATGCATCTTCGTACTCCATTCCTTGGAGGCTGATACCGTGAGGAAGCAATACTTCTGTGCCATCAGTGAAGGTGAATTTCTCCTGTGTTGCTGATTCATTGCAGGGTGGAAGATCCCTTGTATGTTCAAGCTGGCCTCCTTCATCATCCTCCATTAATTCTCCTGCAGCTATCAATACATCACAGATATTCACCTCTAGCTGATCATCTCGATTTTGAAGACAAATTTCACTTCGCTCTTCCACTTTTCTGGCAGCTCCTATCGTTGAGTGGGGGGCAGGATGAAATCTTTATCTCCAGAATTGATGAGGACTATTTGCATCTCTCCTTTCTCAGAGCTACAACCTTCAATCATGTGGACCTGAGAATCTCCAAGCTCTGTGATGCCCTCAATAAGCCAGACACTTGACTCGGCAACTTCACCATCTTGGGAAGGCTTCATCACACATTCCACCTGTTTTACCGTCCTAGCAGGCAATACTACCTCTGCTGCACCAGTCAAAACCTCTCGTACATGTGCAATGTCCATCCTTTCCAAGTTTAAGCAATCTTTCACTAGCTGGAATTCTCCTCTGACTTCCTCAAAAGGGAAGAGAGCTCGAAGTGCATTACATCCCAATAAGATTGGGAAGTCTCTTTGTCTTTCCCCACAAGCCTCTCGTTGTACAATCAGAAATCCTACAGTAGCTTCTTGACCTTTCACCGAAACACGAGTTCTGACAAAGCCTTCTACTGGTACCTTTGCTGGTCCTACCCCAACAATTTTCACTGGTGTGTAAAATGGGCTCACTTCCCCTACTGCTTCTTTTAGCTTTAAGTGAAACACATCCGAAGGTATTATTGAAGCCTCTGCCCCAGTGTCCAGAACACAACCAATTTGCACACCAGCAACTTCTGCTATGACAGTTGGGCTTGAGGACACTAAGCCTGCTATGTCTGTTGAGTGTCTCATCTCATCAATTCTGGGTGTGACCTCTTCTACTAAAGTCTGTCTTCCGAGTCCCAAACTCGGCTCTACAATATCCTCTGAGTCACTGTCAGAAAAAGACACATCATTTTGTTGATTACCTTGGGTTTCTCTTAAGGGCTCTTCTGTACTGTATTGCCGTATACTCTCCTCTGCTGTTTGGCCCTCAACAACAGAGGAAACTAGTTTTCCTCCTGAGGTGTACCATGCTGGTAGTGACTGACTGTACTTGCTTGAGGTGGGGTTTGATAGGCTGTTGCCGGCATTCCATAATTGTCTTGGTTCTTTGTTCCTGATTCCATACTCCAAGCAGGGAAGTTTTGATTCTCTTGGTGCCAGGGACCAACAGAGGAATTGTACTCAGGCATAGGGATGTTGGGAGGGATGTTGGGAGGGACGTTGGGACAGTCTCGTCTAAAATGCCCTTTCTGACCACAACTGTAGCACCCTCCATCTGTCCTCCTTCTTTGAGGTTTGGCTCTTTTTAGTCTGGATACTTCTCCTCTTAGATGCTCAAGTTCTGTTAGTATAACTGTCTGCTGCTCAACCATCTTTTGTACGAGAAGTGCAGAGTCTTTCGTGACTGCCCTTCCTACCTCAATATCTGCTTCTCGTACTCTGTGTCTCTGGGTGTTGGGGTTTTCTTGGAATAGCTGGAGGGCTTCTTCTCTCACCTTGGCAAACCCACTAGCTTCGTGAGTCAACTGGATTCGCCTGAGCTCTCTCCTTACCCAAGCTTCGCGAGCACCATTAACAAATTGATCACTCAAAGCCTTGTTTTTCAATTGGCTTAGAGCTTCCCCTTGTGATTGTGTAGTGGCTGCTTTCTCCATCTTGTTATAAGTGCGTATGAGGGCACGACTGAAGTCACAAAGCGATTCTCCCTCTCTTTGTACACGGTTATGAAACTGGCTACTCAGCGTTTGCGTGGTCTCCTGAAAACCAAAGCACAATTTCAGGCAGCTTATGATCTCGTCAAAATCACGTCTTTTTGATTCACTGAGACACATGATTTCCTCTCGTGCAGGTCCTGCAAGGTGATCTACCAGAAGTCGAGCCTTGCTACTCATTTCCATATTGTGGTGAGCGGTGATCTCATTAAATTCCTCAAGCCATTCTGATAATGACATATCACTTCCATGTTCCGGTATTCCTCGGAACTTTGGTAAATTGCTCTGAAGAATACTCTGCAGCCCAATGGAACGACGAAAGAATTGGGATAGCATATCCATTTCTCCTGGCTGTTCTCTAGAAGTCGCAGTGGCTGTTATAGTAGGCATCGTTGATGTTGTGGTCACTGTTGTTGCAGTAGTTGATGTAGTTGTAACAGTGGCCATTTTCCTGTACGGGGGTTTTACACGAAGTTTGCTTTTCTTTTTTTTGTATAAGATTAACAGCAAAACAAAAGAAATACTACAATAGTATTCATCAAACAAATCAATATATGAACAAATACATCATTATCAAGTCTCTGACCGAGGCTGTTTTAGCGCAGAACCAGTCTAAAGTTCATGTTCCGTCATTCCAACATCATGTTGCAACTGAAGTTGTGTGAAGGGTGTAACTATGCAAAAAGTTAAGTCTGAGCCTGGTATCTACTGAGTTCGTTTTCGATTCCGTCTTGGATTGTCCCTCGCTGTCAGTCGATCCCACTCCTGACACCACTGAAAAGGTTCGAGATAATCGACGACACGGGAAGGAGTAGTCGAAGACCAGAGTTGGGGTTTACGGCTCTATTTTATTTTCATTCGCAACATCAAAGAAAACAGCCTCTGTATAGTAATGAAAAGAATTTGTACAACATGAATTAGAGACAAGACGATACTGATATTTTTCCTAATTTATCAAAAGCAACAAAACGAGGTAACAAATCAACTGTATACATCCACCAAAAATATATTACTATAACATTTGGCTACAAATCAATTCTAACTTCATTAGTTATCAACATTCCAATATTGGTCCATCTGCTTTATATTATCACACAAAGTGAAACAGTCATGTAAATAATCATAAATCCAAGTCAAATCATTATCATGACATACAATACATACATTATGATCATGGCAGATAACCATAACTCTACTCACCGGCCAGTTAAGACCACTTTGCTAATTCATGGATGCAATCAATTCATGGTCTACAGTATAAGGATATAACTCCTTCCAGAAATCCTAGAAGTGACATGAAATTAATAACAAATATTATTTGGAAATTGAAGATAATTGATAATTACATTGATAATAATGCATTGTCATACAACACTCCAAAAAAAGTATCTCATGTGAATAGGTGAGTATACAAGGTATCAATATAGAAGATTCTGTACAAGACCAAATTCAGTAACTTTTTCATCAGCAAAACTCATGATTCATACTACATGACAATCAGGTATAATCTGATATACAAATCAATGCAGGAATAACAAACTAATCATTCTAATAAAATACAATCAAAAGTACAATCAGCAAAACAAATCAACTTACATCTTTTTGCAATTGCTTCCTCAGTGCATCACCTTCACTGTCACAGTAGAGAAATGCTCTACCTCTCATAGCACTGAATCATTGCTCAAACAAAAGAGGTGCACTGGTGCACAAATACAAAGCACTCCCTACAGGGGTACTTAGATTGAGCAATAGTGATACCCCTAAAATGGCGGGAAATAATGGTCCAATCACTGAGGGGTACCTCTAAAAAGGCGGGAACTAATTTGACCATTTACTGAGTGAGGGGGAAAAGTACATTCTAAACAATATGCTATACAACTATATTCATAAATAAATTCAGTAGTTCATATTATACGTATTGAAGAATTTCCACTTTACAACATATGTTTACAGCTCTAGTTTTACCAAAGAGAGAATATGTTCACCCTTTAGAACCTGATTGATCACCATGATCTACTGCTGACAGCAGTGTAAATGTAAAGCACATCTCTTCCTAGATTTGTTTAATTTCTGCACGTACATACACAATCCTAGAATAAAACTCTTTTGAAAAAGACAGATCCATAAAATATGCAACCCTTGTGAGTTTTAGAATATTTTCATTCCAATGAACAAGCTCATTCATAAAGGTGGCCTACATGATGTTTGTCAGAATACATTCATCAATGTATACAAACAAAATGCCAATATCCTAAAACAGTTTCAGTACTGTATGTATTGCATGCATCCTTCAATGCAACGCTTGCATACATGTATTGCGCTTGGTTCAATATCTTAATTTTTTCTTATCATAATATTATAACAATCTGTAACGATGCACAGAATTCAGAATTCTTCTTTGCTTAGAATGATTCAGGAAATTCAATTAAGTCGGCAAATACCAAACATGAATCTTACTGACATTCATGTAAATATATTACATTGCGATTTAATTTGTCAGGGCAATACCGGTATTCCTTAAAGTCAATAAAAGTCAATAAATTGCTAAACACAATTTGCAAGGCAAGGGTTTAAAAGTTCACAGCACTGCACATACTTTGCAAATTGCCCCTTACATTTCCCAGCACATGAGGGCAGTGACATTTGAAATTGGATTTCTCCATCGCATGTCCTTTACATTTTTCCACCCTCATTACCGTGCAAAGTCAATTCTGAAGTACACATGAAATCCGAGTAGATCTGCAGCATAAAAACGACTACTGTGGGACAACACTCGATTCAGGATTCAGACGAGATTGAATCCTTCTAGTAAGAAAACATTTTCAAATTTGACTGACACGAGTATGAAGTAGGTGCAGGATTCATGGATCGAAATTTGATTATGGAGTTTGTAATGTGGTCTCGCTTGGTAGGAGGTCGGCTCTTCACTGCACATAACTGGAAAAGAAAAGGGGTGAAAAGTTGTCGGGTTTGTGGGAAATTCAAAACATGATAAACTTATCCCCAAATTGACTGACTGCAAAATTTCTGAACATTTAGGCAGTATTCACAAAATGTTTTCTAACCTGTTATCCAGATGAAATTTCTTCATATGTAGCCTTCCC
Source organism: Echinometra lucunter (assembly GCA_029962745.1). Taxonomy (NCBI): domain Eukaryota; kingdom Metazoa; phylum Echinodermata; class Echinoidea; order Camarodonta; family Echinometridae; genus Echinometra; species Echinometra lucunter. Next base: position 17,019,474 of record CM057161.1, on the reverse strand, counting down.
CTCTAAAACAATCATAATTTTCTAAGACTTGAAGATTTGAAATGATTAGGCTACAAATGAAACAGTTCATAATAAACAACAGAATTGTCATCCTAATGCTAACTTTTCTTATATCATTTTCCTTCTTTTTATTGTTTTTTTTTTTCACCTGCTGATTTCCCCTCTTCAGAGTTTGACACTCAACAGCGGTCTGAAGGGAATGACCCTCTAAAGTCTGGAATGACCTCCTAAATCTTGTTAAATCATTTCATAAAGATAAATAGCAGTAGTAACCTCTTGTTTCTGAAAACATCTTTGAAATAACTCCCTTAGTGTAAAGCCCTGCCATAACAAAAAAGCCTGGAAAAGAGTAATAAATCTACTAATTTATTAGGCCCCCTTTCTTAAAACTTTTGTTTTCAAAATAGCATCTGCACTTGCCCATAGCTCAAACTATAGTTTGCTACTTATGCCAATAGCCCGGGAAAAATCAGTGAAATTGCCTAGTTGATTAGTGTGTCAAAGATGCATTCATATGGTGGCCCTGAAGTACGCTCGACAACAGGTCATGTGGGTCATGAATTTCGCATCCATAATCATGAATTTCGCATTACGGGTCATGAATTTCGCGTCACGGGTCATGAATTTCGCATCCCAGGTCATGAATTTCGGGTCCTGGGTCGTGAATTTCACAACTGGGAAGCAAAGTTTGCATGACGGGTCACAAATTTCGCGACTGGGATGCAAAGTTAGCGGGGAAATTCACGTCGCACATGACCTGTTGTCGAGCGTACTTCAAGGCCACCATACATTCAGCCTAAATCTTGGATGCTGATATATTACAGCTTGAGCCAACTTCTCCAGCAAGTGGATATCACTCGATTGAGGCTAATGATGTGATGTCTTTGACCTAGTTCTGTTTTCATGAGAAGCAGCAAACGTCCAGTATTTCAATCTCAAGCTTGCTCTGGTTAATGGAAAGGCACCCTATGATCCCAATGTTTGTAAACCACCATGTCATTGACAACAGCTAATTAAGGGTGGTCTGACAGTTTGTTTACTCCTATTTCTTCATTGTCCCTAGCAACGCCAAGTTAATGGGTAGCCTGGCATAGATATCAGACCTCTCTGTCCAATTATCCTCTTTTTTGGCCGCTTCTTTATTTCATTCTTAAGTTTTAAAAATGGCACTCCTTCATCATAAACTTTGGATGACTGTATATCTTTTGATATTCTATCAATCTTACATGATGCCTTGGGTGATCCATTTCTTGAAAAAGGGTCCTGAGAAAAACATATCAAGAACTAACCAGCTGAAAAGCTATATGCAGAGTCAGTCACTTAGATTTATCAGAAACTCTCTTAGTTGTCTTCATGTGTTCTCCAATGATAACTTAATGAATAACGATGAAACGTCATAAACGTACCACTACTTTTAATACCTCTAATAGAAAATATCTACATGTGTGGTGATTGAATTTATACCAGGCCTAGTTTATACGCATTTGATATAAGTTAAAAGATGCTACAGCTATTCAGGTGGCCAAAGTGACTACACCACATGATTTCCAAAGAGTACATCCAATGTGCACAACTTGCATAAGGGCATTCTTGATACATGTCTTCAGCCTCTGCATCAAAAGATTTTCAGCCTGACCCCTTGGTCAAAGTCAGTGACATTTCCACTTCCACCTCCCCATTTAAACCTCACCACAGACACATTAATCAACACCAGAAAAGGGTCCGTGAGAAAGACTCACAGGAATTTGGGCAGCTTGTAAATATAAGCAGAATCATATTACCTTTAGCACAAACACTAGTTACCCTCCATTAAAAACTAGACCTTGACTTGTAAACTGAAATGGTAGAATTTAAAATGAACCACCCCAGCTAAACAATAAATCCATTATTATCAAACAGAATCCAGGGAGCATGGAGGTTATTTTCGACCCCCTCTTTTTACCAGGTTCCCTAGGTAAGTGACAGCTAATCTCACTTGGAAGTTGGAATTTGACCCAAATATGCTATCAACCTTCGGGCATTTTTTTCAGAGTCCAAGAGCCATTGGCTGTGGTATTGATCTTGGGTGTACATAATGGGAGTGTTGTTATAAGTCATATGATAGTGTTTAAATATTGTGCACTTGCAACAAATGAAGCTATCTTCAGGCAAGGTCCAAGTCTGGTATATAACATGTTCATGTACAAATGATATGACACTAAAGAGTGGGAGTTTAGTAAAAACGTCCCTTGCTATTGAAGTGCCTAATCACTTCATGAGTTATCAAAAAACATAATTTCAGTGTAACTAAGAAATTTTTTCCCCCTTTTTTGTACAGGCTTTGTATAATATTGAAAATCACAAACTACAGGCCCCCTTATGAAAAAGAACTACCGGTAATGAACATGTACATACCGGTACTTAAAGAAGCCTGGTTTCACAATTTCTTTTCTATTTGGATAAGCAACTCTTTGTTTTACATAATTTCCATGCATTTATTTGGCAGCTATCTTTGATATTTCTGGAGTCCTCAAAAATGTAAATTCCATTTTCTCCACATTCTTAATATTGTTTTCCATTCATCAACGACTACCTATGTGAAATTTCTTATACATGTATTCTTTCTTTCTTGATCTGAACTGGCTACTCTGACAATGACCTTTGGCCTTAGTCGTGTAATCTCTGGCAGGTGGTCTCGCCCATATCCATCTGGCCACATACTGGGCAATGGTCACTCCAAAGCTTGTAACCGGTGAGCCTTTAAATGTAGAATGTACTGTAAGCTGTCGATTGCTGTATACTAGAACAGTTGACAGAACAGTAGAGTTACATGTAGAAAAAGCCTATGGTAATCATGAGGAACATAACATAACTCATGTTACAAATAGGGAGGTGCAATACTTCTACTTAGTTATTATCATCAACTCATTATAAATCTCTTTGGCCTAAACATCACAGAGCTGTTGGCTAGTTTGAGAAGTTTCATACTGCCTCAAGGGAGGTCCCTGCTGCCTCATTGGCAAGTAACAAAGAATGGGAGTACGTGTACTCTTGAAAGTACTCTGGGATCGAATGAAACAGAATGAAACATACATTGTAAAGCAAAAAGAGCATAACTCCAAAACTTTTACACATAATTAATGTCCTTCTGGCTCTCAACTGCCGAGATGCCTTGCAATGAAAATTCATCAGTTTGATCCATGAAAACATCAAATGGTCAATCAATAACTAACCTCTTAATCCAGCTGATCAGCTAATCGGTCATTTATCCAATCCATAAATCAATTAGTTAATCCACCCATACCTCATCCAGAAGGCAACTTGTCGCCTTCAAGATAATTGTTAGTTCCGACAGCCAAAAGGGGAGGGGGAGGGGGAGGTGCAAGATCATGGAGGGTTTGCCATGACTGTAAACTGGCTGAAGAGTATTGTCTTACATGAAGACTAAAAAGGCAGTCCATCTCATAGTATGTTCTGCTTGATCTACATGTAGTTTTACAGATTGATATCTGCAGTCAAGCACGTGGAGGATGACCATGCAAATGTGTTACATTCTCCACAATCTCTGCAATGTTTAAGCTCTACAAACATCCCATGTTTACACAAAGCACATAGAGAACCAACTACCAGAAAGACAAGCAGGAATCCCATACAGCAATACCCAACAATGTGCAAGATATGATTAAAGGCTTGCATGAGTCATAAGTTATGTAATCAACAGGTTTCTCTCTGAAATAAAACCAATTGCCAAATTGGCCAAGGCATATTAAAATGACTGATATTTTTATAGTACCATGGGCTAAGTATTCAATGGATTAATGATAAAGTAGGCCCTAATCCATTTATGGAACATTATAGACTAAGTACAGCTTCATGTGCATGTTTTTTTGTTTGTTTTTTGTTTTTGCATGATATAGGTCTCGGCATGTATTGTCTGTAATGTAGAATCATTTACAATAGGCCTATTCCATTATGCAACAATATTCTACATCACTTTGAGGTGGAACACTATCCAAATACGCCTACATGTATTCATTATCAAGTTAGGGTATTATTGAGATTAAGTTGTTCTAATTCACGATGAGTTACTATTAAAACATAATATCCACAGTTGCTATAGAAACAAATTATCAATCCTGATTAAAGCTTGAAAGACAAATTACTCTAGAGGTCTTTTTTGTTTGTTTTGTTTCAGTGTTTTTATCGATAAAACTAAACACAGCACATGAACAAGTACTTTGGAGGTCTTCAGACAAAATATTTATGCGGAACTTACAGAATGAACATTGGGTGCTTTTGGCACAAGTGCTCTTGCCAGATATGTAAGGCTTTCATCCCCAAAGGTGTATGTGTACTAAAAAAAAAAAGAAGAGAATTATCACTGTTCACAAGTAAAGACACTAAGAAAAAGACTGGTATGATATCACATTAATGTATCATCTTTTGTGCCGTAGAAAAGTTTGAAGCATTAACTGATGCCATTAAGACGTTAAGTCCTTACTGAAATTCATGAAAATCCCTTCCATACCTAATAAGATTCCAAGGTAGATTAACTTTCCCCATACTTACTTAGCACTGCACGACTGATTCCAGTGAAAGCAGCATATTCCCAAGATCAACTCCCGTGAAATCCTACCACCCTTATCCCTTTTGAACTATAGTGGATATCGATTGCCCTGTTTGCACATAAGGCGATCAAGTTTATTGATTTCTGGCACGGGGACCCCATGTCGATAAAAGCTTTCAGCGAGGGCGACCCTTTGCATTTGCCTTTTACCTTAATACCCTAATCATATCCTGATATTGTCTTTGGGAAGGTACATGTAGTGGAAATGATGTGGAGATTTCACAATGATTGTTCTCCCTCCATTTAAAGGGTAATATGATCTCATCTTAGGCTCTAAAGAGTAAATATCTATTATTTCCACAGCTCATTAGATCTCTGTTTTGATAAATTTGACTCATCCTAAATTCAATGTTGCAAAAGTTGAAATGATGCAAAATCAATCATATTTAATGATTTGCAATGATATCAAGAAAACACAAATGTTGTGATTATTTTTCAAGGAGCAAAGGTTTGTTGACTGATGTGAAGATGATCCCAGTGAGATTCCAACTAATCTTTTCTAGGATTGCTTGCCAAATTAACATACATGTAGAACATGAAGCATGAATAAGATTTGAGACCTCCTTGAAACTTGAAAAAAAAAATGAACTTGTTATATCCATTTTTGAAAATACATAAAGTAGATTGATAGAAAGTTGATCAACATCATAACACACACTTTCTAGTGTGTGGAATATGCAGTATCATCCTTTTGGAAATGTCAAAATAAAGTACTTTTATGAAACTGAAATAGGTTCAACATACATAATCCTAAAGAAGTTGATTTATATCAAATTATGTCAGATCGAAATTTAAATCCATTTACTTTTCTAAACCAACACACATGGCATGCCATATAGCAGAAGATATTGGTGCTGTGCAATTATTTGATTCATTTTCCAGAAGCCCGAGCTCTCAATATACACATCCATGATCCAACATGTCCAAACTTCATCATAAATACGGTATACATTTAATGTTTTTTTTTTTTTTTTCCTTTTCCAAGACAAGGATGAATCTCTGATGTTAATAGAGACTGACACTAAATGGGTCTGGAGATAGGGAAGTCATGGCCACTTGCTTGCAATATTAGCCAATGTACTTTCTGTCCTCAACTGCAATCCACTTCTTCTGCCTAAGTCCAATATCCAGAAGGTATTGAAAATGAATACTCATGTCATCTGATTGAAGATGGACTACACTTTGAATGGTATTGATTTCATAGAGTCAAGTAGTCCTTTGTCCAACAGGTATTCAATATTCATTTCACTTCATCTGCTCAAAGATGGACTAAATGGCATTGATTTCAAAGAGTCAAGCAGTCCAATGTCCAACCGGTATTGAAAAATCTGCTCGAAAATGGACTAAATGGCTTTGATTTCCAAGAGTGTTTTATCTTGTTGCTGTAATATCTGGAGTACTGGGTTAAAATTTCATCTACACAAATCAGAAACCTGGATTAAATAATGTTGATTTTCAATAATCAAACGAATCAATTTCTTGACAAGTTGTGTTACTACAGGTACATGTACACTCTTGTGGTTTGGATGGCATAGGTTTAGCCTGCACCATACTGTTCTAAATCTATTTGGAGCATCAACAGAAAATAGCAAGTGGAAAACCTTGAAACTTGTTTCAGAAAATCCACTGCAAATGTCCCAACTTTTCCAGCTCATCATGGAACCTTCCCATAGGTTTGTTTCAAGGATTAAATATAAAACATTAATCTCTTTTCTAACTCTAAGTGCTTCTAATTCTTCTTTATCATGGATTAAATCAACTGCCTAAATGGATCCCCATAATGGATCTGATCACGAATAATCTCTTAAGCTATGTAATAATGACCAAATGGGCCAATAAATAAATCACTCTTAAAGGACGCAATCAAGACCCTCACAAGAAACGATTCAACATACATTTCCTACATTTACCAAATCCCCTTACCTGCATACAGTGCACCACATTTGAGGATCACTATTTTCTTTTCCTGGGAGACAGGGAGACATGATCTGATGTGATTTGATTTGATTTAATTCGACCGACAATAATTCAACAAATGAAATGTGCTCATGTCTCATATTTTTAAGACTTGATAATCCCTGGATTCTCTTCCCTTGCATGATTGGCATCACATGTAAAAAGTGAAAGCGCATCCTACTTCCTTGATCATATGCACTTCCTAAAAATAATGTTACCAACACGAACCTTTTCCTGTCTCCTTTTTTGTCCTGAATATACCAGCAATTTTTAATACCTTGATAGGAGAAGCCTTATTAGGTTCAGATTTCATTTTATGGGCAGGTTGGATTTCCCCAGTGAATATTTAATGAATGCCTGGTTCCAGAAACAATGGATACTTGAATCGCTAGTACGTCACCATATAATCATGGAGGCAAAGTAGATTGTTGCTGGTCAGGTATCATGGAGCAAGTCCTATCTAGGTTCACACTTTCAGAAACAATCCAGTGTACTTACTCTACACCCTTATATGAAAAATAATTGATTTTCAATCACCTATATGTTGTTCTTCTGCAAGAAGCTTCAGATAAAATAAATTAACTGTCATGCAATGTACTACATACACGTACAGAGGCCTACATCATAGCCTACTGCCTATATGCTTCCTCAGCAGTGAGGTTTAAAAAAATCAAGCAAGTGAAACAATGCTGAAAGTTCATAAACAATAATTGATGAAATAATGGTAACATACATATAGGACTACTGGACTCAACTTCTTTTATGTTGGCAAATAAATGCGTGCAGAGGATTGTTGGAAAAACACGCGAAACAAAAGCTGATGGCCCACATGCAGATACACATTTCGCCCATCATGAAGTTCTATATACATGTATGCTCTATCTTTCACAACCTTACTTCTTCAGAAGTGTTTAGCCAAAACTACATGTACATGTAGGCTACAACGTGACTTTCATCAGCTCCTAGTAATATATCAGTTGTCACAAGACTTTTCACCCGTTCAGTTAAGCAATGTATGCCTGTGACATATGTGAACAGTTAACTCTGCATCATGGGTTTGGTATTCAAGGGTCAGTCTAAAGTGCAATTTTGTCAGACAAAAAGTTTTAATAAGGACACAAAACTAGTCGCCTTTCACTGAAGTAGAACTGATTGATATGGCTGGGTTTGGCTGGTTGGTTTCCTACCGTCCTTTTCTCTTGCAAACAAGTAATGTGCCTGACAGAAAGGCATAAGAGCATGGAAATTTCTACTACATTGTATAGTGAAAAGAATTCTCTCTAGCCCGATGCAACTAAGTTTCACATTGTATTGTTCCATATTTCACAGAGATTGTTTGGTATCAGATGTCTATGTTTGAAATGAAACTCAACAGCATAGCGTACATGTATGCCTACTAATTCATTTTAAGCTCAATTAAACAAAAAAAAAAATTGCTTTTAGAAAAATAATTCATAATTGAATGCTTTAATTTTTTTACTCAATATCTTTCAAAAAAAAACTAAAAAAAAGTGAAAACAACTAAAAAAAAATCACCTTTCCTGCTCTGTTGCCTGCCTGTAATATTCTTCATCATTAAACTACTTTAAATAAATTTTATGATTTTGAAGTGACTTTTAAATGAAAACTGATCAACATCTGGATCAGGGAAAATTTTTTTTTTTTTTTCCGGGGCTACTTTTTGAGCCCACCCTCCCGAATTTTGTACATTGTATTACAGTTTACATTGGACCATATGAGAATTTCAGGGGCTCTTTTTTTTAGTTTTCCAGGGCTCTTTTTGGTGTTTCGGGGGCGAATTCGCCCCGAGCCCCCGTGTATTTTTTCCCCTGATCTGGATGAATATTAGCCATCGAGTCTTTGAGCTTGTGCCCCATACACCTGACTCTGTTCTATCAAGGAGCTTTTGGTTCTATGGCTTTGCACCGTGTTCAATGCACTACAGCGTACATGGACGTATGGCACTTGGTAGGGTAAACTCTCCTTGGTGTGAGTAAGTGTTTGAATTGAAATGGGGCTATCTCTCCATTACAACCTTCAACCACTAAACACACATTCCATTTTTCTTTCAACTATCTACCTGGAGAGAGGGAGAGGGAGAGAGAGAGAGAGAGCAAGCATATATTACTAGGTCTTGGTAAGAAGCTTACAATAAGCTCTATCAATGTTATGTTTTCTTATCTTATCATGTTTAAACTGATCGGAGGAACTTTGTGTCAGCCCTTATACAAGTTACCTGGTGTTTGGTGAACAGGAAAGCAATAGATTTACCATATTGTATGGCTGGACAGAGAACAATAAGGGATTTACACTGTAACTAAAATACTACTAGGCCTACATGTTAAGGGACTAATTTGAAAAGTCCTATTTGAAATACATTTTATGTAGGACCTAAAGACCAATGGCAAAATCACAAGATGTGAGAAACTTAGAACAGTGAAAAGTAAAGGCCTAATCAAACAACTCTTGGCATCAGAGCAGGGGGGGGGGGGGGGGGGATACTGTATATATGTCATAAAAGAAGTATTACTTACCACATCAAGTACACCTGTAGTCATGAACACACAGACCTACAAACTCCAGCAGTCCCTTCCTTTCCTTGTTCAAAATGCAAAAGTACTTTGCCAACACTTTTCCTATTCTGCCTTACAAAATGAGAGTTGATTTAATCTGAAATACTTCATGGAAGTACAGGAATGCTACGTCTTAACGACTGCATCCTGATAGCTCTGGCAATTTACTACCTACATGTAGGCCTATACCTGAAATGTCAAGTACAAGTAACCAGGATGAACATTATTCCAGGGATACCAGAACTATCCCCTGAACAAACTACCTCCACCAAGAGGCTGCGTAAATCATGCACAAGTTCAGTAATTGGTAGTCTGACTGATTTACGAGCATGGAAGGATTTTCCAATTGCTTTGTACTTTGAAGGTTGGTAGAGAGGCATCTTGTTATCCTCCGGGGTAGGTTAGAACGATCCATATTTGAGATAAAAATGACAAACATATCTCGCCGTATTTTCATGTCTATTTATGGCTAGCCATCAAGACTGATGATTTAACTCATTTTTGAGTACCTGATATAAGGAAAAAAAGTCACCCCCCCCCCTCTCCAGATCTATGGTAGTTCAAATTTCAGGGGTCATGCAGAATATTACAGGCAGAAGTGCTGATAGTGTCACAATTCTACAACTGTTGTTAGGCCTATAAAGGTTGACAAGTTCTCTAAACTTGCCAAATGTCAAAATAAAATGTGAATATTAAAAAAAAAAACCTCACATCAATTTTTGCACTTTCAGACCATGACTGCTTCTCACAATGATCAGGAACATTGATCTGGTCAAGTTCAAACTGTCATCTCTCTGTCTGTCTGTCTGTCTGTCTGTCTGTCTGTCTGTCTCTCTCTCTCTCTCTCTCTCTCTCTCTCTCTCTCTCTCGAAAACACTTTAGACCTGTCTCTCTTTCATAAGATCAATTTTCATGTACATACATGTACTCCTCCTCTCCCATGTTTCTCTTTGTTTATATGCAGATCTACATGTAGCAGAAATGCTACAGAAATCATACAATCTAGTACCAGTACATGGATATATTTTTTTATTCAATACAATAGGCACAGTTCCACATGGTAACCAGCAAAGTGGTTTGTGTGGGTATCAGCTTACTCCTATCACCATGGCCTGAAATCATAAATACCATGGTTCATGTTTTCTGCTCAAGGTAGCAATGTCGGAGGGGTCAGCGAGTCAAGGTGGGGTCAGATGGCCCTGGGGCAAGCTTACCATGCCAAAATGCTTGCACACCCAGCCATACTTGCTTGCTTGCCAGCTGAAACCTTGTAAATGTAGCCAAGCCTGAATCAACATTTTTCTGAATGTTCTCAGACTAAACTTTTCATACATAGTCGATATGGTTTTCAGAATACATTTTAATGCAGTGCACAGATCATTTTAAGTAGGCCCATGCATTTCTTCTTTCATCAAGGTCATGTCATATCCTATATTGCCAACAGCTTTTGAATATCTAAGCCTACTGTTTAGGTTCAATTTACATTTTTCTTTTTAAGGGGGTGGCACTTTTATTAAACTACTACTTCAAAATCAGACAGGCTATATTGTTTGCAAAAAGGAAATATCAAATTATCACCGACACAATAAATTTTCATGCTTTAGAATTTTGCCTCTTCATCCAGCAAGTGTCTCTCTCCAGATGAGCCTATATTATTATTAAAATTAATGTTTATTAATGAACTATTCAAAGACCACAGCTTGCAACTGTTAGAGATACTGTAACTCCATCAAACAAAAACAAAATATCTCAAGTCAAATAAAACTTTTGAGTAAGCATATCTTTTCTTCTAAAAAAAAAAAACACATAAAAAATAAGCAAGACATAAATCTTTCAAATACATTTGTATGGATCCCCATGTTTTCCATTATTGCTTCCACTCTTCCACGTTTAAATCTACTCCAGGTGGATATCAGGCCCCTAATAATTAGATCCACCACAGATCCAATTTTTTGTGCTTTTTCCACGAGCTACATCACACACGATATATCCTCATTTTTCGTTTCAACTGTCAAAAAACAAATAATTCATCACTTCAAATGACATACAAATCACCTTCGCACAGCCTTTTTTTATCCTTATTTCATGCCTCACATTTTTACTGACCTAAAAGTCGTCTGCTTCTGTTTCTGTTCACGAAGCGGTCCCAGGTGTTGGTCTTCAGCCGGACTTTCGGGTCGCGGAGGCTTAGCGAGCGGGAGACGATCTTCGACATCGCTCTTCTTGAAAAGGGCTTCCCAGGAAAGGCAACTCAAACAATCACATGAAAGTTAACAGCCACGAGCTCAGCAAATCCCTTTAATTTTATCAAATGTACTTTTTAATAAATCCGAGAAGGTGGGTCATATCCTTAAAAATGTCCGAAAAGTAGAGAGATAGTCTGCGATACTCCGGAGTATTACTCGATCGGACAGACTTCCGAGCACTGATTCTTTTGGACTCGTGTCTGTGCGGCGCGGCCGGGTACAAAAACCACACACGTCCACTGCACTGTACTGGTCCTACACACAGGATACACATGACTGGTTTATACACTGCCTACCAGTTTGTTGACATACACACGATGCACGTGTATCGCGGTTCATGGGGAGATGTGGAGAGGGAAATGGGAAGGTGAAGGGAGGGGGTGGAGGGGGTGGGGGGAGAGCAGGAGAAGGATCGGAAGGATGGCGGAAAAAAGAGATAGGGGAAGGGGAGAGGGAAAGTGGATAGGGGAAGGAAGAGAAGAAGTGAAATGAATGAGGGGTGAGGAAAAAGAGTGGGAAGGTGGAAGAGAGGGGGGGGGGAGCCCCCCAAATTTTCAAGACTTACATTTTTTTTATTGAAAATTTTCCAAGACTCCTCCAAAAGTGCGCACCAGATCGTTCAATTTCAATTTCAAAAATGCAATTTTATAAAAAAGCGCCCTCGTGACCAGCTCGGTCGCTTTACTCCCTCGCTTGTATGTTTCTTTGAACATTATGTATTCTTGCCCCCCCCCCCCCCGGACAAATTTCTGTGTACAGCCCTGGGGAGGAATGAGATGCATTGTATGGGAACCGACAGGAGAGGGAGGAATGAGAAGATAAGAGGGATGGAGGGGAGGGAGAGGGAAGAGGGGGGAGCAATGGAGAAAGAGGGCCGATGGTCACTTTGAAACTTGGAAGAACACTCTCTTTAACTTAAAAAATCAAAGATGAAATTAATCAAATATGCTTATTTATTTATTTGATTTCCAGGCAAAGATAAAAACGTATTTACAAAGGAAAACAAGAAATAAATACGACCGACTAGTGCCTGAGGATGCTCAGTCGTGGGCTTTCATGGGGAATTTGACACCATGGGTGCTTACCCAGTAACAAGTGTTATCCATCACTATGAGTTTTGTGACCAACAGACCTTATGTAATGCTCTGTATATTCCACCCTTTGCCCCATATGGCAAAGTCATTATCTCACTTTCCCTGGCCCGAGAATGCCCGAAGCAGGCCGAAGAATGGTGGGAAAGCTTGTTTTGCTGTGCTCCAGAAAATGTAGCTCTATTACAGGTATTTCCAGTGCTTTTCACAAAGTCTGGTGTGAGCAAATGATTCACTCCCCATGAAAGCCCACGACTGAATGTCTTTTAAGTTCCTACTGAAAGTTTCTCCTTACTAGTCGGTGGTTCACAAACATACAACTAATATACATATACCCCCCCCCCCCCCTTTCCTCCAAAATAATGACTAGCTGCAAAATAATGTGGGGATGTTTGGTAGTTCGGACTACGTATTATGTCTTTCCTTGGGGGAAAAAAAGAACTGGCAAAGAATGAAATGGAGTAGAAGAATGCGTGCAATAATTACAAAATCGTTTATTTCGGTTCATCGTGCATAACGTAATCGGGTCGATGATCGTGGGAGTGTCGTCCAACGATCCGTAACCGACCACATTACAAAATATAATTATAACGAGAATTTTATCGTTATAATCGCGGAAATAGTCACTATCCCAGCACACTGATTTCTGCTTTGTGATGTACAAAATCATTATCTGTTAATGAGCGCATTATTAGATCACATTACTCAGGCTATTCTTGACTCAATCACACGATAATTGCAGTATTTAATCATGTTGATGATGACCTCATAAGCGGAGCATTTTGACCGGGTAAACACCAAAGAAAAAGTTCAAAGTACTTTAAGCTTTAAAACAGCATTTTGTAGAGGCCTGGAAAATCTGTAACTATCGCAAATTTCAAAAGTTATCCAGGTTGTTCGAAGTTCCATGCCGCGAATTATCGAATTAGAACACCATTTTTTTTTATAAGCGTGGTGGAATTTCTGGGGTTTTTTTATGCCAGAGGTTGGGAAGCACTTTCACGTCTCTAAAAAAGAGTTCATTGTGCTGTTGTGAGGTTACCACTTTCTACAACTCTTGAATATAATAGCCAAAACTCGACGTACCAGCGCGAACAACGCTCCCGGGGCCTACATAATGCACAGAAAAGCGCTTAACAAAATAATACGACACATTTTAAAACTCTTCAAATGAAGATCTATCCAGTTGTGACACTCTCTTGTTTTGTAGTTTCTGTTACCTTTCCTGCGGATAGGTTTTGAAAAAATAAAAATGAAGAGTTTTACGACAAATTTTCTTCTTTCTTCGATTTACGAGAGAACGCCTTTCTGCGCTGACACGACGAACATTCCTGTTCTTTCTGGCAATGGCCTTGTGAAGTTGACCTTCACACCAGCATGAAAAGTGGATTAACGCTAAGGATTTCTTTAAGATTAAGAAAGTAAGGAAACGAGATATATAAAGAAAACGAATTTTACAATTCGCCATTCAATTTAACGCTCCTTGGGGATCATTTCAGACCACAAAACTCTAACGTCACTGGTTTTGTTCCATCATATGCGTTTAATATCCGCAGTGCGATATCAAAGACAATTGGGTTGGATGGAGGATTGATTTGTGTATCATTCTTCAAAGTGATGACAAAAGGAGGCATTGCTATCGCGTTTTCCGCCTTCTTCTTGAAGTGTATATCATCGAAACAACTTCGCACTACAAAGTCTTCGAGTGTCATTCCGTTCTTCTCCTGTAGTCCTTCGTCATCTTCCTTGATATTCATGATATTAGTGATGTAATATTCTCTCTTTTCCCAGTCTTATCGTTATCCATTTCTCCTCGCTTCTCATCTACATTCTTCCTCTACCCGTTTGTATTCTTCTTGTTCTTTTTGATGCCGTTTTTAATCTTCAGTCTTCTCGGTGTTGTTCTCGGCATGTATTTTTTTCAACGCACTTTATTTCTCAGTTCTCAAGGTTATAATTTTTCTATATTTTGTTGTTGATTTCTTTGGGTAATATTCACCTTCTCCATTTTCTTGTTATTATTTTAATTCTTTTTCAACCCACTACTGCTATAAGTGTCTTTTCTTTCTGCTCCTGTTCTTGTTGCTCTATTTTCCCCCTTCCCTCTCCCTCCCTATTTCTTCCTCTTCATCCGCCCCCTCTCTTAGCTTATGACCCGAGTCAAAACCGTGTCGACCTTCTTCGTAATCGATACGAAAATAGGAATTTTCATTTCTGATTTGGGTACATTGTTTCACTTTTTATTGGTATGACAGGATCAAAACCAAACCGCTTTTTGAGGGATGCCTTATAAATCACGCGGCACTTCTCGGCAAATTTTATTTTGATAGGTATATGATTATAACCCAAGTTCATGCTCTATTCTCAATCTTAAAGGTGCGATCACATCTTTCTGGGTATATTGTGAGAAATGTGAGATCACATGATTAAAGGAGAATGAAACCCTGGGGAAAATAAGTTTTAATGAAAAGAGAGGATAGAGAGAAGCATTTTTTTTTTAAAGTTCCATCAAAATCGGTTACAAAATGCAAAGTTTGAAAAGTCTCGGTTTACTTTCTATCACGATCCTCCAATTGGCAATGTTGCTTCAAAATGGCAGGTTTTTTTTTTTTTTTTTTTTTTTTTTTTTTTTTGTGGACAACTCTCTATTATGCTTTATACACAAAATTTCAGATTTGTTTCCATTATCTCTCCAGGTGCAGCTTGTTCTTAGCTCAAGATATATCACGGGAAAATTTGACACAACATTATGTCGCGTTCACAAAGAGACAAGCAGCATCTTTAGAGATAATGGAGAAAATATGAAATTTAGCGTAGAAAACATAATCATGGAGAGTTTTCCACAAAACCTGCCATTTTGAAGCATCATTTTGAGGATCGCCATAGAAAGTAAATCGAAACTTTTCAAACTTTCATAATTTTTTTCATTTCGTAGCCGATTTTCATGGAACTTTCCTTAAATTGCTTCTTCCTATCCTCTTTTCATGTTCCTTTTCATTGAAATTTATTTTTTCCGCATATAGTTTCATTCTCCTTTAAAATGATAAGGCGATGCATGAAGGATAGATCTTTTGCAGCCGCTGATCTGAGAGGGGGGGGGGGTGGAGGATAATGCACCATCACAATCGACGGGCACACCTATACCGACTATCATTCCCCTTCTCCCCTATAATGTGCCCCTTCAAGAGAGTCCTTGCACTTCTACTATTCGGGTGTCCATGACTTTGATTGCTGATTACTAGCTTCGAGGCTTCAAGATGTGGAAGATAGGACCAGGATCCACCTGGTTATAGAGTTGGGGTTAGCAGTGGTTAGGGAGTCCGGTTTAACATCTGGCCTAAAGAGTATGTTGACAGAGTATGTTGATAAATCGACCATTTTGCAGGAATATACATCGCATAACCAGATATGGGTGATGTATCCGTCTTCCTATGTCGCATGGCAACCATGCCCACATTTACAATAATTTCAATTTCAATTCAATTTCAATAATATTGTCTCTACAAGCTTCGAGGCTTTATGAGGTGGATGGTGAAGGGATGTTCAAAGTCTTGGTCCCAGCTATTAAATTCATCTTTTGATATGCGCAAATGTATAAGAATTTCGTGTTTGTTTTCGAATCCATATGACTCAAGGGCACTTTGTTAAATTTCGATGGCGGTATGTGTAAAGCATGATGGAGGAAGCGATAAAAAAAGGAAAAGGGCGTTGTGAGTGGCCCCATAATCAAATGCATGTGCGTGATTCCATAATTCGATTTAATATTCTCTATTATCTTCGTCAACCTATTCATTAAGTTCTATAGGTAGTTAAATGACCGCAATAACCACAATACGTGAATGGAAGAGGAGTAGGGAAAGGCGGGAAACGTCTGGCCTTAGTACGGTGGGAAATTGAACATGCGGTGTAAACGGAGTTCTGGAATAATGCGGGGATCTGATAAGAATGAAAATGAGGACGTTGGTCGTAAAACTTAAAAGTGGCGCCGCGCCCATACATTGTTTCCACTGCTTTGCGCTGGTATCAGTGGACTGTTTATGTCGTATACCGATGTTACTCGAAGTGATTAAGAAATAAAACCTCCCATTCGGTATCGCAATCGGGGGGGGGGGGGGGGGGGGGGGGGGGCAACTATCTGGCAGTGTGAATATTCTCAAAGGTACTTCCAAGTGTGTGTACATGTACATCGCTTATTGTGTTGATGAAGCAGTCACTAAAAGTGACCAATATTTTTTCCGCAACCAATTAGAGGATTATTGCTTTCATTTCGGCAAATCTGAAATAGTATTTTCCATTCATTCTTCCCTGTAAATACGTTTGTTGTAAGGCTTCTGTTTGCGATAATTGGCTTCACTAATTTTATCTAACCGCATCTATGAAGATGATTATAATCCAGAGGCAAAATAGAGGGTCTAGTCTCTCTAAAGTAATCATCATTTAGTTCATTAAATGAATGACCTTTTCCGATGTAATGAGGATTTTAATAGCACGTGACCTCTATTTGGGGAGGGGGTTATCAAAGGAATCGCATGTCACATACTTAATGCAAGTAACTTTGATTTTTTTTTCTACCTGGCGAAAAATGAATATCTGAATTTTGTGGAAACAGGTTTTACCTTCCGATTAACGTTTAATCCTCCAAAGATTTCTATAAATGCATAAAATCAACTAGGGGAACTATACTGCCCTGCTTTGGCAAAAGGAAGCAATTAACATATTAACCAAATTTGAGTTACCGTATTGATATTTTCATTCTATACCTAGTGTGCTCTTCTTCCGGGCCAGATTTTATGCACGAACACTTATGTTAAGAGATTTGTTAGGCAAGACATCATGGTATTGCATTGACGTCAGTGTAAATGAGATACCTTCTGCTCTTTTACAGGAAATGTCACTTGCTTCCTTTTGCCAAATTAGGGCAGTAGAAGTCGAAAATATTTATTAACATTGCTGTGGAGGTATAGTAAAAGTACATTTTTGTTGAATCGGAGGGCAGGATGGAGTAGTTGAAATATGAAAATGGAAATTCAATTTCTTTTAAAAGGGGGAAAGACGGGGCGAGACAGTGGAGTACGTGACGTTATACGAAGCTGAAATGGAAGGAAAGACGTTTGCCAAATAAAAAACAGAGGCATTGGCACCTCCTTGTTGATGCTGGAGGCCTGGAAGGATGCGTTCTTTGGGGGGCCTCGTCTCCATGGAAAGACCAGGGAGGATGAGTTATGGTGGAGGAGACGGGTAGGAGGATGCTGTTGCGAGGATGCGTGGCATCGTTGCCATAGTTCGGATGACAGATCGGTGGAATTATAATGCCTCAAGGTTAGAGAGAGGAATCCTCCTTCAAGGCTGGGCTTGATGGAACATTGGATTGGATGCGTGCGTGCATCATGACAAGGGGGCAATCATGAGACCTACTTCTTCTGATCGAGTCAATCACAGAAGGACTCTAATCACCCTCATCAATTTCACTTGTGTATACAATGGACCAATTATGATGGCGTAATGTGTGGCGAAGAGTAAATAGTCTTTAATTACTATACGAAAGATGAAGCATGGATGACATAATTGCTTTCACCCTTGTCCATCCTTTCCTGCCAAAAGAAATGTATGTGTATACATGGTATATACGGCTCCGTGTATAAAATTTATAAAACCCATGTGAATGATCTTCTGAATTTGTTAATGCATGCCTTCTTTAAAATCGTTTCCATGTAAGCAGAAGTTGTAAAGAGCAAGAATGCAAAAAAATAATTCAATATCTTCTGAACACTGCTGACAAAAATATCACTTATGAAACATCCCTGTTTATTTCATGAGTAAATATCTCAGTTGGTACCATGCAGGTTAGGTAATGGTTTTGCTTGCTAGAGAAATGCTGGGAGTGGTATGTTATCTTCTATGTCTTTAGTTTCAATTCATTTCAATTTAATTCATTGTTCTAATGTCCATATATGTCCATGCATAACTCCATATTGTCCATACATCTTCTTATCAAGGTTTCCATGACGTCTTCTACTCTCTTTACCTCTATGCCCCTCTCATTTCGTTTGGAGACGGGGGGGGGGGCGAAATTAAGTTATTCGCCATTAGGTTCAATAATTCCTGAAGAAATGGTAACTTTGATGTAGACGCTGATAACGACTGATGAAATGACGATAAAATTATTTTAAAGAAACAAAAATTGTTGAATTTGAAGTGGATTTTTAAGGTACATTTGATTTGAGGTGATTATGTTTTTTTCTGAAGGCCTACATTATCTTTCAGTTTCCCTTGAATTCTATTTGAACGAAAGCTTACCTTTGCCACGCTTATGTAACAACAACTGAAAACAAATCCAAACCCACATTATATTTAATTACACCTTCTATAAATTTGTGGATCTTGCATCAATAAAGTACCAATTTAGTTTCAGTTTAAGGGTTTCTGTATTTGTTTTAAGCAAACACAACAACCAGAAACTACCAGTTTACGTATTTGAACAAACCTGGTGTAAATACCTAAAACTGAGATAATATACACTTATCTCAATTGATTTTATTGAAAAAAGAGGATACATCAGCAAGCTGCTTGACCAAGGGCAGTACGTTTACAAAGCCATGCTCCAGCAGCTCTACACATGTATGCATGCAATGTTTCAAATTCCTTTTCATATTCAGTGAACTGGCTTATGTTCACAGGCCGTATTACTGCGAATGTTCAAAATTTGGCTTGCCAATGCTGGTAATATTGACATCGTTCCAAACTTATCAACATCAAGGGCGCAAATGCAAGGTCAAAATGAATCACACAAAACAGCATGCACATGACAAATCAAAGCAATGTGAAGTGCGGTTTCATTATTTAATGTTCCACCTTATGCTAAAATTTCCTCTTTTTTAAAATAAAGGTCAGTTTTTGTCTCATCGCTGTTACGGGTAATTAATCATTTCATTATTTCACGGACGTAATACTGATCTATCATTACTAATATCCATCCTGATAAACTTATTCAGCAAAACATTTCTTCTTCGCCAATGGTGAATGCATTTGATTTCTTTTCTTCTTTTTTTTCAGAGATGAGCATCTGGCTGGAATCCCTATAGTATCAAAAACTTCCAAAAAATAAAATAAGCAAATACAAGTGTTCGCTCATAATGATCATAGTCATAACTATTCTCCATTTCCATAGAGGAAGCATAGGCCCATATGTTACCATAAATTTTGATGAATTTTTGAATTAATTATTTATTGTGCAATAAATTCCTGGTACGAAAATTGTGTAAGCGGCTAAAAACTTGATTTAGATTTCACCCCCCCCCCCCCCGACTTGTTGAAATGTTACATTTTCTCTTTGTAAGATGTTTTTGTATGTAAGCACCATTTCCTACGAGAACAGGTCAACCCCTTTCTGCTCCAGTTAAAAAGCATAATCTGGCTGGAATGCCTGAAAAATCTGTATTCCATTAAATATGCATCAAAGACTTAGATAAGCAAGGAAACTAATCCCCCCCACCCCCGTTGATTCACCCTTTTTTCTGAAAATGCCCACAAATTTCAGCAGCCACTGTTAAATGATGTGAATACTAGTAATAGAAAAGTTTTATAACATAAAGAGGAAAAAACCAACAATACTCTTATTACTAAAATTTAAGAATATAATGTTTGTAAACTTCATATATGAAGGCATCAGGTGCATATATACCCAGGTTCCTTCTTGGCAGTCCATATCAGTAATTGATTTTAACATGTTCAGAGTGATTAGCGTGTGATGCATTGACTATAATAATTCCCGCACACCATGGACACATGTTTGAAGTCTAGCTGCGAATAATATCATCTGTGCAGATACGCAGGTGTGAATGTGTTGAAAATAACAGATTTTTATAAATTCCAGGTTTTTCCTGGGGCGATGGCGTATCCAACTTTGAGTTATGCAGCTGCCCACACCCTCTCTCAAAGGGTCTAAGAAAAAAGGGTCTGCAGACCCCATGTATATTCCATCAGCACAGGATGCCAACAAAACTGTGAATGTCAAAGTGAATGTCAATCCAACATTTGGAAAAATTAAAAACAAAGAGAGGGCCAACATTCTAAATTTCTTAGATTAGAAATTATATCGATTGTAATTAGGGATGACCCAATTTAGATTTAATAAGAAATCATACTTTATAAGATCGATTTCTTAATTGATTAGATTAAGATTTTAATCGGATTTGGAGTTGTCCATGATTTAAGCCTAGAAAATTTAGAATGAAGGTGAATAAAGAAGAGAGAGAGAGAGAGAGAGAGAGAGAAAGGAGGTGGAGGAGAGAATGAAAAGAGAGTGTGAAAGAAAGAGAGGGGAAAGAAGAGAGAAGGGAAGACGGTGAGTAAGGGAGAGAAGGGGGATACAAGGCGAGGACAAAGGAGAGTTGATTCACACAAAATCAATCTCTCTTAAATATATATATTTGAATTGATTGAATTGAATCGATATAGAGATAATTGTATATACCAAACAGGAGAAAACAAAGTGCTCTACAAAAGTCAAAATTATTTCTGCAAAATGGCAATAATAACGACTTTAATAGATAAATAGCAAACAAAGAAAAGAAATGACAATAACATTGCATACATCATGTTGAAATTTGTTTAATATACATGGACAAACCTTCGTAATTATATCACTATAAAACACACTTAGCAATATCATAATTTCAAAAGAAATAATGAAAAGAGACGCAAATATCACAAACAAGTCATTACTCCAATTCTTGAAAAGGATGGCTCTCCACATCTTACTTTAACCTAGACGAGGTAATGGATGGCCAATGTAATGGATGCTGACAGCATACTAAATCTAATAACAGTTAATGTAACAGAATTGGAGTGGTTTAGTAATCATGTTTAACTCAATAAGCTATGGTGTCTTGGGCATGAAGTACATCTATGGAATTATATTAGATTTCTTTAAAGGTAGCAGTTGGAGTCAGGGAACATTTTCATTTTCAGGCTATGCACGTAGATATTTACTGGATATCTGTGAAACCATTATGTAGTCTCATATCCATGCTTGAGATAAATTGCCTGAATGATTGTTTAAAAATGATTGTTTGAAAAATGAGAAGTAATTAACAGCCAGAATGGATAAATAAGAAATTACTATACTACTACTGCTGCTGCTACTACTACTACCACCGCAACTACTAACTACCACTACTACTACTACCACTACTACTACTACTACGACGACTACTACTACTACTACTACTACTACTACTACTACTACTACTACTACTACTACTACTACTACTGCTACCACCACCACCACCACCACCACCACCACCACCACCACTGCTACTACTACTACCACAAATTTGTGGGACTCCTTATTCCATTTTTTTTCTACTTTTCTCTCCTCTCCTAGTTATTCATGCCCCTCAGAATAGCTTTATCTCAAATAGATGGCGCAATACAGGTGCGTTGTATTACATTACTACTACTACTACTACTACTACTACTACTACTACTCCTACTTCTACTACTTCTATGATGACAATGGCTATGAATAGAACTACTGCTTCTACTACATGTACATCCTTACACAAACTGATGGATATCTTTAAAAAGCTTGCAACACGCAGAGAATCTCAACAAGTGTGATAGCATGTACAGTATATGTCAAGACGATGTTTTAGCTATCATGTTAAATTGAATAAAGTCACTCGGTTAGGGGCTATAATAGGTATTAGCAGGTGCAGCATTTCACAGCCTTCAACAAGGATAAAGATGTAGGCCTACACATGCTAGAAACAACATGGAAAAGATATCAAACATGGCTTCATTCTCTGGAAATGCTTATTTTCAAATGCGAAAATGCTCTTATGAAACTACCACATTACAAGAAACCAGTTTACAAGAAGTTTTGATTAATTACATGCATCATTCAGTAGGTAGATTTGTTTGGACCAGTGCAGAGAAGGTAAATGAACTTACCAAGACCTGCTTAAAATCAATATAAATTTGATTAATGAAGGTCTTACAGTTACCTCTGTGGTCTTAAAGTGGGATGTTGAAAATGAATATGTAAGGCTGAGCAGATATAAGGTATATACAGTCATGCACACAAAATATACATCTGGGACTATGTCAACATCTACTAAAGATTGGCCAGAATTTAATATTGAATGATTCATTCTCTGTCTATTTATCTTCATGATGCATCCCTCCTGAAGTAAATTTCATAAAACAGAAATCAACCAAACAGAACCCCCCCCCCCAAAAAAAAAAAAAAAATGTTTGTAGCACTTGAATATCCCCTCCTCTGCCCCTCCCAACAGTAAACACCCACAAAGACACATTTTCTTTAAGTGGTGAAAGCATTATGCAGGACCCTCAGGAAGAACAGCACTGAAGCTGGTGAGGCTTTCCTGGGTAAACAATTTTTCTTTGTTGTTTTTGCAGAAGTTTCTGCATTTATTGAGAAATCATATACAAAACATTAGATACTGTAATGAAACAAATCAGAATTGATACAAATAAAGTGTGACAAATATACAAATAATATATACCTATGAAGTTGGGCCAGGAAATCAAGATAAATGCAGGGGCCAGCTATCATAAGCGGAAAGCTCGAAACAATAGCAGCCATTATATTATCATTATATAGACACTCTAATGAGCTTTTTCTTTTCCTGTAAGTCCACAGATCCACATCTATTAAAAGGGTTCAGATTTTTGGCAAATGACAGCGATATTAAAAACTGCTGAACAAATGGCTCAGGACTTTAAAAAGATAGTAAAAAAAAATGCAGTTCCTTATAAGTTGTTACAGTAAACACATTTCCAAATCTTTGTTCTGCATTCTAGTAACAAGAAAAACAAAATCATGATTTAGATAGCTTTTAAAACAGTTGTCAGAAATTCTACATCTTCATTTCCATTCATTGTAAACTATAGCCACATATATCAAATGACTGTATAGACAAAAGTCATGATGCTATGCAGCAAAGCATGTCCATATGTCAAATAACTCCATGCAATCAGGCCTAAATGCATTTGCAATCCAAACAGTATCATCCACGGGATGAGAGGTTTCTCGTTGTATCCATCAACACCTGTTCATTATAATGCTCTTCCTCCCATCTTCTCATCAACCAGAGAATATGTTCATTTTTTCTACAGGAGAATGGTTCTATATAATAGGCTTTACATTGAACAACTGCTCTGAAAATTTCATAGTTTTACCATTTCACATATATACATGTATGTTGGAGGGATCCTTAATATCTTTATTTGGTATGGTTTTTAAAAAAGTTTCTATAAAATGAGATATTGGGCTTATGAATCCTATATTAGTAAAGCAATAGATTATCAATCTGTTTTTACTGGACTTTGATGTAATACTATATAATACACTTGTGATGATGAGATGTGCATTACGTGCCAAAAATAGTTCATGCTCCAAAAAAAGAAGAGTTTTCCCAAAAGTTTAAAAACTTCGTATAAAGTGAACAAGCCTTTGGTCTGTATACGTTGATATGAGTTAACAATGGCTTTTAGTAATTAATCTACAATTTCAGTAATTAATTGTCAAATTGATAACAAATTCAGTTGAATAAGCACCTTAAAAGCCATTCATTCTAAATTCACTTCTCTAAATTAGATATCAAGACATGGGGGGACATAAGTCACCATCACATCTGATGCAGCTTTTGAAAAGATCTTGTATTCCATCATCAAGGTGACATGATGGAGAAAAAGTATCTCTTCAGGCTTACTGTTATTTCATAGTATCTCTTATCTCCTAAAATACCATGCTTTGGTTAAGGATCAAAATCTTGAATGAGGTTTTTGGAAGACTGAGGCAGCATTATGCCTTCTTTAACTTCAGAACAAGACTCAAAGTTCCTTAACCCACCATCTCTCTTTACATATATCTCTCTTTCTCTCCTTTTCCATTTCTCTCTCTCTCTCTCATTATCTTTCCCTATGGTACAATCTCTTATTCATATGGCTTTTATGAAATCTACACCCATCAGTTTGGGCTACACTACAAACCAAGTAGAAAGCTAAGTCAATCACCATCATGTTTGTGTTTGGTCTCTATTCCATATCTTGTTTTCACAGGAAAGACACCATCCCTGCTCCTCCTAGGGTATTGAGATGTGGAGAACACTCACCCGTCTGTCATCGCAGCATTATCATCTTCTCGCCAGAGTGTTCCAGGATTTACGCCAGGAAAACATCATCTTCATTCCTCCTGCATTATCACTTGCCACAAAAATGTGCTCTTTGTAGACATGGTATACCTTACAAAACATGCCAGCGACAATCTGGGGAATTTGGAATTAAGTGAACATACTTGCCACATCTTCCTACTTCTATTTCCATTTTTTGTACATTAATCTTATGGATGTAGTTATAAGAATTTAATTAATGTTAGGACTTGACAAACAGTTGTTGCAGGAAAATGTGGAGTACAAAGTCTATTATATTTAATGTAATTTCAAGTTGTTGGTTTTTTTTTTCAGTTTTAATCTCCAAACTACTATGCTATGCCAATTAAAAAAAAAAAAATATATATATATATATATATAAAATGCTTCTTTTTTTACAGTTTAAGCCTTTATTTTATCACGGAAATACATTTGGTGCGCATTTGCTTTCGCATCGATATTTCAAAGTGCTTGGACTAATCTATGAACATGTTATTTGAAATATTTATCTTTTCTGAAAAAAGGTACAGCTATACACTACCCCCTGGATAACACATGTAGTACAGTGACATCAACTGATTAATTTAGCTCTCAAGCATCTATGAATGGAGTGATAAAATGGTGAGAAAGTGGCTTCAATTGAGCAGGCCAATGCACTATCCTTATCAGTGATACTAACAGATGTGTCATATGTGTACCTTATCTCAGTACTACAAATGGATTAAACAAGAAGAACCTAAAATAGATCAAAT
This sequence comes from Echinometra lucunter, assembly GCA_029962745.1. Lineage (NCBI taxonomy): Eukaryota > Metazoa > Echinodermata > Echinoidea > Camarodonta > Echinometridae > Echinometra > Echinometra lucunter. The sequence goes on along the minus strand of CM057161.1, from coordinate 16,994,074 downwards.
GAGGTCCAGATAGAAAATGAAGGCCTTTAATAACTGAACTCTGTAAGTATCACAAATTTAATCAGAGTTTGGGGGAAAGAGTACCATGTCCCAGGCAAGCTCAAGAGACTGGTAGTTTTCCAGAGAGAAATCGGTTAAACCCCAATTAGGAAAACAGATGTAGGGATAATGACATCTGGGAGGCTAGAAAGCTCAAGATGAAGAGCAAACTTTCTAAGGAATATCACTTGATCCCAAAGAGATATTCACACTTTGACAGGATTTAAGAAATATTTCTCTGACTATTCTCTCTTTTCCCCCCTCCCCTTTTTATACAAGGGGGGGGGGGGGAGGGATTTCTTTCCCCCAGCTTTTTAATGGGTGACAATCATGATGGATTGGAGATGGTGAGGATGATGATAGTGGTGGTTACTATAATGGTATAACATTTATGATGAAGTTGATGAAAAGAGCATTGATGTTGATGATGATAATGACATTGACAATGATGATGTTTATAACTTTGATAATGATGAAGATGTTGATGATGATGATAATGACGATAATGATGACAGTGATGGCAATGATTATGATGAATTAAGAATATGCTACTTCTTGTTTGAACGTTTCTCTGACATTCCTATCACTAACATTATACACATTCTGTACACTGCACCACAATGCTCAAACATCCTATGATTTATGTTAAAATAAAATATGTATGATTTCTGTCTAGGATTGTTCAGTGATTCAAGTTTGACAATAGCTCATCTATCAAACTGAGAGCATGTTTATTGAGGGTAACAGAGGGCTAATAAGCGACCCAAGTTCCGAACTAGCTTACCCGTTACCCTTGATAAACACAACGGCGACTTGATTACCGAACTAGCGTACCGGACTTGAGTTCCGCAAAAAAGGGGGATTTGATTACCCGTTGAATGAGATCGGCGACTCGAGTCGTGCCAATAAACACAACGCGACTTCGGTCGCGTTTCGTTTGGGAACTTCGGCCTCCTGTTTCCGGATGAGATAAGAAGTAATAAGCCCGCCAAATTTGACCTTCACTGCCGGGTCACTTGCAGGTGGGCATGGGCTTTTGGGAACTCAGATCGCGACGATAAACACGACTTCCAGAGAGACCACCCATCGTTAGCGTGACTTGTGTTTGCGACTCAAGTACCCATTTCTAATTTCTAGAAATCGAGTTCCCTCACTAAACACACCCTATATCTTTATTCTGACCTCTCCATGACTATCAAATCCAGGCACTCAAGAATGTAGCCATCTTGACATTCTGACAAAAATTTGATTTGAAAATAGCTTCTGCCTTTTGTCTAACAGCTGACATCTTGACCCATTTATCATTTTAACTCCAAGAGAATGTTGATTTCTATTTGATTACGAACACCTGTTATGATAAGCATATTCATGGCTCCAAAATATATCATGTGCCCCTACCCACGAATAGAAATATGGTGTGATAACATTAGTGCAAATAGAGGTTTCTTCAGTTTAGTGGCCTGTCTAGTTGTCCAAAAGTAGTTTAGTCCCAGGGCCCCAAAACATGAAGTTAGAATATTATTGATCCTAAGAGCATTTGCACATGATGTTCAACGCAAGTAATTACAAACATCAATTATATATCAGTTGCTATAAGCTTTCGGAGTATTAGTGTCTAATTGGTGTATATGTGTATATGTGTATTGGTGTATTTTTCTTTCTATAAATGTAAATACATGTATTTCATCCTGTTCCTTACTCAAATGAATACTTATACGTATGATACTTCAGATTGCTGTAGATGTTATTACAGATATTCCCTTTTTACTAATATATCTATGGATACTGTACATGTATTTTGTAAAAATATCATCAGGGGCCTCGATGACAGAAGTTTATATAACTGAAGAGGCTACCCTGAATGAATAAAACTGAACATAAATAAAATAACTAATAAAATAAATACTGGTGTATGATGTACTGTGTAATGGTGTATTGGGGTATTGTGTGTATTGGCGAAAGCTCTTGCGTCTCATAGGAAAGGTCCTTGATTCAATCCTCGCCTGATGCCTACATCTTTGGATAGGTGTTTTGCCCACATATGTCCCTCTCGACCCAGGTTTATTAAATGGGTAACTGGCAAGGTTGGGGTAATAAAAACTGAAGGGCCCATAGGAAGAGTAGAAGTAATACTGATGTGGCTACTTATGGGTAGATAAATGCCAGCTATCATTATTAGTATCAGTATTGACATTTGTATTATGGGGGCCAGGGCAGCCAGGAGCATATTAGGATATTGCAGTAAGAGAGATTATTAATTTCTACAATGTGATCATTCAGAGTCTGTGTAATTCATTTTATATTGTCTATAATATAGGCCTACTCTCCATCCAGACCAAATGCACCATTACATAACACCATGGGGATCAAGGGGGTACAGGGTGGTGGACACCACAGGGTATGCCCCCTCCCTAATTTTAAGCTGAGGACCTTTCTTTCCCTTTTTGTGTGTTTGTCAGCAAATTTTTGGTGTACAGCCCCCCAAACAGTTTAAGCTGAGGATCCCCTTTTTGAGAGAGAGTGCCCCCAACATATAAAAAGGATTGATGCCCCTGCAGAACACTATAGAAAAAGGAGTGATTTTTTTCACCTTACACACTGCAGTCCCAATATACATGTAAATCAACAACTCCAGCAATACATATGCAATAAGGTAATGACAGCTGAAGGTTTACATACATGAAAAATGTAAGCCTTTAATTTATGACACCACATCACCAGATAAATCACTGAATTGCTGAAATAAAATATCAGACGTAAAAGGCAAATAAATCAGAACCAGAAGTTGATTAATGACTTGATAATTCTTGGAACATGTGACTAAAGTCAGAGATGAAGTATTATATACACAAGTTAATATCCAGGTCTCCTTGTTTAATGGCTGCTCTTGAAGGATTGGAATCATTATCTGCTGGTTTGAAGGTCCTATCAATTGGGAAGGTATTTATGGCTTGAGAGATATCTTGATTAAGTTGTGAATATTTTAGAATGTCATGGTGACATGAATAACACTGAGGAGGAACAGGGAAAGAGAGACAGAGATAGAGAGATACTGAGAGAGAGAGAGAGAGAGAGAGAGAGAGAGAGAGAGAGAGAGAGAGAGAGAGAGAGAGAGAGAGGAAAAAAAACAACAGCCAAATGCAGCTTAATTAACTTCACATCTTAGTCTGATTATAAAGCATACATTTTTCTCTCTAAGCTCTTTTCCCCTCTCTCTATATTCCTCTTTGATTCTTGTTACCCACCTCATCCCTCACTCCTTGCTTTGTTCTCCACCCTATCATAAAGATTTTCTGCACATCTCTCTCTCTCTCCCTCTATCCTATTTGCTGTACATCTAAGTTCCTTTTCTTCTTTCTATCCCTCTCAGCCTCTTTTTTTACCACTGTACTAGGCAATCTTTTTTTTTTTCTTCTGTTGAACTCTTCCTTGCTCTTTTGCTGAATATCTGTAGCCTCTGCCTTCCTTGTATACCGTGACCAACATATCCACACAGGTCTTCATCCTTCAAAAAGATAGAGACAAGACTGCCCAATATAAAGGGGGAATCCCAGATCATGCCTCAAAAGTGACTACTTTCCAATTCTTTACTCTAAAAGCAAATAAATGACACTTGTAGGCTGGCACATGATAAAATCTTTCGATGACAGATACTGAAAGAAAAGTCTCTAATTATGTCCCCGATGGACAATCAAATGTCTGTTAAATAAACCCATTATTTTAACCCAATGTCACATTACCTTGTCCATGAAAAATGAGAGGAGACTAGAGTTTCGGCTGGCATGACTCACTTATTTGGTTACTATCCTGTATTTGGGGGCATGGGGGTTTAATACTACGAAACGGTCATACCCCTGTGCTAACCTTCCTAAGGTATCTAGGGGATTGTTCAATCTAATGAATAGGAAACTTTAATGAGTTGAAATGAGAGGAAAAACAAGAACAAAGTAAAGATGTCCCTGACTGTGAGGAACTCAATTTACAGCTAAAATAAAGGAAAAAGAAAGAAAAATGGAGAAATAGAAATACAAGCCAATAGCAAGATTGTGTCTCGCCCACCCGTGACTAAATAACACGAAGGTTTCCCCAAGTACATCCCTAACCAAGTTTGATATCGCAAAGTCTTGCAGGTAAACTTTAATGTTTGACCTCAAATGACCTTTGACCTCACCATGTGAACTCCGACAGCACCACAACATGATGTTACCCCTAGTGCATCTATGACCCAAGTTTGGTTGCCATTTGACCATCAGTTGTCAAGTTATGTGTCATAAGAGAGTCGTGCATGTAAACTGTAATGTTTGAAATAAAATAACCTTTGACCTTACCACGTGACATCCGATGCCACTATAACATGAAGGTCTCCCAAGTGCATCCATGACCCAAGTTTAGTTAAAAAGGGAGCAGACGTTGCAAAGTTACTTATCATAAGAGAGTCTTGCAAGTAAACTTTCACGTTTGATATAAAATGACCTTTGACCTTACCATGTGACCTCTGATACCACTATAACATGAAGGTCCCCCAAGAACCCTTTCACCTTATCATGTGAAGTCCAACAGAATGATAACATGCACTTCCCCTTAGTGATCTGCAACCCAAGTTTGACTCAAAAGTGTGACACGGTTGCAAAGTTTTGTGTCATAAGAGAGTCTTGCACGTAAACTTTAACCGTTCAACGTTTGACCTGTAATGACCTTTGACCTGACCATGTGACCTCTGACTGGACCATAACATGCAGGTCCCCTTAGTGCATCGACAACCCAAGTTTGATAGATAAGTGTCACACGGTTGCAGAGTTTTGTGTCATAAGAGAGTCTTGCACGTAAACTTTAATGTTTGACCTGAAATGACCTTTGACCTTACCATGTGACCTATGACTGGACCATAACATGCAGGTCCCCTTAGTGCATCGACAACCCAAGTTTGATAGATAAGTGTCACACGGTTGCAGAGTTTTGAGTCATAAGAGAGTCTTGCACGTAAACTTCAACGTTTGACCTGAAATGACCTTTGACCTTACCATGTGACCTCTGACTGGACCATAACATGCAGGTCCCCTAAGTGCATCTACAACCCAAGTTTGGTTGAAAAGTGAGTCACGGTTGCAAAGTTATGTGTGATAAGAGAGTCTTGCACGTCAACTTTAACATTTGACCTGAAATGACCTTTGACCTTACCATGTGACCTCTGACTGGACAATAAGATGCAGGTCCCCTTAGTGCATCTACAACCCAAGTTTGGTTGAACAGTGTCACACAGTTGCAGAGTTTTGTGTCATAAGAGAGTCTTGCACGTAAATTTTAACGTTTGACCTAAAATGACCTTTGACCTTACCATGTGACCTCTGACTAGAGCATAACATGCAGGTCCGCTTAGGGCATCTACAACCCAAGTTTGGTTGAAAAGTGAGTCACGGTTGCAGAGTTTTGTGTCATAAGAGAGTCTTGCACGTAAACTTTAACGTTTGACCTGAAATGACCTTTGACCTTACCATGTGACCTCTGACTGGACCATAACATGCAGGTCCCCTTAGTGCATCTACAACCCAAGTTTGGTTGAAAAGTGAGTCACGGTTGCCAAGTTATCTTTCATAACATTTGTGACGGACGGACGGACGGACGACGGACGGACGACGGACGGACGACGGACGGACGACGGACGGACGACGGACGGACGACGGACGGACGACGGACGGACGACATTTGGATCCCTTAGTCTCGCCTTCACCTCCGGTGGGCGAGACAAAAAATGCAAAGTGAAGTTATGTGATGATATTTTAAAAATTGAAGCCATGCCCTTATATTTTTCTCGCTTTCTTTGTAATCATAACCAAAGTTAGTACTAATTCCTGTAAAAAATGATAGGAAAGCTGACCATTGTGTATTTCAAACTTCAAAACAAACCTTGCAATCACCACTTGATATTATTTCAAAGCTACTTTCAAAACTTGCCTCACTTTCGTGGGAAAAATGCAAAATATTGCACTTCACATTGCATGTATGCATAAGGGAAGATGATTTGCATTTTTGCTGGCTAAGGTTTCAAAGCTGGAATGAGGCAAAGAATGTGCAGTTTCTCTGCAAAACATGATTCTGGCATCTTTTGTTTCAAATGCACTTTAAATACTGGAAAGCCATTTGAAAGCTTTGCAAAATTCATGGCAGCCTTGTTGAATGTAGTCTCCAAGAAAAACATAGATGTAGCATTGAATTTCGTTTACAGTAATATCTGATTGTTTACCACTTTTGTATATTCTCCAAGAAGTATCCACTCAAACTGAGTAACTTTGTGTTTGCTTTGACACATATGATTCTATGAATTTGAAGAAAGAAAAAGCCTTACCCAATAATTGTTATGCAACTAAATTACTTCTTTCAGATATTTGGTATTTAAAACATTCCAGAAGTGACTACATTTAAAATAAGTCTGTGAATCATGGAAAATAAGTTAATATTTTTATGACTAAGGTCATTGCTGTGTGTGTGGGGGGGGGGGGGGGGGAGGATTGCAAAAATGAAAAAAAAAGACAAAAATAGTTGATGATTATTAAAGGGATCTGGTAACTCTGTGGATGCTTATTTGATTGTTGAATTTCTATATCTGTGTCGCATAAAGATGTTCAACAGGAATATAAAGGTTTTGAAATATGAAATCAAGATAGCTATCACTGAATATTGCCACTTTCGAAACCCTCCCAGGTATGCTTTTGAATGACAGTGAAGTCTATGGGTAACAAAGTCAAGCATTTGTATATTTTTGCTTTACGTGAAGCACATGATAATGCTCTTGAAGTGCATTTTTCAGGGCTTCATTTTGACACAATATTACATACACTGATAGCACGTAGGACCACGCAGCTCAGATTTTTAAAAATTGCTCAATGCCTTTAACTGCACATGATTGCCCATGCAATGCAGACAAGCATTTGTATATTTTTGCTTTAAGTGAAGCACATGATACTGCTCTTGAAGTGCATTTTTCAGGGCTTCATTTTGACACAATATTACATACACTGATAGCACATAAGACCACGCAGCTCAGATTTTTAAAAGTTGCTCAATGCCTTTAACTGCACATGATTGCCCATGCAATGCAGATACATAAAAGTCAATATATACAATAGGACTGTGTTGATCCTGTAGAAAAGGATAAACTTTGTGGCTTCTGCTGCAACCATCATGGGAGTTACTGAAAAGAAAAAAAAAAACTAATGAAATATTGATATGTTCATGATGAGAGATTTATAGTTGATAGAGTTGACTTGGACTGTCTGCTCTGAAACATATTTCAGAGAAAGAGAGTGGTACCAGTTCACTATCTTCCCTGTGATGAGAGTAGAGAAGGGAGTGTGGGTCAACAAACTTTAGATGATTTACTACAAGAGTCGTCAGCAGATGAAGAAAGAGAATTGAATGAACAGTGCCTTTGACTCGTCCTTAACCCACTGGCTACTGGCAGAGGTGGCAGAACACCAGGCTCAAACAGTGAAAGTGGAGGGGCATGTATATTTTGGCAGACAAAAGGTGCCCCTCCATTTCCTTTCTTCCAGCCTGACGTTCTGCCGCTTCTGGTTACTGGAACCAGGCGGTCCCTGTATCAAACCCATGGCAATGACAGAATTCAATAGTCAATGGGTTAATCCACCAGGAGTGCTGAGTACAGGGACGAATCAGCCGTGCCCCTCCCCCCCCCCCCCTTGAAGTTGAGGACCTTTTTTTTTGTCAGCAAAATTTTTGGATAAAACAGACACCTGAAAAAGCTGATCGCACTCTGCCTTTTGAAAAATTCTTGATCAGGTGCTGGCTGAGTTGTATCAATTCAGATTCAGATCCAGGATAAAAAAATTACAGGGGAGGGAAGGGGCGCTTGCTACTGAAAAGCCAGGAAATGTTACAACAAACTTTTTTTTTTCACTGAGAAAATCTAATTTCTCTGCCCTGGATTTAAGAGTCACCATTTGAAAGGCATATTTCTTTCTTCACCCGCAATATGGATGGAGAGTGAGATGGTAGAGGTATCCTAATGCTGGAGTAATGGGGGGTGGGGAGAGATGGAGAGAAAGAAAAAAACAAGGCAAACGCCAAGCGTTGTCTCGCCTGCACTGTAATGAAATGCCAATCTTTAGCATTATGTTGGATGATGGTAGAGGCATAACTTTTCTCAATTTGTTTTGTATAGTCTACAGTATTACCAGAACATGTACATACAGCAAATCTGAAGGGTAACATTTAAGAAACTTTGACAGCTTTTCTATTGTACCATTGGCAAATTTGTGTGAATATTATAAATGGTGCCAAGAACTATAGCTCATTAAATAAATAACAACAAATGCATTTAAAAAATAAACAAGTAAAATACAAAATCTGGTTCAGGTATAGAGAGTAGTGAGTTCACTTCTATTATACAGTAAACTGTAGAATGAACTCTGTTGAACTGAAGTAAAATGTTAGTGTTAGAAAGTATTAAAATTGTAAAGGTCATGCTATTAGTGGAACAAACAGATGCAAAAAGCATCCAAACATAGTGATCCTTCAGCCATGTAGCATTCACTGTTAATTAAATCAAAATACACAGACAGAAAAATGCATAATCATATTGTAATAATAAGTGAAAGGGAGTTCACAAATTATCATTGCACAGGCCTGGTTATGGATAAATTAAGTAAATAAATTTTAAAAAATGCACAACCATATTGTAATAATAAGTGAAAGGGAGTTCACAAATTATCATTACATAGGCTTGGTTATGGATAAATTAAATAAATAAATAAATAAATAAATAAATAAATAAATAAATAAATAAATAAATAAATAAACAAATATATGAAAAACAGTAACAAGTAAAATACAAAATCTGGTTCAGGTATAGAGAGTAGTGAGTTCACTGCTATTATACAGTAAACTGTAGAATGAACTCTGTTGAACTGAAGTAAAATGTTAGTGTTAAAAAGTATCAAATTATAAAGTTCATGTCATTACAGGAACAAAGTGGTGTAAATCATAGCACAGTGCCAGTCATGGAAAGTTCATTGACCTTTAACCTTAATCAAATTCAATTCACATTCAAACTTGACCTGCACCTTCAAGAGATGGACCTCTGGTATGAATTTGGTGATTCCACGTCAAAGCTATAGAAAGTTATTAGGTGTACAACATAGCACAGTGCCAGTTATGAAAAGTTCATTGACCTTTGACCTTTGACCTTAATCAAATTCAACTCACATTCGAACTTGACCTGCACCTTCAAGAGATGGACCTCTCATATGAATTTGGCAATCCTACCTCGAAGGTATAGAAAGTTATTGTGTGTACAACATAGCACAGTGCCAGTCATGGAAAGTTCATTGACCTTTGACCTCTGACCTTATTCAAATTCAACTCATACTCAAACTTGACCTGTGCCTTCAAGAGATGTACCTCTGGTATAAATTTGGTGATCCCACCTCGAAGCTATAGAAAGTTATTGTGTGTACAACACAGCACAGTGCCAGTCATGGAAAGTTCATTGACCTTTGACCTTTGACCTTAATCAAATTCAACTCACATTCGAACTTGACCTGCACCTTCAAGAGATGGACCTCTTGTATGAATTTGGCAATCCTACCTCGAAGGTATAAAAAGTTATTGTGTGTACAATATAGCACAGTGCCAGTCATGGAAAGTTCATTGACCTTTGACCTTTGACCTTATTCAAATTCGACTCATATTCGAACTTGACCTGCGCCTTCAAGAGATGGACCTCTGGTATGAATTTGGTGATCCCACCTTAAAGCTATAGAAAGTTATTGGGTGTACAACACAATTGTTGACGACGACGCCGCCGACGACGCCGACGACGCCTACGCCGACACCGGAAATAGTGATACCTATGTCTCGCTCCGCTACGCAGGCGAGACAAAAACGAGGGGGGGGGGTAGCTTGATGAAATATGATAAATTTTGCAATATTAAAACATTATTTAGTTCAATTCATTATCTGCCTAGTACCCAGGTACTACATATACATGCTTGCTAACATGCATGTGATGGTACAAAGTAAAAAATAAAATCCTTTGAATAAGAATGGAATTTGGAGAATGCTAACATCGCATCCACACAATTACAGGCTTCAATTTTCTTTCCTTGTCAATTTTCTGAGCAAGGGCACTCCATCAACTGCATGCAAAAGACCTTGACAAATGTTTGATAGTTGTAAAGCACCAACCCCCCCCCCCCCCCCGGGGAAAGTACAGCCGCCATCCCCTTCAACCCCTCCCCCCTCACATGAGGAGACCATACTCTCCTAGTCCCCTTCAGACCAAGTGCAGACAAAAGTCTCACATTTCTGCAAGACAAAACAATTTGTGTTAACTTTCATCAGTTGTTACAGCACAGAGAACATCATGACAGATATCCCAAAATGTGAATATAAAATCATAATGCCCTTGCCCATTTAAAAAAACAAATCTTTATATTTCATTAATGGGGGGGGGGGGATAAACAGTAATTTTGTTTTTTTCATATTACTCTTATTATTTTTTTTCTTCTTTTTTTTTAGCCAATGTGATTTAATACCGATGTGTGTTATTAACAATGATGGTTTCTAAAGCAAGATGCCTCTCTCTGTCATCATTTTCCTTATTGACGTAGGGAAGGTATGTTATGTCCTGTTCTTCTTGTGGCTACACCAGTGGGGATTACCTAGATGTTATCTTAACCTTATCTTCTGAAGATGAAATTTGAAATGATGCAATATGACATTATGGGGTCAATTACACCAATCCATGACCACAACCGTAAGGGACAGCATTCCGCTGCGCGGACTGGATTTGATGACCAGAAATGAAATTCCCTTGGCATAACAATAAATAACTATATTAAAAAAAATGAAAGCATGAATACTAGTAGCTCTTGGGACAATATTTCCTGATTTCAGAGAACTTTAAATTCTTCAGCTGTCCAATGCTTCCTGTCGGGTATGGACAAGGATTTAGAAATGGAAATGCTTTTAACAGATTTTTTTCTTCTTTATTTTTCATTAAACACTATGGGAACTATGGGACATAGTGGCCATGGTGGTGGTGGGGGGGGGGGGGGGAGGTTGACAGAAATTTTACTTTCTGGGCAAGCCAACAGATCTAAACTTCACTCAAGAACATGACAAAAACTTGTAATAAATACAATTTATCTCTCAAGTCATAATCATAGGGTTTGATGCACTTGTACCTTGAAATCAGGTTCAATGATCTCACTCAGTCACTGCACTCCACAACAATTCTAAACCTCAGGATTATGCTGTAGCATTTTCCGCTTAACCAAGATATCAAAGGCTAAAGAAAAATTGAAACAGTTTTCATAATTCGGAGGAAAGGGAACCGTAAAGGGAACAAAATGCCCTAGGGCTTGGATTACTCTGACATAGTTCTGACAAAATTTGTACAAGGTTGCTCGCTAAATATTTAGCTTAGGGAAGGATCAGCGCAATCTCTCCACATGGCTGATGGATGGCATTTGCGTAGCCAGCAGTGATGAGGGGTCATGACATGTTGACATACTGACCTAGTAGGAGAAGATGATGTTTTCCTGCTTGGAGGAGTGGCCATAGCAACAACCATATACATAATCTCTAAGGTCTATGTCTTTCAAGAAGATGGAGTTATTCTAGGACTATGAATGATGGGTATCATTAAAAAAGAATTTTCTTTTAAGTGTTGGTGTCCTCTTCGTAAATACATATTTTCCTGGAAATTTTGAGAAGAAAGTCCAATAAGTTATGATAAAACTTTGATAATAAAGATCCTTTATTCTTTCATTCATTTAAATTTCAAAAAGTCATGAACAAAGGGCAGGTCATTGTCTTTCAGATTTCATAAGTGCTTTAAGCCAAAGGCTGAACTGTTCAAGTAATCACTGAAACTGCATATATATAAAGTTAGTCATTTGGTCTAATGAAAATGATAATATAGTTACAAACTAAGTATATGAATAGGGATCAGACAAACGCATATTCAGCAAACTGGAATTGGACAAATTGGCAATAAATCAATTCACCTTACCAGAAGCATCTTTAGCAAAAGGGAGGGTACAAAAATATCTTTGATTGTATTAAGTCTCATGTGGATCATTCAATCTTGCCTTGAATTACCGCAAGAATCCTCAATTCATTCAGTTGTTTTCCCTCTTCCCTGAAAAAGCAGGAAAACATTTTGACCTCCTCAGTGATTTGTAAGGCATTTATCCTTACTGGTTGTGACAATCCAATCATTTAAAGCAATTAGAGAGTGAGCATTCACGGTGGCCATGATGATAATGGTGATGATGACGTCAGAAGCTTCATTAATCTGTAGCATTAACTTCTGTTCATTCAACAGAAACTCAGTCTACAAATGTCTCTTTCCGGTCTATTTGCCTTTTTCTGAGTAAACTGGATAATCTTATCCCTCTGTCCTTGGTGTACATTGTACAAAGAGAAATTAAACCAGATTATCTAATCCTAATCTATTGGCATAATGTGAAGTGAAATGGGGCAGAAACGACAGGCTTCATTAAATGGATTATGTGGTTTAACGTTGTCCATCTTAAACAGTATGAAAAGGACAATGAACCAAAATGAATAATTGTGGCATATCGTCAAACTAGTCAACCAGGAGAGTCCATCATTGACTGTTTTATTTTTTCTTGTTTTTTTTTTTTAAACTAATTTTTCTTTTATTTCCCAAATTCACATAAATCAATTCATAATATTATTCTTGGTAATTACGTTATAATCTTTTGTGAAAAAACTGAATGTGTCAATACAAATACAGATATGGATAGATGAATCTTAAAGGGATGGACAGCATGCAGAACAGGATGAAAGTCACTCGAAGAGCTGTCCAAAGAAGAGCTGTCTAAAGAATTCGAGTAAATTTTATCCATCACCAAGTTAGTCTTTCTGCCTCTGTATTTTACCTGGAGTCCTGGACTGTTTTTTCTATCTTTCGTTCTCTCTCTCTCTCCTACATACATTTCTTTATCTTCATTTCACTCTTTACAGTTCTCCATTCTATCCATCTTTCCCCTCCCCCTTCCGCTTCCCTTATGTACTGAACTGTATACTTCTTCCTGTACTTTCCCTCCTTCTCCATCTCTCTCCTCCTCTGTTCATTTCTCCCTTCTCTCTCTCTCTCTCTCTCACTTCTCACAGGTACCCCCAAAGAGGCAACCTACATATACCTCCGATGCAAACACCAGTTCATCAACCAATTACAAAAAGTATAGGTTCATCTAGTTATATATTAAACTGAGTGACAATCATTTATTCTATTTCCTCTTTTATTATTGATAAAACATTTCTGTTTATTAGTCTGTCCCTTACAGAGCACATTCATGGACATACATTTGCATTCAATGTGTTATTGACTTGACACTTCACGTCAAATGCGACAAAGGTGGATAGGATCTCAAAACACTTCACATGTTTGCTGGAAAATAATCATGTCCAACTTACCAGCTCTCTGCTTTGCTGTCTTTAATCTTCCTGGCAGAGCCTGCAAAGAAAAATGAATAATAATTAATAGTAATAATCATAATACTGGCCATTTGTAAAGGCTCATATCTATCATCCTGTGACACTCACTGCATTTAGACATTATTTCCCAGGTCATAGCCGAGCTGCCAACGTACCCATTTACACCTGGGTGGAGAGTGGCAAATGTAGAGTAATGGCTTCCAAAATGATATTAGTGCCAGACTGGGATTCGAACCTCGTACCTTGTGATCTGCAGTCCGGAGACATATCCCTAGACCACAACTCTACACAGTACTCAGAAGGAAAGTTTCATAAAGTGAAAATATGATGAATCAGTAAATTACTCTGTTGTGGTTTCATTTTATCTGGTTTTTGCTCATCCATGCTTTTTTTGCAAGTGATGTAGGGCACCTGGTAGAGAAAAGGTATGCATATTCACAAAGGTGATTCTTGCTTGATATTTAACTCACTCGCTCCTACATAATCTTACTTGCCCATTACAACTTGACTCCCTAACTTTTCCATTAATTGATCTAATTCAACCATCTTGGCTGTTCTTCCTCTTATATTCTTCAAGAATTTATGTACTTCCTTTCCTATGGGAATTTGTTTATTCACATCGGGCATGGACGGCCCAACATATGCTCAATCACGGAACAAGCTCCAAAGTCAATATTTTCTCCTTGTTGAATATCTTGCTTCAACACACCAGCGTAGCTGGGAGGGGGGTGGGGGCACGTGCCCCCCAGATTTCCTGTGTCCCCAGGTGCCCCCCCCCACCAAAATTCCCACAAACAAAAACGAAACAAAACTGCCTCCTGTGCCCCCCACTGGAAAAAATGCTGGCAACGCCACTGCTTCAACAGTTCAACCTTGCCTCAAAATTAAACCCTTAAAATGCCTGGTATACTGTATTTTTGGGGTTATTTCACACATATTCATTTGTACACAAACATGTACATGTAACTCTATCCCAGCCCTTCCCCTAAAATTGAAATAAATTTGAATCACAACCATAATTTTCATCATGTTTTTGATGAAATTCAACAAACATCAACACATGTTGCCAGAACAAGTCATCAGAACAAAATTCGCTGAAGCAACTCATTTGTAGCCAGAACAAAAGTTGGATCACCCCAGTTTGAACTTGTCATTCAGCCCACTACATCTTTTTAGAGCCAGAAAGGCATTAACCCTGTATAAACCATATGAGCTAACATCCTTCTAGCCCCATGAGATGAGACATCACTCTGGATGGTGTCCAAACTATGAACCTAGCACAACAAACATCTCTTCACCAAATTTATGAGACCTCTTCCTCCGAAAGATGACCACACATTACGATATGCATAAGATATGGATGGCGCAAGTGGAGAGACCCTTTTACAGCCCTGTTTATTTCCATTTCTACGGCCCAGCTGCCCAAGTTTGTTGAAAAATGATGACTCATGGCTGGCTCCTCCAAGAAAACCTTTCCCATTTTTTATCTCTCTCTCTCTCTCTCTCTCTTTTTTTTTTTTTTTACAAGAAAACAATTTCATCCAAAAATGGATATAAGATCCATGATCCAATGAAGCTTTGGAATTTTCATTTATGCAATGTGATGTTTTGCCAGCTGTTTATCCTCAATCTACAAGTCAGTTTTGTCTTGTTTTGGTATATTTTTGAGGAGATATAGACCCTTTTATGAAATTTTTGGGTGGCCACATGGAATCCATTAACACACTGTCCTCACTACAGCATTACCACCCACTGGCGTACTGGAGGGGGGGCTTGGGGGGCGCCAGCCCCCCAATCAATTTCAACTATGGTTTATTTTCAATTTCATATAAGTGTTATCACACGAATTTCATTATTTCTCCCTAGACTCCCTTTCTACTGTTAAGTAACGCATTCACAATTTCCCAAATAGCATGCATAGCAAGGCAGAAAACACGCATAATATCAATACTAATGTGTTTTATGATATAACACTTGGTTTTATCTGTTTATCGGACAATGGATTCAAACTTTGATAATGAATATTCTTAGATTTACCAAACTAGCCACGGGCTTTAAGTTTACAGTCCCAAATAGTGTTCTTTTACAGAGTTGAAAACCATCAATACTGCAAAAAACTCCTTTACCATGGGAGTGCACTTGCGTAGCCAGGGGGGACGATGGGGGCGGTCACCCCTCCAAAACAACAACAAAAATGAAAGAAAAAGTAATAGGAAAAAAAGCAGAAGCGAGAAAAGAAAAAAGGTAAGAGAGCGTAAGAAGAGCGGGAGCAGACAAGGAACAATTCAAAGAAACGTCGGAGCTTCTGCGCTTCGCGCGGGAGGGGGAAAACTCCCCCATCCCTGCACCCTCCCCCTAGGGAGTGCGCTTCGCGCGCTCACCACCGCCCCACTAAACTGAAATCCTAGCTACGCCACTGTGGGAGTAAAACCCTGGTACGCATCACACCCTCTCCATGCTCGTCCTTTTTATTTCATAGCGTCTTTGTCTGTATTATTATCATAAGTAATAAAGTATTTTGTGTAACGCTGGCATTTGTTTGAAACTTATGAAGATTATTTAGGCTGCATATTTTCATAATCATGTTTCCGAGTTCATGAAAAAATTTCCTTTTCCGGTCGGTAGATTCATGACACGTTTATCCATAACAGTACATGTCATCACACATGTCATCAAACGTCGGAGCTTCCGCGCTTCGCGCGGGAGGGGGGAAACTCCCCCCTCCCTGCACCCTCCCCCCCTAGGGAGCGCGCAAAGCGCACTCATTAAGTGATTCACACGCTTCACATGCTCACTACCGCCCCACTAAAATGAAATCCTTTTGTTGGAAATGAGAGAAAATAAAAATTGAACTAAACTTAAGTTGGAATTTAAGGCGAAAAAATGAAAAAGCTCCGTATCATGAAGGGGGGGGGGGGTTACCCCGGCTCGGTCGCTACACTCCCTCAGGGTTGGTCGCTTCGCTCCTCGTAAAGATTGAGCCCCCCCCAAATATTTTGGCTCATTACGCCACTGTTACCATCCCCCCCAAGCGAATAAAGTATGGACATATGCTTTGCAGGGGGGGGGGGTGCTGCAGCCCCTTGCAAATTTGGCTAAAAAAGAAAGAACAATAAAACATTTTAAAATATGAATCTAAAACAAATCATAAATTGTAAAAACTTAATATCTAAATTGCTCATAGGTTTGCAAAATCATGAAAACCTGCGAGCTTTGCCCCCTGGACTCCGCCTGTTTGGGTGTCAGCCCCCCCCCCCCAATAAAACCCACATTCCGCAGCCCCTGTATTTACTCTCTTTTAAAGACATTCAGTCGTGGGCTTTCGTGGGGAGTGGATCATAATTTGCTGACACCAGACTTTGTGAAAAGCACTGAAAATACCTGTAATAGAGCTACATTCCTGGAGCACAGCAAAACATGCTGTCCCACCATAAATATTCTTCGGCCTACTTTGGGCATTCTCGGGCCAGGGAAAATGAGATAACGATTTTGCCATATGGGGCAAGGCTTATACTAAACACTCAGGTCGCGTCGCGGCGTGGCGCGCTGGAAAACACTCGGGTCGCGGCTCGCTGAGCCAATTTTTTTTTGAATGGTGTCTTCAAATCGGCCTACACGATGGGAAAATTTTATTGAAAATTCTCGATGTTTTTACAACCCTTTTTCATTGTTGTCTTCAAGGCGGGTTCGAGGGGAAATCTACTACAAAAAAAGACAAGTTGAAAGTTGCTCTTCATTAACTGATGGAAAAATAAGAACAAGAATTAGGATTGACAATATGAAAGAAAGAATACTAGGTAGATAAACTGAACTTTAAAGAAAGTGTAAGACTGCAAGGAAAGGAGTATGACAGAATGGAAACGAGGAAGAATGGAACGAGTGCAAAGATGAACTGTGGGAAATTAATAAGAGAGGAATATAAAACAATGAAAGAAAGGAACAGTATGGAATGATAGGAGTAAAAGTGTAAAATTGAAAGAATTTATTGGCCGAAAAATGAAAAAGGGGTGTAAAAACATCGAGAATTTTCAATAAAAGCATAAAAGCATTACATAAGGTCTGTTGGTCATAAAACTCATAGTGATGGACAACACCTGTTAGTGGGTATAAGCACCCATGGTGTCAAATTCCCCATGAAAGCCCACTACTGAGCATCTTTAATGTGGTGGCACAAGACTAAAAGAATATTCTAAACAAATTAGGGAAATAAAGTTCAATCCCAGATGAGGTTGATCGTTCATAAGATTCAAAGAAGTTATATCATGGTGAGGCAAAAATAGATAAATAGGACCTACTCGGCTCTTCTTTGAATTAAAAGCTATTACATATATGATGACATCAGTTAAAAGAAATCAGACCAAGTGCTAGGAAACACTTCTGGAAAGTTTCATCAAACATGAGACTAAACAGAAATGTTTGCAGAGTCATGCAAAATGTAAACATTCTCTCCTGCAATTCAACCCCGAAGTTCAGCGGAACCCTCCATTTTATATATGGTCCACTAAAACATAATCTAAACAATCTCATGACATATGATGGTTCCAAAAGGCCCCTGGGTAAATCCAACATGAAATTCAGTGAAAAACTGTCAGCCAACTTCACTGCATCATTTCATCATGCCCATTCATTAGTAGTTTTCAGGAATTTCAAGTATTTTCACCATCAATTTCCAAATTCAAAGTAGAAATGAGAGGGTATGGAGGAAATGGACTGGAAAATGCCACTAGCAAACAGAACATTTTGACCTCCCTCACATATTTCATGTGATAATCAGAATTTAGTTGTAAACAAGGAAATCCTCTCACTTGCCTGCTGTACATGTAAAAAACTGGCAAAGGAGAGTATAAATAAACGAACCCTCCCCCCTTCTTCACCTGATATATATTTTTTCTTTTGCATAACTTCAGAGGTAATTATGCCTAAGACAAATGTAAAAAGCTTTCATAATATGGGTGAGGGTAGAATTTATTTTGAAATAAAAATGATCCATCAATGGAGCGCCACATTTAGGTCTAATATTAAAAAAAATTATGACTCTAGCTCAAGAAAATGAAA